>BMAV01020783.1:0-29845 GCA_019973955.1 Trichonephila inaurata madagascariensis
AAAAAAAGGGGGGGAAAAAAATTTGTTTACCTTTTAAATAGTTTCTGGTATTGATGGATTTTTACATTATCATCGAAAAACCCTAAAGTTATTATATTTTGGAAAAGGTTCCTAAAATCAATTATAGATGGATTAGAACAAAGGTAATATAATTAAATGTCCTGCTCATTGGGGTTTAATACATAGATTGAATTTTAAAGCGTTGCACTGTACAGCTACACAAGGGCTTTTGGCGACAGACCCGAAATTTTGAACCATGGTCAGAGTGACATGGGCGACACTTGAGCTGGCACCCCATCTCTAACTACGACACCAGCGGAGGATGTTTCAGCTCTTGACAGTTTTAAACGTGCATGCGCCCTACCGGCGGGTCTTTTTGGTACGGGGCCGAACTTCATGCAAGGCAACCGCGATCCGATACCTATACCATTTTCGACTACCGGCCTGGGTTCAATCAAATGGGTGACAATTATTCTGACCACATCTAGTGCATGACTTATAATAGTCTATAAGCCATAAGGAAAATTCTTATAAATTAATAAAATATACGACACATACATGATGGTTTCTTTTATTCATAAGAGTAATAGGTATTAACAATTTTGAATCAGCAAAACTTTATTAGTTCATGACTTAGAGTAAAAATTAGAGACCGAGTGGTAACATATTCATAGTTTGTCATTCTAAATCTGTTCAATTCTGGTATAGGTTAAATCTGATAGGATTCAAAGCTTCTCACGTTAATAAATAGGGATCACCAATACAGAGCAATTGATCAAACATCGCTCTCCAATTTTTTATTTGCCTTCTGTCAATGTTTGTAGTTGAATATTCAATTCCTTTTGAGTTGCATTGTTTACTTTTTTATATAATTGAATTTACAAGTGCAGTAAAAGAATTTTTTTTAAATTCCTTTTTTGTGTAATTTGTAAAGTATTCATTTTTTTTTCTTTTAAAATTTATATAACTAGCACTTCGATAGAAAAATCCAAACAAACATATCTTTAATACTTACAAACATTAGGTAATAGATTATATTCACTTAAATTTGTTTATTTAAAATTAGTGTTGGTTTAATTTTCTGTTTCACATTTTTAACTGAATAAATCTTTTTATTCTAAGCAAGTAGATACGCAAGAGCTAAATATAATTATATAGACCTCCTGCTCCTATTTTAGACAGAAAAGTCGTTATGTGCATTTTTTGAGTCTTACAAAACATTAAAAAAATGTTAATATTATATTGAATATTTTTTTTTCTCTTATAGTTGGCAATCTGTGTATACTTATTAATAAGTTATATTTGGTTTTATCTGAAGCATTATATGGAAAAAGTTAATTTTTGTACAGTAATTCTCATGTTTTAAAAAGACTTCTTCTTTTGGCCTTGAAATGTTTTTTTCGTAATTTTTTTATTTTATTTTTATACTTTGTGTCATTTTTCTATTCTATTTTTATGTACCTATTGCACGTTTTATGGATATCAAATATATATTTTTATTTTTAAACATAGGATATCTTAGAAAGTCTTATAGAAAACTTTAGGGAAGTTTGTATAATCATTTTTGGCATTTGAAATCAAAGAGTAAATCTCTAATACTTACAAGGAGAGGGCACGACTAAGGAAATTCATTTGGGGTCAAGACTCGGTGTAATAGTAGTACTCCTTTAGGGGGTTCAACCCTCAATGTAATTCTGTCGAATGGCCAGTCAATTTGGAGAAAAAAGCCTTCGAAATTCATGCTTAGCTTTTATACAATCAAATTTCAAATTCCTCCAACGATTTCTTAGCTGGGTTGATACATCATCTGCATACCATCTTGTGAGGTCTGGGATTGATTCATGAGTCAATTATTTTCATTTCATTTAATTATTTTAAATTTAAATAAACTTATTTATAGAAGGTTTATTTAAATATAATAACATGATATTTATGCCAATCATTTTATATTTTATAAAGTAAAAAAATACTGCAACTATAACAAATATTTATATTAAATTTTATAAATATATTTTATATTTAATAAATAATATTTATAATAAAAGATATTATACATAAAAATTAGTTACAAATAGTTTTATAATGTGAAATAAAATATATAATATAAAATAATTTATAAAGTATATTATTATTATTAAATTATCTTATAATTAATATAGTAAAAAATATGTCTTTTTATATATTATTAATTTAATTATTTTATGATTTTATAAAATATTTAATAAATCCTTTTTAAATAATTTTAAAAAGTTTATTTAAATAATTTTAAAAATAAATTAATAATTTTAATAATAAATTAATTTTAATTATTATTTTAATTAAAGATTATTTTAAATAGTAATTATTACTTGAAATAATTTTGTAATGTATTTGTTAATATTTTAAATATTTTTATTTATAATTTTAATAATAAATAATTTAAATAATTTATTCAATTGTTTTTACTTTATAAAATACAAAATAATTACATAAAATATCATTTAATATTTAATAAACCTTTCATAAATAAGTTTGTTTAATTTTAAAAATAATTAAATGTGAAATGAAAAATTTCACCAACTTAGATATCACTTTTGGACCTCGCATAGTACGCAGACGATATATCAGCAAGCTAAAGAATCGTTGGAGAGTGGAATTTAATGATATAAAAGCTAAGCATGGATTTCGAAGGCTTTTTTCTCAGTATTGACTGGCCATTCGACAAAATTACATTGAGGGTTGAACACCCTCTAAAGGACTACTATTGTTACACCAAGTCTCGGCCCCAAATGAATTTCCTTAGTCATGCCCTCTCGTTAGTAAAAATAGCTACTAAAATTCAATTGGCTTAAGCGGCCAGTTCAATCATTCATGGGAAGCAGCTATAACATGAGATTTGTCATTTCCGGCAATGTTGACTCGTAGTTCGCGCCAGTGGGACTTAATACACGTTATGCAAGTGCTGATGAACGCATGAAATCGGTTGATGCTCCCAGTTCTCAAATTGACATATTTGTGGAAATATCAAAGAGACAGATACCAGCTCAGAGTGTCGTTCTCATCATTTTGGCCATGATAATAGTTTTTACCACCCTCTTCGGAAAGTGATGCTAATAAGCAATTAATGTAGTTTATAGAGCAATTTTGTACTTTTTAATACAGCAGTAAATAATAGTGCCATTTAATCATTGTTTCATCATTTTTAAAAGGAAAAACCACAGATGTGGATCAAACAAATGCACATTCTATTTTAAGTCAAGATTAATATCTCAAATTTTTATCTGTAGAAATTATATGAGCACTTTTGATTTATTTCACTTAAATTCGCCTTTGATTTACAAAATACACACATACATAAAGTAGATATTTCCCGATTCGAACATCCTATTCGCTGCTTTGAGGATACAACCTTGCAGGCATTAAACCTACAGGATTGAATAAATAATTTATTAAAAAACTGCATGTAAGACAAATTCAGGTATAGTGTCTCAGTAAAACATATTTGATAAGATAAGAAAAAAATGCGCTCTGAATCAGTATACTAGAATTATAAATGATCTATTCTCAAGTATAAAATCATTTTCTTTGTTCTAACTTTAAACCACGTTTTTCACAACTAGGAATAATTGCATAAATCAATGAATCACATCGTCCTTCAAAATGGCATATTCTGGAAGGTATTCCATAACGACCCATCTAGAAACTTTCTTTAAAATGGCTGTGTGTGGCCAGGACCGCATCCTGAGTAAGGTACGAGTCCTGGTGGCATTAAAGACCCGTCGTGTAGAGAGGGGGCGGTTCATTAAATCTATGTGGAGTGTAAAGGTCCCTACCATTGCTGCAATGTCGTAGTAAGGAGAGTAGGTGTCAGCTCAAATTATCATCTTCACGTCCACTTAACCGAGGTTCAAAATTAAGAGAGGTCAAATCATCCAATCGCTCCTCGTGTTGCTTTGCATTTGCAAGCGTCAATATAACTTTCACTCTCACCCAAAATGACAGGGTTTCCTTAGGTGCAAGGTCTTAAAACAAAATCATTACAAGGAAGCCTTCCCGGATGGGTATTGAAACAGCCGCAAAGCATAGGCTTTAGAAGGTATTCTTCAGATATGAATAAGTTTTTGTTGTATTCACAACACACAGTAGTTTGACATGACTACACAAACAAAATGATTTGTACACAAGAGACCATTTTTTTCCGAGCATCGTTATAACGAGTTTTGCAGTGATGATGCCGGCAAGACTGATGTTTGAAACATTTACAGTACACAAGGGTTGATTACTTGCGGATACTTGGTGGTTTTAGTGCTGCCATTGTACATTGGGTATGCGGGGTTTTGTGACCTTTGATAGTAGTATGCATTAGACGCTAGACAAAAGGATTAGCAAGAAGGGAATTTTCATCTGTATAGAACTGAAGGAATTCTACGATTCAAGGAAAAGGATAAAGAGAAAATTTATGCACCCTTAGTTTGAAACTGTGATGGCAAATTATTGACATTCATTGATTTTGGCAGGATGTAAGTTTTAGTTTTAACAGTTCTGATGGGAAAAAAAGACTAATTAATACATTTTAAAATTACATCCCTTTGCATTAGTTAAATGCATTCGCATTCAAAATATAGATTAGTCATCCTGTGGAGGTTAACATCAAACGTTATTATAGGAATGGGAAGTCATGGACTTGAGGTTGGCGTATCATGAGTTCAGGCCCAATACTGCTAAACACCCGCCTTTTAAAGGGGCCGATGCGCATTAAATATTTCGAGGACGCAAACTAGAGCCGCCACTAGGTGCAAACATGCACCCACCCACTGCAAATAGTATGGCTTTTTGGAATTAGTTATTATCTCATTTGTCACCCCTTGCCTTAGTTTGAGGTTCAAAATCACGAGATTGATTGCCGAAACCCTCATAGTGCTTTATAATTTAACACTTATGCGATCCACCCTGCACAGTAGAGCTACTGCAGGATGAGTCCTCGTAAATTTAGACTTCTTTAAAATTACAAGGACCAATACCTGGAGTCCAGCATTACCCAATCTCAAACTGTAAGGAATAAAAACCTCTACAGATTAAGATGTGACAACAATCTCCTAATAATTTGGAAATTGGGGAAATTGCTTCAGTGACACTAGGGCTTGAACCTATGACTCCAGAAAGCGTCGGCAACGGATTTGAAGCCCTGATCTTTCAGTTACTTACTTTTGCATTAGAACCACAAAATTTGAGTGAATTGCTGTATATCAGAAGTTTTTCTTTTCCTTATCAAAAGAGTTTCCAACTGTATATTAAAAATTTCACGTCATTCTATAAATAAAAGATATAGGGGCTATAGTCAAGTAGTAATGAGTCGGAAAAAGTTTTCTGAGAATTTTGTAGTCATGGATACGAATTTTAGAAGTACTAAGAGACCCGCTGGCTAATAGAGCTGCCGATTCGCGTAAATTTGTCAAATCCCTACTTGACTTTATTTTGCCATGTTGGCGTAGGGGAATTCCCCAGGAGGAAGGTGTTTCCCTTAAGTGGGGCATATTTAAGAAATCATAAAATGAAAACTTCGAGGTTTAGAATTCAAAACCTTGCTTATTTAAAAAAACACTCTTTTTAAGCCCTTGATTTATTTTAGAGTAAATTTTGTATATAGAGATTTAAATACTTGCTGAATTTATTCAAAGATATAATAACTATCACAAGAAATATCAAAAGGGTGCATTTAAGAGCAGTATAAAGATGGAAAAAATGCTTGACTTGGGATGAAAAGGTACAAAATAAATGACCAACAATTAGTATTCTTGAAAACTTGCATCACATTATTAAAGAAACCACGCATACAGTCTTAAATAGCATCAAATGCTTCTCATATTCAGCAACATATACTCAAATTGTGCTTGAATGGGTTAATAACTATCTTCTAATTTCAAAACAATTATATTGGTGCCTCATTTGCTCTTGGATAAAATTTATTCATTCTTACATTTTCTTTAATTAATGGAAACAACAAGAAGCATAGGGAGAGTGTATTAACGTCCCATTAAAAGCAGTACAAAGAGCTACTGGAGACAGACGTAATTTAGAAGCCTCAGCCAAGTAAGGCCGATAACAACTGAGCTGTCACTTTCTCTCTATCCTAAATATACAGCTTTGCTCTCCCAAGATTTAGCATATAGCGCAGGTATTCAATGGACTCGAACTCCTCGATAGTCCCGAATTCAAATTGACTTAATTGGGACTATTTTAATTAAATAATTTTAATAATTAAAGGAAATAAGTTTAGATATGGTTCTATAAAAAGACAAGTAACACATCGGACACGAGTTCACTTGCAAAATTTTAAAAATTTTTACAATTACTCCTGAGTTAAAACAATTGAGGGGCACTTGTTTTTTTTTTAAAAAGAAAAGCCCTAGCAAAACAAATTAAAACCCAAATACAGCCAAAATAACATTCGATATTGCATCAATATGTTTGAGAAACCAAAATAGGCCCAACCACTCTAAAATACATTAAACTAGTGATTGACCAGCGCAGCAACTGTGAAGTCAACACCCAGCCGAGAACCAGAAAACCATGTGTCTAAAAGGATGTATGATCACCTTTAACAGTAACATATACTCGCGTTGAGTGTTTTATATTATTTTCAAGGTCCTTGCTTATCATTTCTAGGGTGACTCACACTTGCGCCAAGCTCTCTTGAACTCATTGATAGTTCTGCTTGGAGCTGATCTTCTGAGTTACAAATTAGCTTCAAAGACATTCCTTACATTGTCCAATAGAATTAAGTTCAGGGGACATTTCAGGCCACTCCATTCGTCAGATATCCTCCAGCTAAAGGTGTTTCGTTCGCCTACCAAAGACCCTGTATTTATCGTCAAAAAGACGGAATTTCATATAATCCCCTCGAGAGAAAGTCTGACCTTAGGGAATTTTTGAAAGAAATCATCCCTTTTCCGTGAACTTGTCAAGAGTACCCTTTTAAATCATGAAAGTCAGTATGCCTTCCCAGACCACTTATACGACCGGTAGTATTTTTCGGCAATGACAGAGAGCCGATATCGACGCGGGTTATCTACTAAATGAGACGTGTCTCAAGTCGAGTATCGAGACTAAATCATGACTCACTAATAGAAGAGAACTCGTTTACAAAATCCTCTAGGTAAAGAACCAGGTGCTTTCGTCACCGACTAGACGAGTTAACTTTGTGATTCACAGTCAAAGGGGTGAATAACTACAGGGCGCTTGGCATGCATGCTACCTGTATTCAGTCCTCTGGGGAGACTGTTATCTATGAAATAGATGGAGCTTGTGCATTATTTAGGATTAGAAACAGTTGTGTCACAATGTAGGACTTATCCTTTCTGGCTAAAGTTACAAATAACAATCTTGAGCAGACATTGTCGTCCTTTTTTTGGCCTTGACTGGGTCGGCGGACCACTGTTTCGGTCTTTGGGAACTATTTCCACACAGTTGGCACAGCATTTCTAGAAATCTCGTGGTCCTTACAGCAGGTAGACTGTTATTTGCCCTCCTAGTGTTTTACAACTACCCTCCATCTTGTGGCATCATCTAAACTATGACAAATGTCTATAATAATGATGTATAAACAAAGAAATTTAAAAAGCAAGAATTGTGGGCTAAGCTACGATGTTTCAAAACTTCCTTACGCAACAAGCATCTGCAATCAAGTGAAGTATCTCTTCACAAACGCGATCACAACTCCACTGAATAACAGCATCACATGAAACTGAAATGACTGAGGTTTTCGCGAAAAGCTTAGCTATCATCCTATATCTTGTTTGCGTACATGCTTTAATCTCATTTGTTCTTTTTTTTAAAAAGCAGTTCCTTGCTTTAATTGTTTTCACCCGTGCAGTATTCATGACACAAAAGATGTAGGGACTTGCGCACTATTGTGTGTGTATGTGTGTCAACTAGCTTTTTTAAGATAACTCACCAAATTAACAACCTTGATGTCATGTATGTCATAGGCACTCGTTTGGATACCATGAGCTTTGCGACATAGCCATCCTGTGATGACTATGTCTATTAGGATCCGCGTAAGCTAGAGGTGTGGGATTATCAAAATGATGACATATTGGTTCTTAATAAAACTTTTTTAGAAATAACTTATATTACTTAATTTATTGCAACTTTCTTAAAGTGGGGTTTAAACCCCCAATTAAACCTTATATTCAATGATCCAACTAGATCATTTATCTTATAATAAATTTTTTGATTCATCTAATTTCCCTATACAAAATTTACCTTTTGCAGAGTCTCCTTCCTTGTGATTGGTAACACCTATAATTTAATTTTATATAACGTATCCTTTTTCCCAGAGCTATAGGACATCTAACTCTTGATCGAATGATTCCATACTAAGTTATCTCTAAACTTGCCCTTTTTATCATCAAAGTTTCTATCCTTTTAAAAAAATATCTCATTTACATTTTGACCCGTTTATCTTCTTGGTATTGGGTTGGAAAGGTTTCCCTTTAAATGGGGGGTCAAGAACTTAGGGTTATTTTAAAGGAAGGACGCGGAATCACAGCTTTCTTTCCCTAATTCACCGCTGGCAAATATTCTAAGTTTATTGATATAGCCAGCTCAATAAAAAATGCAATTTGGGGTTTTTACCAATTCTTGAATAATACATTTTAAAAAAATAATAAATTTTTCATTTTATAATTAGAGATATAAATAAAATATTAATGATTAAATAAAATATTTCATGATGTTATATAATATAATTTTGTTTAAAAATATATATAAATTGTGATATCTTTGAAAAAGGGGGTTGAAAAATATTCTTATATCTCAAGCCTGTTTTTTTTAAAAAGGACATACTTAAAACAATAATTTGAAAAATTAAAAGTAGAATTATCATTTACGTTCTCGAAAACCCCCAAGTAATTTCCGCAAAACCCTTTTTTTAGTGGGTGTAACGTCGTCAAAGTTGAAACGAAAATTTGTCAAAACCTCATTTAAAATCAATACGTATTTAATAGCTTCATATGTTACTAAAAGTCAATTTTTATAAACCGGGCGGACCGTCTATTTCTCGGAGTTCAATCCTTTTTCCCAAAAGGCACTCGACAATGCCGCTTTTCCCGGGGCTCCTCCCACTTTACCCCATTCAGGGCTCTATCCTCTGTTTCCCTCAGGGCTCCATCTTCTCCCCCAGGGCTCTATCTTCTTTTTTCACCCGGGGTCCATCTGTCTCCCCCCAGGTTTTTTCCCTCCCGTCTCCAGGATCTCCCCAATTTTTTTTCATCCCCGCCGTCTCTTTTCTCCTCAAAATTCACCCCTTTTAAAACCGGGCGGGTCCAAAACACGCCCCTCGTCTTCCTCTTGGAGGCCAAAAAAGGTCTCCCCTCCCCCCGGGCGCATTCGTCTCCCATTTGTGCGGCAACAAAAACCCATTCCTCGTCTTCTGGAATCAAAGGGCGCCAATTCTCACCCAACTCAAACCCCCTATTCTCCCCCCACCTGGGCCCCTGCCCCCTTTCAGGTAACGACTTTCTACAGGCTTCGCCCATACGTCCCAAACCTTTTTTGCAGGGACTCTTTAGTTTTGTAAATTCCAGACTCGTGTCTGCATTTGTCAGGCCAGACAATACACAATGACCCCCTGGCCACGTGCTCTTTCACCCAAAAGGGCTGTTTTTAAACCATAAAACTTCGCTTGAATAGTGGCTGGGTTTACAATCGAAGCTCACAACTCCTTCCCCCGAAAGGTCCATTTCACTGGACTGCTCTGGCCTCAGGCTAGTTCGTTCTTAACATTTCACACCGAAAGGTTGTCTTACGAATGAGACGACCAGGACAGCAATCCAATAACCAATACAATCTAAAGTAAAATAAATAAATAAATCAAAAAATTTTATAAAACATTCACTTTACAACTAAAACTTAAATCCCCAAAACTTGTGGATTCTTTTTTTTTTTCTGTAAGTTACATCCACCTTTTTTCAGGGTTTTAAAAAATTAAATCAAATCATCATATTTCAAATTCCCGATACATTAAATCACTCAATCAATTGTTTAAACATCTCTGTAGTATTCACCTTACTAAGAGATACAAAAAATTTTCAATAACACATAATATCCTTCCACCTTACACACACACAAACATATACTCCTACAGATTTAATTCACACCTAGCACAAATCCAAAAAACTTATTCCCAGCTACTAATTCCAACGATATTAAATAAACAAAATAAACACCTATAAATTCCAAGCGCAAATAACATTAAAAAAATTTTTTAAAAATTAAAAAATTTAAATCAAGACCTTCTAAATTAAGTTAAATTTTGGCCCGGGAGGCATTCTCAAACCATTGAGCAAATTATTTTATAATTTTTTTATTACGTTGTTTTTAAAAATTAAATTTAATTGGAATAATTTAAATCCTAACATCATTTAATTTTCTATCTATATTATTTCTAACAAACCGAGGCCAATTTAAACCCCTTTTTCACTTTATTCCGACCTAACCCCCTCAACCCCTTTTTAATACAAAACCTGGGGTTCACAGATTTTTAAACGCTCCCAATTCTATATCCCCCCAGAAAAATCAATTGGAACCTTCTCTGGTGTTAAATTCCCCCAAAAGAACCATACAAATTAAACCTACTTTTTTTAAATAAGTAAAACCAAATGGGAAAAGGTGGGATACTTCCTAACTCATCTAAAAAAGACAAAATACCCTTTAAATATAAGGACCCAGATACCGCGATTCTTTTCTAGAACCTTCCATTTTTAGAAAAGTAAATTTCGGTCCTCACCCGGTTTTAAATTCCCCCTTTAATTTAAAGGGAACGGGTATTTAAAATCCCTCAAACCGGGCGATTTACTGCCCCTCCTTTCCCCTAAATCTAAAAGTACTTGATTCCAGGAATTAATTCACTGGGTGTCAACAAGTTTTTTTTAAAGGTTTCCCGATTTAAATAAAATTCCCCCTTTCCCAAAAAAATCATCAAAAAGGGAAGGAAAATTTTTTTTTTAGGAAGATTCTTAAATAGTTACTTCGATCAGGCTTAATTTAAAATACAGTTGATTTTTCCCTTAAAATACCTTAAAAGGGTTAAAATCCATAAATAGCTTTCAGGAATAGAAATTTCGGAATCTTTCCCCCTATTCCTTCGGGGCTATTTTTCCCAAACCAAATTTCCAAAAATTCGGCTTCTTATTTTTAAATTTTATTAATTTGAGACCATAAATGGTGCCTGCGATCTCTTTTTCTGGTAAATCTATCCCAAAATTTTAAATTCTGAACAAAAAGCTAGACCTATTATCCGTCTCTAAACTGTTTCTATCAATCTCTTTTTGGTTTTGAGAGAGGCAAACGCATTGTTAACTCACCTCTAAAACCCCGGGCCCCAAATCAACTTTACACGTTTTTCCCCTTTTCCTCCATTTAACTGCCCTGCTATCTTAGCCATTGTATGTTTTCGAAAACCTTCACGATTCACTGTTAACTGCTGTTCACCACCTTTAAATTTCCCTTGGGGGATTATCACAGTTTGGCGCTGCATTATGTCTATGTTACAATTTTGACTTTTTTCGTATAAGTTTTATCAATTCGATCATTTTTATTTTTTTTCCAAAAAAAGGCCCCCATGAATTCTTGATACGGGGCCCACTAAGGGTTAGCTACGCCAGTGATGGTGAATTAACAGTCACAGAATTTCAGAAAGCACAAACGAAGGTTTTATTTATGATTCAGAATGAATCTTTTCTCTCAGAAGAAAAAAAAGGGGGAAGCCACTAAAAAACGTTTGTAGAGTTTCTCAACTCCTCATTCTCGTATGCTTTACATTTGCGATCTTCGCTTACGCGAGACCTCCAGCAATTGCAAATTTAGTGCTTACTCGCGCAGGCCCCAAAGGGATGCAATCTGCGCATGCGTCAGCTTTTCAACTCTAGCGCCCCGGCACTTTAAAAATTTTCATTCCGATTTACATTTCCCCTGGCAGCGCAGGGCGTCCCCCCCGAACCAGTTACCGAAAAATGGAAATAAAGCAATTTTTTTTTCTTTTCCCGTTTTTCCTATGAAGGCGAAACGGGAAATAAATCAACTGAAAGTGGTTTCCCCCACCCCCCCCCAAGCGTTATTGCGCTGCATTTTGGACTGCTTTTTTTTTTTATATGTAACTTCAAAAAAATTTTCTCTGTTCAATTTTTTTGATGAGTGGATAATAGGCTATCTCAAAGGTTCCCCAATTTTTATAACCGTTACCGTTACCTAAAAAAAAAAGTCATCTAAATCTGAAAACATCGCCTGTTCTTTTAATCCTCCTTTTCCCCATTGGGGGCCCCGAACAACTCACGAATAACTACCCTTTCCTTTATTTGGTTTTTTTTGGAAAAAATGGCTGAAGTCACCCATTTAAAAAAATTCACTCCGTAAAATTTCCGCGTCCTAAACTCTGGTTCTCCACGTGCCAACGAACTTTTGCCCTCAGGAAGAAAGCGATTAAACTTACGTGCAAAAAGTTTAACTACATCGTGCCCAAACCCTCCCCCAAAAACCGCCGAAATTTTGTAAGAGCTTAATCATCACCCCTGACGAAACGGATCCTATGGCGCCATTAAAGCTCAACTGATCCAGCGAACCGGCAAGTCATCGCAACAAGAAATTCGGAACCCTAAAATTAACCGGCGGGCTGGGGAGACGGGGGAAAAGACAAAAAATCCTCAGGACAATGAATAGGCGTGCAGTTTCCCACAACGTTCCAAAAAGCTTATGGGGGGCCCGGCTACCAAAATTCTTTTCAAACTATCTTGGCATCCATAAACCCAAAAAACCGTCGAAAAGCCGCAGAAGTAAGCCGAAGAATCCTCGAAGTGAGGCCCCCCAACTTTTTCACTTTCGAAAAAACGCCATCCCCCATCCAGGGGCCGTATCCAAAAATTTGAGGGCGAAAAAAAAGGATCGACGATCTTACAATCCCAAAAAAGGACTCCAGAGCAAAAAGAAACAATTCTCGCCCACGAAATCATTCGGAAATCTATCTTTTTTGGCCCAGGGACTCGGGTTTTTTGTTGGTATCACAGAAAGTTTCCCAAAAATGCATTTCACCCTGCAGCTATAAAAAACTGAATAGAGCGAGGGTAATTGCGACCCCTTTCTCGCAGCATCATATTTCATTCTTCTTTTCTTTAAAAACCCTCACCCAATATCTTTTTTCCTCATTGATACCGGATCAGACGTTAGTGTTCCCCCACTTCAATTTCTGAAAAAAGGGAAAGGCAACAGTATTAAACCCTATCACCCCGCTAATACATTTCCTATCAACGTTTATGGAAAGAGATTTTTTCCTCTCGGTTTAAATCTAAAAAGGTTTTATTTGGTGGCCTTTCTTAAAAACATCTGTTTCTTTTCCCTCTTTGGGGCCCGTTTTTTTATACAATTTTAATATTTCCCCTTGATTTTTTCAATAAAAAATTTAAAATCGAAAAATCAACCAGACTTTTGCAAATTGAAAACTTTTTTCCCCCGGGGGTTATTCCATTAAACTCGTTTCGGGGCCCAAGAGCATTTTTTCATGATTTTTTGGGGAATTCCCAGAAATCATCAAACCGCCTTCATTCTCACAAGGGTTAAGCATAATGTTAAGCATTTTATTGAGACATCTGGTCCACATTTTTTCCCTTTTAAGGCAAGACGTTTAGCTCTGATGGGCAAAAATTGCAAAATCTGAATTCCACGTTAAAATTTAGGCCATGGTGGGGCCATAAAAAGTGATTGCATGCCCCCACATAGTACCAAAAAAGATTCTAATGTTTTTGGGGCCAGGGGGTTTGACTATCGTGTTTTAAACCCCCAAACTAAAAATTTTCCCAAACTTTTTAATTTCATTTAAAAAGGCTACTAAAAATTTTTTTTTTCACACATATAGATTTAGTTAAAGCCTATCCCAAATTCCCATAAATGAAGGGGAATATACAAAAAGGGCCCCAATCATAACCCCATTTTATTGTTAGGTACTCGGAAGGGAATTCGGTTTTTAAAGCCGCCTCTACTTTTTAACGTTTTAATGATGAGGTTTTAAGGATTAAATTTTATTTATCTTTTTGGGGGACTTTTGGGTTTCATGTCATCTGAAGCCGAACATATCCAACATCTTTTTTTTTTTGGGCCCCTTTGGTCAATATGGACTTTCACAAACCCTTCTTTAAAAATACTTTTTTCCCCCTTTAAAATTTTCCCTTTGGTTTTTAAGTTTGCAGTTCTGGTATTAAACCTTTTAAAAGGGGTAGAGTGGAAACAATCTTAAAATTTCCTCAACCAACCACCTCCTCAATTGCGTCGTTTTTTTTTTGAATACTGAACTACACAGGCGTTTTATTAGACAGGCTGCTCATATCCTTCACCTTTATAAAAATTTTTAAAGGCATCAGGAAAGAAAAAAAGCCCAAAAAGAAAGTCCCAAAAAAAAGCCTGAAGAGAGTCCCCAATGGACGGATGGGAAACTACTACAACTTTTTAACTGGTGGCAAGCCCCAGCACATCCTTTTGCCACCCCCCAAATGTACCTCTTAGCGGGGTTGGTGCTTTAGATTTTTTCTGTCGGTGGCCATTAGCTCCCGTATCATCAGGGAAAGTTTGGCAACCACTTGGGCCCCTTTCCATTAAATTGTCCGCATCCCAAAAAACTTGGGTTACGCAGAGATTCCGGCCATATACACAATGGTCAAAAAGGGCGGGAATTTGGAAGGGGGAAAACGGTTTTTGATTTATAGATCAGGGGAAAACCCCCAATGGGTTTTTCCGAAAACTAACAAATGTAGTCCCCCGTCAACAGACACCTGGATTTTATCTCCCAATTCTCTACAAACATACAGCATGTTCCCGGAGCTCAGAATTTGGTAGCGGTTTTTATCTCGGTCGAAATTGGGTTCCGTTTCCCCCAAACAAATTGTCTCATTACGGGGTTGCCAACCCAAATGATAGATGAGGAACTTAAAAACCCCCTGGAATCCCCCAAAAATTCTTTAAAACTTGGCCTTTTTCCTCTGGAAGATATTACTCCCCCCTCTCTCTCCCGGTGATGGGCCCCCTTTTTTCTCGACCTTTCATTTCCCCCGGGGTTCCCCTAAAATTGTTTTTTTAAAATTCATGGTCTTTCCCTTCTGGAATTGCCTCTCAAATTGGGAATCAAGTTTTTTGTGGGCCCAAAAATTTAAAAGGGTATTAAAGCATGGGTTAACTCTTGTCATCCTTGCCAAAAATCCATAGGCATACTAAAGCACCCGGGTCCTTTGCTTTTTCCCGATGCGGATTTTTTCCCAAAATTTGGGGATTTCATTGGCCCCTTTTCCTTCTAATTTGGGCAAAGGGGTTACTGCCTGACGGGGGTTGGCCCCCAAAAGGGGAAAGGGGTGGAATGATCCCAAATTTGATATATATGGCTGCAAAAAACTGTATGTAGAACTTTGCTATCTGTTTGGATATCACGTTTTTTGGTTTGTCCTCTATTATAAAAAAGACCAAGGGGGCAAACTTCGGGAAAAAAGCCTTTTTAAAAGGACGGTAAATTCTGGGCACAAACAGAATGCGATGCTTTTCCCCTCATCAAAAGCCAACGGTCTTTTGAAAGGACTGCATCGCCATCTCAAAAAAGTGCTATCAAAGCACACGAGAATTCGAAGTGGAGTGAAATCCCTTCCCAAATTTTCCTTTTTCGGAATGCGTTCTGCTGTTAAAAAAATATCAATACCCTTTTGCAGAACTTGTCTATGGAACTACCCTCAGATTACCATCTGACCTTTTTTCCACAGACAAGATTGCACCACCTTAATCAAACCTTTTGTCTCCTTTTTACGTAGAAAATTGAGAGCACCAAAAACCAATACCTACACCCTGCTCATTCCCAAAAAGCTCTATGTTTGTGCGGGGCTAATTTAAAAAAGGGTCTTCACATGTTTTTTTGAGAGTTGATAGTGTCCAGCCACCCCTCTCGCAAAAAATTTTACAGGACCTCAAGGTAATCCCTCGTACTGACAAAGTGTTCACCATCCCAATAAAAGGAAGAAAGAAAGCAGTTTCAATTGATAAATGTAAAACCAACATGTCTGGGATGACCTTTATGATATTCCCCTAACTGGAATATCAAAACAACAAACTAATGAAACTGATCCCATTCAAAAAACAAAACTATAACCCCGTAAATAAAACTGAATCCCAATCAAATGGGAAAAATGTTCAAAAAAATAAAAGTGGAAAACATGTTGGTTTCACAAAAATCTGGAACAATATATAACATAAAAAAAAATGTATGTTTTTTCTTTTCTTTAAAAAAAATTGTCTTTGTATAACTTTCAAACACTTAGAATATTTATATATTTCAAATTTCATACATTAACTTGTGGTGAATTATGTATTTTCAACCATTTTTAAACTTTTTTTAATTGTTTTTTTTCTGTGTTTATAAAAATCAAAAATAAATACTATCATCTCAGATTACTACAATTGGGAGCACATGACTTAATGTTTTCAAAAACTTTTGATAAATGAAAAATCAACAATATTTGTCCAATTAATTTTTTCTTCCAAACTTTAAAAAAAAATTTTCATTATACATCAAATCTTTGTGTTTAAAAAAAAAAACATTGTATATCTTAGATTTATCTTTTTTTTTGTGGTTGATAGTAGAAAATTTTATTTTTCCCAAAAACTCTGGGGTTTTTCATGTATGTATTTCAAAATTTTACTTCTTAATTACCTTATTTTACTGAATACTTACTTCTTTTTGTAACAATTTTTTTACCTTGGATTTTAAGTGTGTAGAAATTCTTTTAGAAATTTTTAAATTATTTTCACACAACTTCTTTAAAAAAACTTTTCAAAAAATAATGTATACATTTTTTGGATGTAAATTTTGCTGACAATAAAAGGGAAATTTTCCTGTATTTAACCAATTTGTAAATATCTGTCTATTCCTTTGACTATTATTAGTACATTTTGATTGCTTAAATTTAAATAATGAGCTGTCAAGTTATTATTCCTGACTTAGTAAGAATCCCAATCGTATGTTTACATTAGGATTACCTTTTGATTTTTTTACTTTTGCAACCCAAATAATTTATCCTGCTACTGAATTAATGTGATATTTCAATTGTTATTGTAAAATTGAATCTAGAGTACATTTTTTTATTTAATATGCATAGTTGAATAATTCTACATGTAAATAATCTGCAATATATACCTTGATTTCATATGTATATTACTATTGAAACTTACAATGCTATTTTCATTGACAGAAGTATGTCATTTCATATAAAGTACAATTTTTAAATGTTTATATTTTTAAAATCTTATCTTATTAAGCATTTTGTGCAAACCATTGTTTTTATTGTATTGTGTATAACATGATTGCTGCATTCATATTTATTTTAACATTACAGTGTATAACATACATTCCTTTTATGTAAATTGTGTAGAACATGATTCATGCATACATATTTATTTTAACATTACAGTATAACATGCATTTCTTTCATGTAAATTTTCAATCTTTACAAATTGTTTTTTTTTCTTTTCCATTTCCATGTATTTAATGTTTGTATTTTGTTTTCTTATTCTTATGTAACTGTTGTTTTATTTGTGTAATTTTATTCTGTACTTATTTATCGTTCGCCTGCTCTCTGGGGGGATGCTCTGTAGAGTTTCTCAACTCCTCATTCTCGTATGCTTTACACTGCGACCTGCGCGTGCGCGAGACCTCCAGTTACCGAACATGGAAATAAAGCAAGTCATCTAAATCTGAAAACATCGCCTCGTTCATTAATCATCCTGTCTCCCACACGTTTAAGGACGGTAATGCCATCATTCGCTTGAAAACTAAAATTATTTATCGCATAGACAGTGCAGATTTTCTTAGACATACTGTTCTTCACGTTAAAGTGTCATGCTGGAGTTCAGATATTATTAAATGTCCTTAGAGAAAAGTGTTGGATTCTAAATGGAAGAAAAGCAGTGAAACAAGTGGTAGCTATATCTTTGTTATATGTAAAGAAGATATATTTCAAAGAACTTAGAACTAATAAGTTCTTGACTGCCAGAAAAAAAGATGCTGTGCTGTTTCAGATAACTGAAGTTGATATGGCTGGACCTCTATTTCTTAAAGAAAACAATAAAAACCATGTATTAATTTTTATTTGCACAGTGTACAGAGCAGTCGATTTCGAGCTTGTTAAAGCTGCATCGACGCATGTTTTTTTAATGACATTTATAAGATTTGTTGCTTCGCAGAGAAAGATGTGCCACTGTATGCTGTAATAATGGTACCAATTTTGTTGGAGCAGCCAATTATTCAAAACAACTAAACTGCAGTCAGATACAAAAATATGGAGCTATCAACTCTATTGAATGGAAATTTACTACCCCAATTGTTGTTTAGTTGGGTGGATGTTGGGAGAGATTAATTAGAATTTCAAATGATCTTACAAAAAGAGTTTTAGTACATGCACGTCTTAATTATGAGGAAATGACAACAGTTTTGGCAGATTGCGAGCGGGTTATCAACTCAAGACCTCTCAATTACATTTGTGAAGAGGAAGCTGTAAAAACCAATTTCTCCATCGATGTTTATGCAAGATGTCCATGAATGCTATCTCGCGGATTTAGATGGTGTCGAGGAAAATTACTTTTGCAAAAGACGTTAAGTACAGACAAACAGTGCTTAGAGATTTAAGAAAAGTTTTCAGATCTGAGTATCTAGGCACGCTCATTCAACAAAGAAATAAAAAATCAAGGAGCTTTACGGTTTATGTAGGTGAAATTGTTCTGGTTGGAGCAGATAATGAAAAGAGAATTATATGGCCTTCAGGTCGCATCACTGAAATCATACTTTGTAAAGATGGAAAAGTATGACTTGTTAGAATGCAAACTTTACAGCAGAAAATCTTGCACCTGATTCAAAGGATATATCCGTTAGAGATATCCTATTATAACTTGACTGCTCCGATGATATCCGATGATTTGGAAAAAGTCAAATGACATCTCCAAAACTTTAGATTGTACTTCTGGCAGCTAGAAGACATTTAGTAGATCCAGAATTATTAAGATGCCAAAGAGATTGAACTTGGAATCCGTAAGGATAAATTGAACATTATTACATTCATGTATATTCTTATTTTTATATTTGAGTTTCTGAAAATTTGTAAAGAGTTTCCATCATTTGAAATTTTTAATTGAATTTAACTAGAAGTTTCATGTTTTGATTAATATGGGAAGTCTTCAGTATTCGAGGTTTTAACCAGTTCAAAATACGCCAAGATCACTAAACAAAGTATCATTCAAATGTGGCTGTCGTCTATTAAAAACCCTGGCTACGCCCACAGATTTAGACCCTACACAAAAAAAAAGAAAAGTAAAAAAAAAGGTTGGAATCGGTTCTTCCCAAACAAAAATATAGTCGAAATAAAATTACTTTTTTTAAAAGAAATACAAAAAAAAATTTTTTTAGTGTCATTTTTGGGCTTATTTTGAATGCTAACAAAACTTAGTGAAAATTTTAAAGTTAAAAAATATAAAAAAATTTGTACTTAAAAAAACACTCATAAAACTCATTTTTACTTTTTATAATTTTTTTTTAAAAAAATTTTAATTTTTTTTGGAACGGTTGATATTTTTTTTTTAAAAATTAAAAATTCTTGTTTCTTAAATTTAAAATTTAAAAAATTATAGACATTTGAGAAAATATTTATTGAATACAAAAAGGGGTTTTTTTTAAAAATTTTTTCCAAATTATCTTCTTTTTTTATTACTTTTTAATTTTTATTTTTTATTTTATTCTACATTTTTTATTATTTTATTGATTTTTTTTACAAAAAAAACTATTTTATAAATTTATTATAAAATTTTTTAAGGTAAAAATCAATATTTGATTTATAAAATAGGGTTTTTAAAAAATCCCAATATATATATTTTACTAAAATTTTTAATTTTAAAAAATTTTTATAAACTTTTATTCATTTTTTTTTTTTTGAAAATTAATAAAATTTTTTTATCTTCTTGGTTGGTTTTTTTTTATCTTTTAGCCCTTTTAAATAATTCGGGGAATTAAATTTTTATGCAAGGATTATCGATTTTAAAAAGGGGGGTTTTTTGATTTTTTTGGGGGGAATGTTTTTAAAAAAAAGGGTTATTTTTATCACTGGCCCCCAATTTTTTCCTAAATAGTTTTTTTTTTTTTAATATCAAAAGTTTTTGAAACCTTTTTTACAGGATACACTTGATCTTTTTAAATTTACTTTTTGAAACCCTAAAATTAATTTCTTTTCTTGAATAATTTTTTTTAAATTTTTTCAGACTTGTTTTCCAAATTTAAAAAAATTTTAGTCAATATTTTTGTTTTGGAAATTTATCCCCTGTAAATTTTTTTTTAAAGGGAGGGCCGGTAATTTTAAGTTGGGAAAAAAAAAATTTTTTTACCTCATCCACCCTTTTCATTTAAAATTTTAAAAAAGGATAAAATTTTTAAATATTAAAACCCCTTTTGCTTTTCCTTTTTTTTTAAAAATTTTTTTCTTCAAAATAAAATGCAGTTTTAAAAAAATTCTTAAAAATGAAGCTATCTTTTCCAATTGAAATTTTGGGAATATTTACAAAATTTCAAACTTTTTTCTTTTTTTTCTTAAAAATTTCCACAAAAAGTACACACATTAGAGTAATATATAAAAAATTTTTTATTTTAAAAAAATAAATTTGTACTTTTTTTTAAATTATTTAAATAAAAAAAAGGGTTTATATAAATAAAATTTTTATTTTTAATAAAAATTTTTAAAAATGATTCAAATTTTATCTCTGTAAATTGTTTCAGAAAGGCGGGGTAACGAAGATACATATAATTTTTTTTTAATTTTTAAAACCACTTTTCACTAAGGGAAAAAAAGAGAAAAATTTCAAATGTTATAATCCTTTTCCCTTTTCCCTTTTTTAAAATTTATTTCCCCCAAATACAAAGGTTTTAAATTTTATTCTTAAAATTCTCAGTTACCCTTCTCTTATCGAAGTTTTTGAATATTTCTAAAAAATTTAAAATTTTTTTTAAAAAACTCCCCACAATTTTCCCTATTAAAATTAATGTTATTTAATTTTTAAAAGCTCTCTTTTTGCCCCCTACATCGATTTCCCTTTGTTAACAAAAGAAAATTCACCCAAATTTCATTAATTTGGTTTTCCCCCTTTTTTAAAAAATCCAAACTAAAGGGAAAAAAAACTTTAAAATTTAAAAAATAAATACGTACCTATACATATCAACTAAAATTTTTTTAAAAAAAATTAAAAAAAAGGGAATTAACTTATTTTAGTAAAATTATATAGAGTTAATTTTTATTTCAATTTTTTAAAAAAAAATATTTTTTTGTAGGGGCCCCCAGAAATTTTTTATTTATTTTTTTTATTTTTTTTTGTCCTTAAACGGTCAAAATTTCCCCCTTGGCTTAAGACTCGAAGAAAAAAGGAAATTCATAGTATAGCATAAAGGGGGTAGTTTTCAAGTATTTGGAACTACTCCTTATTCTTGATTTATTATTTTTCGCTGCAAAAAAATACGATGAAAAGCATTTTGAAGGGGGGTTAAAACAATTAGCCCTCTTTTTCCCGAAATATATTCCTATATTGTAAAGGGGTTATTGCGTCGCATTTGACCCCCTAGGATAAAACGACCCCTTCCCTCTTTTTCAAAAAAAAACCTTTTTCGCTCCTGAAATTTCCCAAATAGGCCCCCTTTTTTCTGACAAGGGATCTTTAATTTGACCATTCCTGGGGTCATTTGCATTTTTTTCCGCCCTGTATGATTTTTTCCGACAAGCAACGATCTTTTGCGGCTGGCCGTAATAAAAAAAAAAACAATTCCACATTCCGTTTCTCCTTTCCCCCCCCTCTGCCCCCCCCAAAGAGAGTGTGGAATGTTTCCCTTTTTTGGCGTTCTAGGAAATTTTGCGTAAATTTTCAAATAACAAAAAAAAAGGGTTGGCTTTTTTTAAAGCTGGGGAATTTTTATTTAGTGTCCTTTGGGCCCAAAAATTTCCGAAAATTTTAATAATTTTTCAATTTGCAATTAAAACAAAATTACAATTTAATTGGTTTTGAATATCAAAAGTAAACATTAAAATAAAATTTGCATATTTAGAAAAGAGATTTTTTAAATTCATGGGGTTTCTTAACCCCACAATTTTCAAAAAAAGGGTTATTGCATTTTTAAAAATTTTATAACTTTGCATATTCTTGGTTACCCCCACTTTTTTTCTTCCAACAGCAATTAGAAAAAAAGTTTATTTAAAATTTTTAAAAAAAAACCCCAGAATTTTCTAACAAAATATTATTTATCGGAAATTTTTTAAAACCCAAAATTAATTTTTGCCAAAAAAACTTTTCCCCACAAAAAAAAAAAATAAATAAAAAAAAGGATTATGTTAAAAAAAAAAAAGGGGCGGGGGTTAAAAACTTTCAAACCTTGTTTTTGGGAAACTTCAGTTTTATTTTTTGTGGGATTTTGGAGCGAAAGGCTATTACCCCATTATTCAAACATAGTTTAGCATACCTACTGAAAAAAAAAGAGTTAAAGAAAATTTTTTTTAGAAAATTTTTGCAAAAAAACTTATTTTCAGCGCGTACATCCCTAAAATTATTGTTTTTTCCCCTTAAAATATTATTCTCTTGTTTTTATCATCACAAAAAATATAAATTGTCTAACTTTTTTTTACAATTAAAAAATTTCATACTTGAAAACTATAACTGCACACACCCCAAATTTTTAAAAAATTTTGGGTTTTGTTTTTTATTTACATCGCATCCAAAAAGGAATACAGAGGGTCAGTTGCAAACACGGGAAAATTTTTCAAGGGGGGGGTCCGGGATCGGCAGTTCCCAAAATTTTGGATAAAAAATTTTCCTTTTTTATTTTTGCGATTTTTTTGGGGAAAAAATAATTATTGAATAAATAATTAAAACATTAAATTTAAAAATTTAACATTAATAACAAATACTTAATTTAAAATTTTTCTTACTTTTATACTCCAAAATTTTAATCAATTGGGAAAAAAAACCAGGGCTTTGGGAGGGGCTCCCGGGCCCCAACCCCCCCCCCTTGGCGCCTCTGTTCCCTATCAAATTTAAAAAATATGCTGCATTTTTTTTTTTTAAAAATGGGGAAATTTATACTCACCAAAATTTTTTTACCAAATTAAAAATGCAAAATTAAGGGAAAATTAAATAACTGGTGTTATCCTTGTATTACTGAACTGCAGTTTTAAAATTGGGGGAACCCAAAATCTATCAAATTAAAAATTCATATTTTTTAAAGTGATTTGGAACCACAGTTTCTTGGATTCTTCTACGGGAAAATTTGCCTTTAATAAATAAGTTGTGCCCCGAAATCTATAATTCAAAAATAAAATTTTTAAAATCTCTTCTATAAATTTTAAAAATAATAGAATCAAAACCGAAGCCACTTTTTTTAAAGGGTAAGGCGCAAATAAATTGGGGGGAAAAAAAAAAAAAAAATTTAAAAATTTCAAAACTAATGTACCCACCCCCTAGAGTGGAAAAAAGAGGGAAAAAAATTTCTGCCCTCAAGGGGAAAAAAAATTTGAAATAGGGTCTATGGGGGAAAAAAATTAAATAATAATAATAAAACAAGGGGTTTTTTGGTATAAAAAAAGTTTAAAAAAATACTTTTATTTCTGGGAAAAATTTTTAAAAAAATTATCTTTAAATTCTTTTTTTCCTGTTTACCTTTACAATATTTAATTTCTTAAAAAATAAATTTTAAAATGGGGGAATAGTTTCACGGCCTTAAGGCTTTCCCCCTGAGTTTAGTTTTAATATTCATGAATTAAAAAAAGGTAAAATAAAAAATCACGTTCTCAATTTAAATTAAATCATCCTTTTAAATTTTAAAATTAAAAATTTTTTAATAAAATATGAAAAAGAAAAAATTTGTAAATTCCCAAAAATTTCTTTCTACGGCAATGGAAATTTTTCCAAAAACCAAAACTGAAGTAGTTTTCAATTTTAAAACTAATTTAAAAAGCAAAATTAAAAAAAAAGGTCTCTATCTCTCTCATATATTGTGCATACATTTTTGGGGGGAAGAATCTGCATTTTACAAAATTTTAAATATGAAATACAAAAAAGAATTTAAACCCGGCTTAAAAGTATTTTTTAATAAAATTTTGTAAATACATTTTCATCGAAAAACCCTTTTTTTATTATTTTTATTTATAATTTGCGTACTTTTTAAACCCAAAACAAAATTTTTAAACCCTGTGTTAAAGGGAAAATTTTTGAAATCAAATTATTGATAAATTTTAAAGAAATTCATATGGGAAAACACAAAATGTTTTAAAAACAATTTTTTTATAAGGGAAAACAATTTAATTTATTTTTTTTAAAATATTTAAAATTTTTTAAAAATATGTAAGGGATCAAAAAAAAAAAAAGCTTTTTTGGGTTTTTAAATTTGGGTTTTATTTGAAAAATTTTATATTTGATCATTACTTTTAATTTTATTTTTTGGTTTTTGGGGGTTCCCAAAAATTTCTTTCTTTGGCCCTTTTAAAAATTTTTTTTAATTTTTATGGGGTAAGAGTATTGGGGATTTAAAAAGGGTTTAAATTTTAATTTTTTTTTTTCTTATTTTTTTCAGATAAGGGAAAGTTTAAAATATTTTGGGTTTTTGGTAAAAGTAAACTTAGTTATACAAAAAAATTTTAAAAATTTTAAATTTTTTAAAATTGGGTAAAAATAATTTTGTTTTTAATTTTAATAAATATGAAAAAAAATGATTTATTTTTTGTAAAAAGGACTTTTTAAAAAGTGAAACAAATTCAGTTAATCAGTTCAAAACCCAGCCCTTATTCACCTCCTTTGGAGGTGAATAAGGGGTGGTTTTTATTTTATTAATCACTGAAAACAAAAAATCTTTTCAATTTAAATGATTTTGGGAAAAAAAAAAAATTTTTAAAACTGATGATTTTTTAATTGAAAAGTAAATTTAGTTAAACAAAACAAAAAAAAAAAAGAAAAATAAGTCGGGTTGAATAGGATAGTTTTTCTAGTATTTTGAAACACCCCCCTATTTTTTGACAAGGGGCCCGAAAAATTGATTCACAAAAAAAGGCTGGTGACGTGAACACATCACTCCCCTTTTTTATCTGGGGCTAAGTTTCTTTGCTTGAGGGGTGGTTCTGGTAGAAGGTTTCGGCGTCTGGGGGAAGGGAATGGGGGGGCAGGGCGAGGTTCCCGTAGTTGAAAAAGCATTGATTAGTGGCTTTTGGACTTGAAGGAACTATTTTCCCGGAAGAAGGAAGAAAAACTATTGAATTTAAAATTAAAATAAAAGGGGGGGAATTTTCATAATATGACATTGGTAAAAATTTAAATAGGAAGGGGAAAAATTAAAGGGGAAAATAATTTACATTAAAATTTTAAAAAAAGGGGAAAATTAATCAATAAGCGCTTCAAAAATTAAAGGGGGTTTTTTTTGACATCCCGTTTTTTTTTTAAGGCGGGGTCTTTAGTAATTTTGGAAATTTTTGGATATTTTTCAAAAATTTTTTATCCATTATATTTTGGGGGTTCAGAAGAATTTTTGAACGTTAAAATTTGAAGCAGAAGTTTTGGGGGAAGGGGTTTCCCCGGGATTTTGGCCTGAGGAAGGGGGATCTTTTTTATTATTTATGGAGTTCCTGCGGTCGTTGGAAGGACAAACCCTCCAATTTTTTCCCTTTAAAAATTTTTTTTTATTTCTATTTGGGAGGGGAAACCCCTTTTTGTGGGGTTTGGAAATTTAGGGCATTTTTTGTTTTAACAGGCCCAAAAAACCCCTACATTTTTACGGGGGGGTTTCCCTTCTACAAGTTTCCCCAGTCTTTGGTGGTGTGTTTAATCCACCCAAGCAACGCGGTTTTTATTGGCAGTTAAACTGCCGTGTGATAAAAGGAAAGTTGCATTTATAACGGGGTAACACCCTGATAAATTTAAACCTTTAACTTTAACTTCCCAGGTGACCAAGATGGGAAAAGTCAAAAACGGTAGCATTAAAAAAATACCGGGTAAATTAACTAAGAAAAAGGAAAGGAAGTTTGGTACGCTTTTGAAATTTGGGGGCTTTTCAACTAAAAATTTTAAAAGGGCTAATTTAAAACTATTTTTAATTTCTTGGTTTGGATAATGCAGGAGATCTTTTTAAATTAAAGCTTTTATTGGCTTATTTTCTTTGGGCTGTATGACACAGAATTCATAATTATTACCCGCTTCCAAAAAGTGGGTAAGTTCTCTGTTTTCTTCGTCCGTGTTAGGCGAAAAGTTTAATGTACTCTCCTGCCTTTTTTATTTTTAAATTAGGGATTTTCAGTAATATTTTTTAATTGCTCTCTGTAACTTATAACTGTTTTAAAGTTATAGGGGGTGGATTTCTAGGGGCGGGAAGAGCTTTTTAAACACTGCTTCTTCCATCGGTTCTGGGTCCTGATTTAACATTTCAAAGTTATTCCGCGTGGGGATAGGTTGAAGTACTTGCGTTGGGTGGTAGGTCGGAAGTTTTCTTGGGAAAAGGCAAAACCCTTTGAAATCCTGCTTCTAATTTTATGCTTATTGGATTGATTTTTATCATTTACATTAGAAAGATTTGAATCTGAGTCGTTAGTTTTTTAAAATAGTATGGTCAGTACAGTTGGGCATAAACAAGGGGCATAGTCCGAAGCTCACTTACCATTTTTTTCCTTATCTCCAGGAAAGTCTCTATGCTGTTCTGGATCTGCAGGACGAGTTCAGGTCTTCCAGTCCTTTTCTCATTTTCTAGGTTGATGCGGTGACCAGCAATAGTATTATCCAAAGTGCTAATAGCTTCCAATCCATGCTTTTTCTTTTGGCAAGCAGACAAAACGGGAGGATCTGAAATCATGCTTCGCGAGGATGAGGATATAGAAGACCTTGATTTAAAAGAGGCTCCTGATACCGAGTCCGATTCCGTCTCCGAGTCGCTCATTATTTTTCCTTAAAACGTGAAAAAAATCCAATCGAATAAAATACTCCTTCCACTAGAGGCAACCCCCTGGATCATAAAAGCCCTTAAAAGGGCTACCAAGGACCTTACGTGCTCTCTCAGATTAGTTGAAATTCGAAGAAATCTGGGAGCTCAGACACACACGTCTGAACAGTTCAGCGTCAACGACGGTTCTGACAAAAGGAATCCCCTATTCTTGGCACTCCCCTTCTCTTGAATCTTTAGGACCATGTAAAAATGGTAGTATAGTTGTTTACCTTAAAATGGACGTTTACTGAACTTAAAATATCAGAAGAACTTTTATCTTTAGTTTTGAACAAAAATAAAAAAAAGGGTGCTCATATTCGCAAATGTTTCTAATTAAAAAAATATTTTTCGTTTTTAATTATTATGAACTGATGCTATTTATATCATGTATTTGTAAAAATAATGTAATTTACCTTCGTATTTAAATGATAATAATTCTTTGCTTTGACAAAAAATTTATTGACGAAGAACCTCGGTCAAGTGACGAGGACGTCACATAAGTTAACCAGTAGCAATAAAAAGGGCTGATTGCATATAACAATTAAAAAAGACCGCCTTTTCCCCTACAAATTATTATAATTTCGCAATATGTGTTTACTTAAATTTAAATATACGGTCACACAGATAAAAAGTTACATTAACTGTGGTACCGCAGTTCAGAATTACGATATCAATCTACTATCCAAATTCAAATTTATATTTTTGTGTGATTCTGACCCATTCCCTTGACTCTCTTTTACGGTAATATTAGTTTTAGTTAATTGGTTATTCATGCAGAAATCAATAATTCAAAGAAAATTTTGAGAATGGCTTTCATAGTGTAAATACTATATTAAGCTAAAGTTTCGAACTTATGATACATTTCTGTTATGAATTAATTCTCCTCATATTGTACAAAAATCATGATTATAAATAAAATAAATAAATTAAGTAAATTACTGCAAACGAATTTACGTTTTATACGTAATCAATCATATTGAGAAATTTCTAAGGAATAAAATCACAGATCGGAAAGAAAAGAAACGGTTTTGTTTTAAACATTATTTACACTTATCTTTCAGGCTGAATTTAAATGTTGCTTTAATCAATTTATTCAAAGAAATCTACTCATTTTTAAAAGTTTAGTTTTTTAACGCTTTAAAATCAGTAGCTTTCATTTTCTTTCTTTTATTCATTAGAAAACTGCAATTCTTGACATTTCTGCAATACATTCCCGTGCATAAAAATTTATTCTCTGGTGAAAAATTCTCTTATTGTTACTTATGCCACCTGATCGACAGTAACCGATATTAACATCATGGCAAGGGGCTAGACTTACGCCTGTCGTTTTCCTCAGCTTTGAACACTATACAGGTGACAGTACGATTTGGCTCTTTTCCACCCCAATTTTGGAGGTCACAGGGACCTCCCATCTCTCTTCCTCTTCCTCCAACCTCACGAGAAGACTTGTAGCTCGATGGCTATTTAGAGTACCCCTATGCCGCAAACTACTATTAGCTCACACTCTCTATATATTTATCTTGGTGCAATTTTCAATCGTTAATAAAATACATTTTAAAGCGCTCATTTGAGCTGAATTTTTTTATACATTATTATTTGATAACAATAGTGTAATTTAATTATAATTAATAAAAATTAATTGGTTAAGACTAATTATTCAAAGAATTACATATACAGCCACGTTGGCATCATTCTTGGCAACTTAGCGAACATTTTGGCGACTTGTGTCAAAACTTGAAAAGGTTTTTCTTTTTTTCTTCTCACATTTTAAGGTGGCCGCGGTTGCCGAGTGGTATAGGTATCGGATCGTGGCTTGCCTTGTCACGAGTTCGAGCCTAGTACCACTAAAGACCCACCATGTAGGGCAAAGATGCACGTTAAATCTATCCAGAGCTCAAACGTCCTCCCGTTGGTGTGGTGTAGTAGTTAGGAGAGGGGCGCCTGCTCAGGTGTCGTCCACGTCACTAGACCATTGTTAAAAATTACGTTGTCCGTCGCCAAAAGCCCTCGTGTAGCTGAACAGTGCGACGTTAATACTCAATCAATCAATCTGACGTTTTAAGGCGCTCATTTGAGCTGAAATTTTCTATACACTTATTTTTTTGGGTAAAAGTACGGTACATTAATTAAAATTAATTTACTGAAACTAATTATATAAAGAATTATAGATACAGCCCCATTGGTTTCATTTTTAGCGACTTGGGTCAAATCTTTAAAATATTTTTTTTCCTCACGTTTTAAAGCATTCATTTGAACTGAAATTTTATATACATGATTGTTTTGGATGACAATACGATAATTTAATGATAATTAATAAAATTTAATTACCACTGAATGTTGTGATTCTGTGTCATATGTATATACATAGTTATATTAATTATAACTATTTAATAAATTAGCTAAAAAATTTTTTGTTGATCTAAGTAGGAATTGACTTATTTTTTTATATTGTTTAATTGTAGCTTTTTGTATGCTTATTTAATTAGTTAATATTCCCACGTGTATGATATTTTTCAAGATATATTAGTAGGAATAATTATAAAGAAAAGTAGGATATTTATAACTTTATTCTTATATCATTATTGAATTTCATTCTTTTTCTTTTGAGTTCACGATATAATAAATTAATGCATTTATGCCAACATCCCTAATTATGTATAAATTTAAGATATTTTGTTTCATATGAGAATTTAGTGTTTAAAAAGGAGAAATTAGTGTTTTATTTATTCTGTCAAATCTTAGTTAACTTAAAAATGTTATTAATGCTTGACCTAAAGCTGCACATATTTTATACTAATGCATCGTTATTTTTTT
>BMAV01020784.1:0-46686 GCA_019973955.1 Trichonephila inaurata madagascariensis
TTTTAAAATATATTTTACAGTAAATTTTATAAAGATAAATGTATTCTTATTACACTGTAGCTATTTTTATATATAGAATAATAACTTACATGTTTTAAGGTATCCGACTACGTTCGGAACAGTATTTTAAAAGCGTATAAATGGATCATATTTATGATATTTAGTGTCATTTTTAGATTAAAAATGTATAAAAAAATTGTTTTATATATATAAGAATAGTATTACAAAAAAAATTTATTTAAGTACACTATATTTTGAAAAAATGAGCATAGAAATACCATTTCAAAAATGTTCTCCTTAGTGAAAAATGCTTCTATTATAATAATATTTTCCTGTATATACCGACCTCTGTACAGAGGCTCAACCAAATTTTGAAATATATTTCTTAGAAGCGGTTTATCCATTTTTTTATGACACATAAGAGGGAAAAATTTTTTAAAAAAAACGCCGATAATTATTTCATGGTTGACTCTAAAATAATGCGATTTTTTCAAAATTCGTAGCTGAGCCTCTGTACAGAGGTATGAGCTATATACAGGCAAAATATTATTATAATAGAAGCATTTTTCACTAAAGGAGAACATTTTGAAAAAAGGTTTTTCCAAGTTAATTTTTTGCCGAAATATTGTATTTAAATAATTTTTTTGTCAAATATCCTTAAAACAATTTTATACATGTATTCTAATCTAAATGACGCTAAATATCGTGAAAGTTATCCATTTATACGCTTTTTAAAATCACGGTTCCGAACGTAGTCGGATACCTTAATAAATGAAAAAAAAATACATTTTTAAAAAATATTTTAAAAATTGCAATATTTTACAAATATTTTGAAATACAAAAGATATATAATACTAAAAATTAGGTAGGTTTAAAAGTACGATGCATTTTATAATTCTATAAAGTTTTATAGATCAGAGGCTACTATTTTAGAAAATAGCGTGGGCAACTAAAAAAAAATACTTAATATTTATTATAGAATTTTCATATGCTTATGTGTGTGATTTTTAAAATTATTATTATATTTTTAACATTTTATACTTTTCTGAAGCCCCATTCTTTTATAAATAATGTGTAAAAGTTTGAATAATTTAACTAAAATTTAAAAGAATTATACCTGTTTGAAAATTGTTTATATTTTCAGACCTCTTAATGCCCATCCCTGATATAAGGGACTGAAGCACGTTAAATCTGTTGATGCTCAAAGTCCTTCCATTGGCATGATGTGGAAGTTCGGATAATATGTGCCAGGTCAGGTGTCGTCCTCCTCTCTTGACCGTGTCTCAAAATGACGAAACACCTTACCAATTTAAAGACGTATTTATTTTGTTAAATGTAATGAGATGTAGTCGCGACAATTCAAAAGCTTCTGGGTATTAATCTAATCATCATTTATTTTGGCAATTGATAGATCAAATTACAGAATTCATCATCCTGTCTGCTCATGCGCCAAACAATCGAGAAAGAACTATCCTTTTTCTACATTTAAATATAATGTTGAAAATCATAATTATGTGTTCAAGTGAAGGGAAATATTAGTAATTTTTTGACTTCACGTTAGTGATTTAGGAAAAAGTTTCATTCGTTCAGAAAAGCACGTGTAAGCTACAGTCGGACCTCTATATAACGAAGTTGCTAAATCCCGGAAAAAAAGTTCGTCATATGGAAAATTCGTTATATAGAGGTTCATCTTTTAATACACTTTATAAACCACATAAAACAAATTTTAAATTCATAAACACTATATGTTAAAAAGAAGTAATCATTCACACCCTTTTTTGAATTAATATATGTTTATTTTATATATCTTACTCATCAAAAAAGAAAGAAAGAAAAACTGCAAGGAAAAAACAAGAAAAAGGAATGTCGAAGAATTCACTGTATTTTCAATATTAAGAAAATAATTGAATACTAAAATGAATGAATTTTAAGGACATTTTATAATTTAAAGCATACAAGTAATACTAAACATATATTATTTATAATTAGAACACGGGACAACTCCACTGAGGGTGAAGAAGATATCGAAAATTTTCCAGTCAACTAAGCAATGGGGGTTACAGGTTGCACTTCATGGATGACATGTCCAGAACTCTATTGTTCTCGGTGAGTTAGGATTTAATAAAACCAGTTCAAGATTTATGACCACCATAAAATGTGTTAAAGAGAGAATAACTTGACATTTTTTCAGAAATACTTTAAAAAAAAGGGAGAACAAAAATTGAATCACAAAAGAAAAAATTCGTTCTATAGAAAATGCATTTCGCTATAGAGAGGTTATTTTACGAAGAAAATCGTGAAATGTTCAAGGTTCGAGGAAAAAGTTCGCTATATAAAAAAATTCGCAATATAGAGGTTCGTTACATAGAAGTTCGACTGCATTATGATGCTATTTTACCAGGAATCGCGAATAAATTAGTCAAAATATAGGTGTTAATCGTTTAATGCGAGATGAAATGAGACACGTTTCCAAACAGAGTATTTGGAATTATTATTTAGAGAAAATATATATATATATAAGGTTTGAATTTTAAGAGAGAGTAAATATTAATTTATTACATATATATACTAAATTTTTTTTAAAATCTAATGAAGCGAAGTAGTAAATAGAAATATAACAAGGAAGTATAGGTCAATATATATATATACAGACAGACAGAAGTAGTGAAAACAAAGTTTATACAATATATATATACATTTACTAAATTTGTAAATTTAACAATGTTAACGACTACCACGGGAATATTTTTCATTTTTTTTAAATTTATGTTTCTGTATCTGTATTTTATTTACTATATATTCATACTAGTTTTCAAAATAATTTGCTAAAAAGTATTTTATAAAAATATTAAATCACATTTTCAAAGCTACACCTTGTTCTAACAAAATATCTCTAAAATGATTTAAAAGTTGAACAATAGGCCCATTTTTTAATATTTGATAAATGAGAATACAAAATAATTTATTTGATACGCAAAGTCACAGGTGTGTTTTTGTTACATCGACAAATCCGCCCTCTGCACACACACACAACAGAATATAAGTGAATATATAATAACCTTTCACACACACACACAGAAATAAATATCATTTTATTCAAATTTTATTTTGATCTGAACTATTCCTTAAGGTAATTTGTATCTTTTTCAACATTCTGTAAGAAAATATGTTAAAAAGTAAAATTAACCCACGTAAGGGATAAAATTGAAAATTTATTTATTGACTTATAAGTCTGAGTGTTTGCAAAATATTTGCCTTTGGAAATGAAGAAATGTTTTTATCCAAATAGTTATAAACATTAAAGTATGCAATTTGGAATGTCTTCCTAAAGTATAGAATTACATATTTAGGCGAAACTTCTTTTTGTTTTGATTCGGCATTTTCATTTTACAAAGTAAATTTTTTGAAATACTATTAAAGGTAACAGCAAAAATTATAAAATATAGACAGAATATACAAACTACAAATAATAAGAGTAAATTTTGATGCTTACAAGTATTTTTTGGAAGATATACACAGTTGACCATGCAAATTCCCCATCACCAGGTAAGAAAGCAAATAACAAAATTTTACTTTTTGTACGTATCCAGTGTTTGATAGTTTATATAAACTAGTTAATGTGTTTCCAATTTCCGTGCTGTGATCTCGGATTCGTATCTCGAATCAGGTTTGAGCCTGATCCGTGGACGCTTAGACATCTGTAGTTTGCAACACATTAAATGCAAATGAGGAGGTGTTATAAATATACAATTGAAGATGAGGAAAGGAGGCATAGATGTTTTTATGTTCGAGTGACACGCGTATCCACAAGATCAGGTCCAAATGCTTTTTTTTCTTTAAATTCTTTTAAATTGAAGTAAATTTTTAAGTTTACCACAATTGAGATAGTAAATGTTTTTGATCCTGAATAAACTGCTTTTGAAAACCTGATCTCGCAATTAGACCTGCCACGTCTTTGAATAGTCTCGAAGAGAACACCCAGAATAGTAGAAAGAAAGTATGAATACATTTGTCGGGAATTTGGGGGTACACAGGGTTCGAATTTAGTGTACACAGTTGCCGCTTATTGTAGCTAAAATGATTCAAACCCAGTTTCATATGGGCAGTCATTCCAAATAGTGAAGTAAATTAATCTCTTTCTGTATGACATACTCTCATTCCTTTTCTTAATATCTCACTCCCACTCCCCATCTCTTTCTCTTTCTTTCTTCCACTTCCATTCTTTCGTACACATTCCATCTCTCACACATACTTCCTCTCCCATTCTCTCGCATACACATTCCTCTCTCATTTTCTCTCTTACACACACACACATTCTCTCTCTCTCCCATTCTCTTCAAAAAAAACTACCTCTCCTATTCTTTTCTCAAACACCCTCTCTCAAACTACCTTTCCTATTCTCTATCTCTCACACACTACCTATCCCATTATCTCGCATACACATTCCTCTCTCATTTTCTCTCTTACACACACTCTTCTCTCTCCCATTCTCTTTTTCAAAAAAACTACCTCTCCTATTCTTTTCTCAAACACACTTCCTGTCTCAAACAAATTACCTTTCCTATTCTCTTTCTCTCACACATATTTCCTCTCCCATTCTCTCGCATATACATTCCTCTCTCTCATTTTCTCACTTACACTCTCTCTCGTTCTCTTTTTCAAAAAAACTAACTCTCCTATTCTTTTCTCACACACACTTCCTCTCTCAAACAAACTACCTTTCCTATTCTCTTTCTCTCACACACTACCTCTCCCATTCTCTCTCTCAAATTACCTCTCCTCTCTCTCTATTCTCTTTCTCTCACTCACACTACCTCCCCTATTCTCTTTCTCAAACAAACTACCTCTCACATTCTCTCAAACAAATTATCTCTCCTCTCTCTATTCTCTTTCTCTCACTCACACTAATTCTCCCATTCTCTCTTCTCACACACACACCCGCCTCCACATCGTCTATTTTTCAACGCTCTATCTATCTATCTTTCTTTTCTCTCATTCGAGTAATTGTTAATGCTAAGAATGCTATGTATCTTCTTAAATTCTTCAGAAAATATTCACAAGTATTAAATTTCAGCTAAATCTGGCGATAAATTATGTACTCTCTCAATTTTTTAATGTTGTTTTATTTCTGTGTATTAGATATTTGCAACAATTTGGGGTACCTAAAACTCAAGGCCCCAAACCTTGGTGATAATTATGACCTTTGGAGGACGTATTCTTCATTCTATGATTATATTTTTTGAAAAAAACTTTTTAATCTCGATTATCATCCCCCTTTTAAATTTTAAGTGTCTTAGCAGTTGATTTAAGTGCTTTTGCATCTGAAGAGAAGAAAATGCATCTCTTTAGGTTGATGAAAAACTACAGTCAGACCTCAAAATAGCGTAGCTAAATCCCGAAAAAAACTTCGTTATATGGAAAATTCGTTATATAGTGGTTCATTTTTCAATATACTTTATAAACCACAAAAAAAATTAAGTTCATAAACACTATATATAAAAAAAATAATTATTCACACCTTATTTAAATTAATATCTATTTATTTTATATATCTTATCCATAAAAAAAAAATTAAAAATAAAAAAAAACTGCAAGGAAAACAAGAAAATCAAATGTCGAGGTATTTTCAACAAAGCAAATAATTTTATACACACCTCACATCATTACAGAGCCCCAGGTGTATTTTGCCGTGTCTTTTTTAAAAATTTTCTTAGCCATCCATTCATACCTAGAAATTAATACAGAAATACTTTAAAAATAGGGAGAAAAAAATTGAATCTCTACAAAAAAAGTTCGTTATATAGAAAATACACTTCGCTATAGGGAGGTTATTTTACGAAGGAAATCGTGAAATGTTCTTGGTTCCAGGAAAAAGTTCGCTATATAGAAAAATTCTCTATAAGGGTTCGTAATAGGGGAGGTTCGACTGTATTTTTTGAAAACATCAAAAAGGCTATTTCTCACTCCCTCTCTAATGCTTATTTCATTCAGTGCTTCACAAAGTTTCAATATTCGCGACTCGATATTCAATCAAAATTTTCATCGCGCCCCCCTCATACAATACCAATGTATTGAATTCAATAATACTATACTTCGATGCCAAAACTACAATACGACCGGCGTATATAAACGCCTCGCTCAGCCAAAGCATTAATTTCCCCCGACGTATATGTACGTCTTTCTGAAGTACGATCTTTTCTGTGCATTGTTATCCCTAAAATTATTCCGAAGGCTTTGGAATGCAATAAAAGGACATTGAAAATGTTTGCGAAAGATTTACTTATTTCAGATTATTTTGCTTCTTTATTCTCCCCCCCCCCTCCAATACATCCCATACGTGCGCCTACGTGGAAAACTGTTGGGATTGGGAAGCGAATCGCGTAACTTTTAATCGGCAGTTAAAGGATTTATTATAAACCGTACACGCTATCAAGATAAGTGTTAATTTTTGTATATAATTTTATATATGACAATCCCGTGGGGTCACTGGTAATTATCAAACTTGTTCTTAACTTAGTATTGTTAAACTAATTATAAAATACATTGTGTAGCCCTGATATATTTATAAGTGTAATACATCAATGTAAATGTGTATTTTACTTTTGTATTATATCAGAATGTATTTTATTTGTTTACTTACCGTAAATTAATATATTTTTTTAAAAGTAATTTTTGATTTCGACTTTTCAATATGCTCCCGCCCCCCTAGTAGAGTTGTTACGCTCCCAAGGGGGGAGTACCCCACAGTTTGAGAAACACTGCATTGATTACTAATAATTTATTTAATTATATATCATACACAGTTACCCATAATGTAAGTATATAAAAAAGTACAAACGTATCTCATAAACTTATGCAATTAATCAACAGCACTTCTCAACTAGTTTAAAAATTTTTAAAGGAACATTTACATATTTCTTAAGCAAAGTCAGTGGCCATGGAAGTCGAGTGGTTTCGAACTCGTAACCGGTGTTGCTTCAGTCGAATTAAACGTTCAAATTCTGAAGACCCATCGTATAGCGCAATGATTCCGAAAAGGGTCAATATCGACCCCCAGGGGGGCTATGACGTCCTGAAAGAGGTCCATGTTAGCGAAAAAATAATTTGGGAGTCTATGAGGTGTAAATGAGGGGGAGGGGTGACGTTTGATATGAATAACGGTAGCGTGATCTTGGTTAGTTTAAATATTGAGTTTCTTTATGTCACAGAGCTATTATTTACAGAATTATACATTGATGTTATTAAACTTATTAAAAGGTTATTAGAGTTCAAAAACAGTTGTTTGTGAGAGGAGAGAGTAAGTTCCCTGGTAAGTTCAGGGCCTCCTGCCTTCACGCGTCTGCTTCCTGCGAGGGGTCAAAAGCATCTCCCCCTTCACTCTCCCTCCTTCTCTGCTCTCTTCGAGGGGTCAGCATCTCTCCCTCCACTCTTCCTCTCTCTCTGCTTGAGGATCAGGGTGGCGCTTTTGCATCTCTGGTTTCATCCTGCCAGCGACGGGAAAGGATCCCTCGTGATGTCAAAAGGTCGGCGGGCAATCCAAGCTGATACTACGCAATAATTCAAAGAGTTGCACGTGTGTTGATCTTTTCCACAAAGACGTCGAACACACACTGCGAGATGAAGACGTTACGAGACGTTACAGGGGGTGTACGATAGCGGCTCTTATTAAACCAGATCGTGACTTTAATTATAAAAGAAAATTTAATCAAATGGAAACCAGATTTTACCTATTTAACAGTTTTTTATACTAAATTTAATGAGGTTAATTTTCAATTACAAGGTGACAGCATAAACTTTATTAACCCTCTAAGCGGTCTGCACTTAAAGTCTTGCCATTCTGGAGATGCTTCAAAAATGCACCGCACATATTTTTTTGCTTTCAGGTGGGGTTCTCAAAAGCGGTTGAGCCGTATTTTTAAGAATACAGCTCGGCCGCTTTTGGGAATCTTGCTTGAAGGCAGAAAAAGCATCTCTGGAATGGCAGAATTTTACGTGCAGACCACTTGGAGAGTTAAAAAAAGGACCATCCCTTACGTTTCTTGTCAGTGTAAAGCTAAAGTAATATAATATTGGTAAAACCCAGTGGCTGAGTGGTTAGTGCATCGCGCTTCCACACCGCAGGTTCGAGGTTCAAACCCTGGGCTGGGAAAGGTTGATTCAGCCTTTCATCCATTCTACGGGTCGATAAATGAGTACCAAGCTTGCTTGGGAACTTACACTGGGGGTTTCGCTTCAGACTGACCACCTGACCGGAACATCTGCTCATGCACCTCAGGGCCCAAGGTCACGTACACTTAGGTGGACACGATAGGCCTTGGCCCTCATGGGCTGTTGCGTCACTCACTGAGTTAACCCTTTATCTAATCCTTATCTTGATTTCCTGCAGTTTTTTTTCCTGCCAATTTTTTTTTTTTTTTTTTTGGATTACTACATTGAAAATTAAGGGATATACATGAACAAAATACTCAACTTTGGGAAATTTAATCCGTTAGAGCTAATTAATTAATTAAAGATATTCCACTGTAAAATTAATTATGTACACTTCTCACTCATAATAAATAGTCAAATTATTTTCTAAGGTCTTCATAAACATACAAAAAAATAAGACTCTTAAATTTTGACATTAACTATTTTTTCGGAACAAAAATGACAATCTTCGCAATCCGCTGAAAACGCAATTTCTGCTATAAAACTATTCGCCTTCCCCGCTAAAATACTCATCATAGAACCCGTGCTGACCTATACCTTGGAAGAGTGGATTTAAAAGAATATTCTTGCTAAATACTGTCAGAGCATTCGTAAAAATGGTTATTCCATGTAATTTGAAAGTGAGTGGTACTTATAAGTACCGTCGGTAGATAAAGGGTTAAACGGATTCAGAAATGAGAGTTCAATCCAGTATCATCGATACATAGAATCTTCATCTTTCCTCTCTGGCAGTTTCATCCCATTCAAATGACGTCTCTCATGACGAAATTATTCCACGTTTACAAATGAAGTGACAAAAGGAAACTATGTATATGCTCTCTACTTTCAAAGACAATACGTCAAACGACTCTCATTGTCTGTTTAAAGGGAGAAGCCCTTCAACGGGAAGCAGAGGAGCAAAAATTTAATTACGCGTCGCGGAAGAATGATTCATGTTCCGTCTGTTTTATGTAGCGTTTAGAATTATTACGTCCATCTTAATAAAGCTTAATTAAGTTAGTTTTCTTTCGCAGGCCTTTATGTATTTTCCATTGTGTTGGTTTTGCTGTGGTTAAATTTACGTTGTATTAACTAATTCTACGCTATGGGTTTTCTGTGTTTGTTTCTTACAAGCTTCTGATTTCCCATAGCTGTTAAGTGGCCGTGGTCACGAACGTATGGCCGGCGAGTCATGGGTTCAAGTCCTGGTACAATTGTAGACCAGTGCGTTACATCTGTTGAGGCTCGAGAGAGTGAGTATTTTTTTACATCACATTCTAAAACAACATGAGGTGTATTGGCTGTGGTGGTTGTAATTTTGATGGTCACCTGGCCTCGTCACCCTGGTCAGGTGACGAGGATAACACCTGAGCTGGCATCCCCCCACACACTAATGTAAGGACGTTTGAGCCTCGACAGACTTAACGTTCATCAGCTCTTTTACACGACAAGTCTTTCATGGCATCGGAACTCGAACTTATGATACGCTGACCACGAGTCCGTTACCATAACCAATGGTCTGCAGCGTTCATCTGTTGAGGCCCTAAGTCCTCACTTTTGTTTGGTGTGGGAGTCTGGAAGTTGGAGTCCGAACTCAGATATCGGCCTTGTTATTTGATTCAGATTCAAAATTATGTTACAGTTGACCAAAGCTCTCGCGTTACTTTAGAGTATAGCAGCCGACTGTTCATGGTCAGCGTTGTTTTTATTGACTCGTGTGTCCGAGCCCTCTAGTTACAAAAGATTCATAGTGTAGAGCAGCTGATTCGTGTTAAATCCGTCGAGGTTCAAAATTCTCACGTTGGCGTGGTGTTAGAGTTTGGAGAGTAGAATGCCAAAAATAAACCAGTTTTTATGAGAATGCGCGCACACATAAACTGAAGTCAAAGCTTCTGATATCTTGTAGGCCGTGATAACCTAGTGGTCATGGTCATGGACTCGTGGCCGGGAAGTCATAAGTTAGAGCCCTTGTGCCACTGAAGACCCGCCGTGAAGAGGGGCTGATGTCTGTAAAATCGGTTAAAGCTTAAATCTCTTCCAATGGCATGCTGTGGAGATTTAGATAGTGGAATGCCAGCTCAGATGTCGTCCTCTCATCTCTTGACCATAGTTTAAAATGAAGTCCATCGCAAATAGCCCTCATGATGCTTTTTAAGGCAACATCAATAAACACTCACCCTACAATCTTGTTCCCACCAGAGCAACACACAGGGCTTATAATTTTAAACGAGGTAACGAGGACGGCATCTGAGTAGTATTTCCACTTCCAGAATTCTTTACTACTCCACAGAAACGAGAATTATACATCCAGTAACATTAAACGTACAATAATCCCCGTTATTTTCTACGATGCGTTTTTGCAAATAGAAGAAATTAAAATTAATTTCTAAAATTTAATTTAAATTTTAAAATTATGTAATTAAGTTGTGTGGTGTATATAAAATAAATGATACGCTGATTTTTTTATTTTTTACGCAAAGTGTTTAAAGTGCTTCGTTACGAAATGATTAATTATTCGTGATACATAATGCTTTTCGAAGAAACTTATGTGTCGTGTTGTCTGGAACGAAGCCAGAAAACTATATGGGTTAGTTTCTAATTAAAAATTTTAATAATGCTTATAATTAATGACATGCACTTAGAAGCTAATTTGATACTTTAATTTGTGCAATTTAACTACGCACTTTAGTTTTACTAACTTGGTTATAATGTAATATGTATATAGCATAAATTTACTCGGGTATAATATCCTGTTTCAATCACTGTAATTGTGTGGTTAGTACCATATGAATCTTGTGAATATTATACACACAGTATTATGTAAATACAAAACGAGGATAAATGGTTTTTAAAGAATTTTACACTTTTGTGGGAGAAAAAACATTGAAGATTTAACTTTAGAAGATTCTTTAAATTTTGATTCAATTTATAAATAATTATTTGTGTACCATTCTTTCTAATTGTGTACGTGATGTTCCGAGTTCACATTCACATTCCATGTTTCGTAGCATCAAGATCAGGGACGTCTTAAGGCATGGGGTAAATGAACCCGGGTCCAGAGCCTCAGTCACAAAGAGGACTTTGTCTCGTTCTCGACTCAATCTCAGTACGGCCATGATTCGAATAATTTCCACCGTCAAATGTTATTTCCGGTTGTATTCTCTGAAAAATAGAAAATTTTCGGACGATAAGTCAAATGGCTACATGTGATGATCGTCGTCCATGGATAGGCCTAGGCCTCACCGTACTCCATCATTGCTCATTCAGGCAAAAGGCGGCCCCTCAAGTACGGTGGAGATGGGTACGGGTGTCACAATCCCGAGGTATCCTAGTGATCTTTTCCTTTTCCCAAGGGCTTACGATCTTTGGTAAACACGGGTGTCACGACCCGCGGTACCCCAGTGATCCTTCTCTATTGTCGACCCTCCATCTTGTCATCCAATTTCTTCTTTTCCCGTCCAGACCACAGACCTCTATGAATGTTTGGCGCAGTATAGCCAAAACTGGCTCTTGCGCCATAAAACACCAAACTCACTCAGGCAAAAGGCGGCAATCGGTCGAGCCGGTTTGTGAGAGTGTAAATAATGCACATTTATGCTCTTACAACGGATTTGCAACCTCTAGAATCCTACCTCCCTCGCGATGGGGGGTTTGCGGGGGTGTGCGTTACGCCACTGATGGTCACATCTTTAACGCTTACAGCTTTACGCCTCAAAGTGAACGTACGACTTTGTGAGTGAGTGAATGAATATTAATGTCACCCTTTTTAGCTACTCGAGGGCTGTTGGCGACGGACCTCGTCATTTTGAACCATGGTCAAGTGACGAGGAGACACCTGAGCTGGCACCCCCTCTCCTAACTACCACACCACACCACACCAATGGGAATACGTTTGAACTCTCGACCAATTTAACGTGCATCACTCTCTAACACGGCAGGTCTTTAGTGGTACTGGGTTCGAACTCGTGACAAGCCAACCACGATCCGATACCTTGATCACTAGGCTAACGCGGCCACATGATAAAGTGTGAGCTGGCAATCCCCTTTCCTAACTACCACAGCACACCAACGGGAGAACGTTTGAGCTACGACCGATTTAATCCGTGTAGGGCAGCGATGCACGTGTTAATTCTGTCGAGAGCTGAAACGTTGGTGAATGTGGTAGTTGAAGGATCCCAAACTCAGGTATCGTCCCCGACCATGGTTCAAAATTACGTGGTCCGTCGCCAACAGCCCTCGAGTAGCTGAATAGTGCGACGTTAAGATTAACTCACTCACTCGACAGATTTAATGTGCTTGGCTCCTCTAAGCGACGGGTCTTCAGCACTACAAGACTCGAACTCATGATACACCGGCCATGGGTCCATTACCTTGACCACTAAGCTACCGCTGCCGCGAGCGATTTTTTAGACGTACACAACGAAATCAATTGCCTCTTAGCGATATGACACCTCAATGTTTGATTATTTTGCAAAATGTGAAAAATTTGTAATTAATATTTTTTTTTAGTTTAAACGTTACTATAAATACTACGAAGCGCTTTACTGAAAATATTGATTTCATAGCTATAACTTTTTTTTTTTTTTCCCGATTTCCCAAATATTTTTGTGTTTGAAAGTTACATCGTTCTTTAAGTATAATGCGTTTGTTTCCTTTATTCTTAGGTGTCACTGGTGTGCTGAGAACTGAATAAGATGATGGAGATGAGATTGAAGCACAACTAGGCGTCATTGAGTTTTTAATACGTAAGGGTTGCAATCAGTGGCGTACATAGGAATGTTTTAAGGAATGGGGTGGGGAATGGGTTCAGGGGTGAAAGTCCACCATTCTCATACCATGCTTCAATACGCCACCCAACATATTCTTTTGATTTTTCCAATTTTCGGGAACAAAAAACAGTAAAAAAATGAATTATTGAATAAATAATTAACATTAATTAATAAAACTAATTATTAATAACAAATACTTAATTAAATTTTGCGCTATACATGGGATTATAATCCTTATAATCAATCGAAAAAAAATTAAGGGCTTTGAGGGAAGAGGGGTGGTTTGGACCGGAGCCCCCCTCCACCCCTCCCCTTGTGTGCGCCACTGGTTGCAGTCTATCAAATTCATCACCTTAACCCCTTGACATACAAATGAAACGGAATTTGAGGCTCGCTTACCCTTTCCCCGAGTGGATTTTTAATACCTTTGAGAAGTGGGAGAAACCTTAAGCACATTCAAAACAATACTGAATCGACGCATGATTATCGGGACGTCCCAGAGACGTCAAAGTCTACAAGTGCACATGAAATGAATTATCACTCGGATTATAAGTGTCAAAGAGTTAAGAACGTTACTTTCTTTTTGACTAAATTTAAATAATCAAGCTTTTACTTATCTGACCTTATTTACCATAAAATCCAGGGTATAACCTTTTCACCCATACTTTCAAAACTGCATTTTTTAATTTTTAGGTATATTCGATGTATAACCGCCTCTGTTTTTTTTTTTGAAGAAACTTAAAATATACGTATTCAATGCTCTTATGTTTTAAAGTCCTTGATTCCAAGTACTATCAGGCTTTTGAAAAAATACACTTCTTGGACTACAACTCTTCAACGTCCATAAAAAAAATGTCATTTCTCTTTTAAATAAACATTATTTTGATGTATGTGGAAGTCCAAATGTTTTGTGTGCTTATAACTTTTTTTATTTTATTTTTAACTAGTTAACTGTGTTTGACGAGAATACTCGTCAGTACACCAAATCCAGTAAGTTCTCCATGACGAATATACTTTTTTTTATTTTATTTTTAACCAGTTAACTGTTAATGATGAGTATACTCGTCATGGAGAAGTTACAAGATTTGGTGTACTGACGAGTATACTCATGGAGCTTTACAGGATTTGGTGTACTGACAGGTATACTCGTCATGGAGAAAAGGATTTGGTGTACTGATGGTATACTCGTCATGGAGAAACAGGATTTGGTGTACTGACGAGTATACTCGTCATGGAGAAAGGATTTGGTGTACTGATGAGTATACTCGTCATGGAGAAAACAGGATTTGGTGTACTGACGAGTATACTCGTCATGGAGAACTTACAGGATTTGGTGTACTGACGAGTATACTCGTCATGCGTAAAAAGTAGTGACCCATTGGCTATTTAAATTGCAATTTTTGAGAAGAACATAACATATTTAAGATGAACTCATGTATTTCCGTATACACCGGCTGAAACAGAGTATAAGTTCTCATTTCGGATTTATTTATGTGCGAAGATAATGTTTTCTTAGAAGTTAGCCTAAAAGGGGCAAAGGAAGAAGTCGGAAATTTTATTTACAATGGGGTTCCTTCAGGTATGGTCAGCCTTGGGACAAATGCGTGACGCCGACCAGGCGCTAAGACCACTGATAGCTGCCAGCCCGAGGTTACCCAGCTATCGAGTGGTACAAATGCCAACTATTAGATGTTAAACCACGTGCTAACATTAGAGTAATAGCCAATGACATCCTGCGTAAAAAATAGTTAGTTTACTCGGATGAGAACGGCAAGGATGCTTTTGGTAAGAAAACTGTGATCAACCCTACAGCACCTATTCCATAACGTCCGTTGTGTCAAGACAGGTAGAAAATGTTTTGCCTATAAACAAGAAAAAAATTACGTATATGTTAGGTCGCAGTCTAAGAATTTTAAAGGTCACTAAAATTCAGAAGGAAATTAAATTCTTACCTTTATATGTGATTTTTCTTGAGTTTTTTTGAGTAAAATATATGCAATATATGATTATGGTAATCAAATAAATAAATATTAATAATAAAATTGGCAATTTTATCAAGTAAACCCATCTTTTTGATCCAATATTTTAACAGTGACACTTACTCTGGGATTGATGAGTATACTCGTCATCACTCGATTTCCGTGACACACATAAATGCGCTCTCGCAAAAGAGGGTGCCACAGTTAAGGTATCCGACTACGTTCGGAACCGTGATTTTGCAAAAGCGTATAAATGGATAGTATTTATATTTAGTGTCACATAGAATAGAAAATGTATAGAGAAAATTGTTTTAGAATAGTATTACAATAAAAAATTATTTAAGTACACTATTTTGACAAAAAATGAACATAGAATGACCCATTTTCAAAATATTTTCCTTTTTGAAAAATGCTTCTATTATAAAAATATTTTGCCTGTCTATAGCTCAGACCTCTGTACAGAGGCTCAACTAGAATTTTTGAAATATATAACTTAGAAGTGGGTTTATCCATGTCTTACGACAACAGAGGGGAGAAAATTTTAAGAAAAAAACGCCGATAATTATTTCACATGGTTGTAACTCTGAAAGTAATGTGAATTTTTCAAAATTCGTAGTTGAGCCTCTGTACAGAGGTCTGAGCTATATACAGGCAAAATATTATTGTAATAGAAGCATTTTTGACAAAAGGAGAACATTTTGAAAAAAGGTTATTCTAAGTTAATTTTTTGCCGAAATATTATTTTAACGTAATTTTTTTTTTGTCAAAATGTCCTTAAAACAGTTTTATACATGTATTCTAATCTAAGTGACATTAAATATCATGAAAATTATCCATTTATGCGCCTTTCTAAAATCACGGTTCCGAACGTAGTCGGATACCTTAACTGTTAAAGCTATCATTTTTATACCAGGCGTAGAACCTTAGCCCGCATAATATAACTCGCAACCTTAGGCTTACGGAGCGGGCACGCTATCTCTAAGCCTCTGGAGCCGACAAATTCTGAAAAATATATGAACGAGAGAAAGAGATTAAGTCAAAAAGATAAAAATATGCTTCTGTTAATTAAAGTATCATTTAGTGTTCAAGTAATGATTTAATGAAGTGAAGCTGAAAAGCTTTTGTTCGTTTTACTGGTGAATAGGAGTAGTTAATGGTTGAAAAATGGTAATTAGTGGTTACGAAGTTAAGAATATAGGTGTAGACTGCAAATAAGTAGGTTTTGTGGAGAAGAAATGAATAAAAACTACATCGATTATTTTAACTAAAGTAAAATCAAATGGGTTTTTTTCAGTTACAAATAAGCCTTGAATGATAAAACTAAGATTGATTAAATTATGGATGTTTCAATGTTAAATGATTTAAGTCCGTTTAGAGATATTTTAACAATTGCGAGACTTTTTTTAAAAAATTACATGAATATTTTTATGGGTTTTGAGTATATGTATAAACTGCTGTTTGTAAAAAATGCAACACCATGAAAGAGACTATCAGACTTAAATGAAATTTCATGCACAAACGATTTGTATTAGTACAAATAAATGACGAAATTTTTAAAGCAAAAAAACATTATTAAGTGTCTGAAATCAGTATTTGGTGTAGCCACCACCCGCTGCAATAAGTGTTGCTATACGACGTGGCATGGAGTCAAACAGATTTTGAATGTCTGCTTGTGGAAGAGAATTCCATATTGCTTGTATGCTCAGCAAAAGTTCATCTTTTGAAGCTGCAGGATGTGGATCATGAGCGAGACGCCGATCAACTGAATCCCACACGTGCTGAATAGGCGACATATCCAGCGAATTAGCAGGCCAAGGAAGAAGTTGCATGTATTGGGCTGAACAGAAGTCTCGAACAGTCTTTGCAACATGGGGGTGTGCATTATCCTGCTGAAAGATAGCTCCAAGGATGCCTTGAAGGAAGAGAACGACTTCGGGCTGTAGCACTTCACGGACACACCTGTTGCTATTGAGATTACCCTCAATTAGTAGCAAATTGGATCGTCCATGATACGAAATTGCACCCCAAACCATAACTCCGAGTGTTAGGCCCCTATGTCGTTCGATAACGCACTCTGGAAGACACCATTCACCGGCATAACGTCTAACACGAATGCGGCCATCATGGTCCCACAAATAGAAACGTGATTCCTCTGAAAAGACAACTTGGTGCCAATCCGTTTTCCATGTTTGCCGTGAGGGGATCCTGCATAAAGGTACCCTTCACGCAATCCACGATGCAGCAGACGTCGATGAATTGACGAAGCTGACCTTAGTACACCTGTAGCAGTAGACCAATGTGCTGCCAACTGCCTGGAGGAAGCTGTACGGTCATTCACCGCTATGCGGAGCAGGTGTCGATCATCGTGCGTTGACGTCACCTTCCGTCGTCCACTGCCAAGTTTTCGAGTTGTTCGGTGCTCATTGGTCCACTGCTTCCAAATTCGTATCACTGTGGAACTGTTCCGCTGCACACGAGCTCCTATTGCGCGATAGGAAAATCCTCCTTCTCGAAGGCCGATAATCTATCCCCATTTAAGCTCCGTAAGTTGTTGCAATTTTTCCTTATTTCGCCGTAGAAGCATACTTAGGTCTCACGAAACGTTCGCCACTAACAAATAATCATTAACTATTTTCAACATCCCGCTTCAACCGTCTATTTATACGCTTTCAGCATCAGTTCAGAGGGCGCTGCGCACGCCATGTATGCGTGGTGGCTCTGAAACTTTACTATTTTATGCAACATCCTATAATTGATATTTGCTGCAAAGTTCACATTTAATTCTGATGATTCCTTCATGGTGTTGCATTGTTTTCTAACAGCAATGCATATTTAGGACACAAAAGAGCTTTGGAAATTGTTTAATTCTTATTTTTTGTCTGAACTTTAAAAACAAATTTATTATTTTAAATGCTTTTTTTTTATGAAATAAAACTAATGGAATGAAGACACTCATAAAATGAATAATTGCGATGTAACTGTAACAGAAAATAGAACAAAATTATTTTCACTAACAAACTTTTAAATAACTTTTTCAAAAACATTGCAATGAATTACAATCATTAGTTTAAAAAATATTTTACATTAATTGACATCATTATTTATTTAGTATAACATTTTCAAATATTTTTTATAGCTTCATATCCCTAAAAATAATTATACAAATTTGACGAGAAATAAATAACTAATTACAAAATATATTTAGAAAAAATGCTACAAAAAAAGGAAATTGAAAATAAATAATATGCTTTTACTTGTTTATACGAAAAAAAGGTTTTTCGTTCTCATACCTTTTTTGAAAATTATTTTTAAATTTTGTTTCCATTACTTAGAACATAATCTTCATTATGTTTATGATTAAATAAAGCTATTATACCATTTCATTTTTATAAAAATCCATTAGTAAAATATTTCTTGTTTATTTTATTTCTTTGATAAACGGATTAATTAATAAACCTTACCATATCCTCTTTTCGTGTCAAATATGTTTTTGAGTGAAAATAGAAAAGGAAATTTTATTCTTTAATTATTTCTAAATAACACAAAAGGAAAATTTCCTAATTTCAAAATCTTCTTATAAGCAGTTTTTGTTTTCGTTGCCAATAGTCCAAAACTAATTCGAAATTAATGAGCTTATTCGGAACAAAAGATCTCCGTTATTCTCTATTTTAAATATAATGCAGGAAAAAAAATTTTTTACATAATACACAATACATTTATTGTTTTTAAAGTATTTTGTGTGATATACATTATATTACTGCCTTATATTATGGATTAAAAATATAAAAAAGTTTTCTTTAATTTCGAAAATATATGAAAAATTCGTCTGCACTGAAAATTCTCTTTTTATGTGATGAAAACTGATTTAAAAGGTGCCTGACTCTGCGTTCAAAACCGTGATTTTTAAAAAAGCTTATAAATGAATAATTTTTTGATACTTAATGTCAGTTGAATTAGAATATACATAGAAAATTGATTTGAAAATATCATTACAAGAAAAAAAAATTATTCATGTGTAGTTTTTAAAAAATAAAGAAAGAATGACATATTTTCCAAAACCTTTTATGGAAAAAAATGCTACTGTAAAATACAGTCGGACCTCTATATAACGAAGTCGCTAAATCCCGAAAAAAACTTCGTTACATGGAAAATTCGCTATATAGAGGTTCATCTTTCAATGTTCTTTACAAACCACATAAAACAAAAATTCAAAACACTATGCATTAAAAAAAGTAATTATTCACACCTTTTTGTAAATTAATATATATTTATTTTATATATCTTACCTATCAAAAAGAAAAGAAAGAAAAATTGCATGGAAAGTTTCTTGCCACCTTTATCCTCTTCTTGAAGAATTAAATGTTTTTCTTTGATGCTCAGGCACTTACGTTTTGACTTTTTCGAGCTACCAGCACGACTGATCAACACAACAAATGAACGAATACTAGTTCGAGGACACGAGACAACTCTACTGAAAGTGAATGAGTGAGTGAATGAATATTAAGGTCGCACTGTTCAGCTACACGAGGGCTTTTGGCGAAGGACATTGTCATTTTGAAGCAAGGTCAAGTGACGAAGACGACATCTGAGTTGGCAACCTTCCTCTCCTAACTACCACACCAACGGGAGAACGTTTGAGGTCTCGACAGAACGTGTATCTTTCCTCTACATGGCGGGTCTTTAGAGGTATTGGGCTCGAAATGACATGCCAACCCCGATCCGATACCTTGACCACTAGGCTACCGCAGTCACAATGCTCTGGAGAGAATTCTTATTTATATATATAAGCAAAATATCAATATAGAAGTATTTTCCATAAAAGAAGAATGTTTTTTTTCAAAAATTGTCATTTTTTCTCAATTTTTTTTTTTTGTCTAAAAATTGCAAGTAAATTTTTTCTTGTAATAATATTCTTTAACCCTTTATCTACCGACGGTACTTATAAGTACCACTCACTTTGAAACTACTTAGAATAACCATTTTTACGAATACCCTGTCGATACTTAGCAGGAATATTCTTTTAAATCCACTCTTCCAAGATATATGTCAGCACGGGTTCTATGATGAGTATTTTAGCGGGGAAGGCGAATGGTTTTATAGCAGAAATTGGGTTTTCAGCGGATTGCGAAGATTGTCATTTTTGTTCCGAAAAAATAGTTAATGTCAAAAGGTAAGTGTTTTTTTTTTTATGTTAATGTGTGTGAAGACCTTAGAAAACGATTTGACTATTTATTTTAAGTGAACAGTGTGTATAATTAATTTTACAGTTGAATATCTTTAATTAAAATTAGATCTAACGGATTAAGTTTCCCAAAGTTGAGTATTTTGTTTATGTGTATCCCCTAATTTTCAATGCAGGGATTAAAAATAAATATTGCATGAAAAAAACTCCAGTAAATCATAGTGTGGTAGATAAAGGGTTAAACCATTTCAATATGTAAATTCTAATTCAACAAATACTAAATACTACATCAAGAACATTTTCCATTTATACTCTTTTTCAAAATCACGGATTCGAACCCAGTTTAAAATTGAATTTTTGTTTTTCAATTATTTTAACAGTCGATTACTCACATCCATAGTTAAAAGCGTAGATCTTTAAAATAGTTCAATATAACATTCTTCTTTTTTTCTACTTTAACACTTTCAGGTTGTTCAGTTTCTCTAAAACTGAAGTAGAAAATTCTATTCCTCCAATGGAGATGAGCTGTCTGTGGGCCTGTCTGGGAGGCTTCCGTCGCGGTGTGCAGCGTTCGAAAGGATTTATGGCGGAGTTAGCAATAGAAAAACAGATAGCATAGAGAGTTTGATTCTGGAAGTTGTTCTAAAATAGAGCTTCTCTGCGCTTTGCTACCAATTATCTTTTTTCTGAAACAAGTTTACCTTTGCTTAGTGAGATCTGGTTACTTGGGCGTGTGTGCTGATGAATAAAATAGTTGAATTGAAGAACAGAGAATCTTCTTTGTTGTGTGTGTATGTGGTTAAACAAGAATACAGGCATTTGAATCCCCCTTTTTTTTCGCATCTCGTTTGGTTACTTTTGAAATCAAGTGTCAAAGTTATTGCCTTGGGAGTTAAAAAAAAAGTTTGCAGAGTCTATTAAAGTTTATTTTGGTCTTTTTATTTATTTATTTTCGTTTTATATTGTCCATTTTCCCCCTTTTAATAGAGAGGAAGAAATCGATAGAAGATTTCTATGCATTTTTTCGGAGCAATTATATAAAATTAAGTATTAAAAGTGGCAAAGAGTTTTTGTACGGAAACAGTTTTAGCCCCCAAGAAGAACACGATAAAAAAATTTACGTTAAAATATTTCGAAATGTGCATTCACAAATTTTATTTAAAAACCTAAAACACTATGTTTTTAAGAAGGACGATCAAATATTTTTTTCCTGTAATGAGGCTGCGTATTGGTATTTCTACCTTTGCAGACCTAAGGAGCTGGTATAACTTTTTGGACCTTTGCAGACCTAAGGAGCTGGTATAACTTTTGGACCTTTGCAGACCTAAGGAGCTGGTATAACTTTTGGACTTTGCAGACCTAAGGAGCTGGTATAACTTTTTGGCGCGGCACCATTTAGGTGATACCAATTATCGTAAGTAATTTTGACGCCAGTTTCTTCCCCAGAGGGAGGCACCTGAGATCATCCAATGCGAAATTTGTGCTTAGGAATTTAATTTTGCCGAGAGCATCCAAGCCAAACGGATACTCAAGGGATCTTTTTCAAGCGGAAAATCAACTTTCTTCATCAGGAAAATCCACCGACTTGGGCCAGGGTCGAACCCGCAACCTTGGGTACAGAAGGCCAGAGACAAACCAACTACGCCACCCAACTGGCGACGATCAAATCTATATATTGCTTAGATTACGATTCTCCTCAGAAAATGTGGTCGCTGTTGTCTAGGGTTTATGTTTACTAATTCGTGGTCAAAGTGTCGTGGATTCGAATCCTAGAGCTATTAAAAAAACCCTATGTAGAAGCAGCCGATGCACACTAAATCTGTCGAGGCTCAATGTCCTCTCGTTGGTGTGGTATGGTACTTAGTAGAGGGGATGCCAGCTCGGGTTTGCCCCTCAGGGGGCTCACCTTCTTTAGGTGGGTACGGGTGTCACAATCCCGAGGTACCCTAGTGATCTTTTCCTTTTCCCAACAGTTTACTATCTTTTTGGGAAACACAGGTGTCACCACCCCGGGTACCCCAGTGATCCTCTCTATTTCGACCCTCCATCTTCTCATCCAATTTCTTCTTTTCCCGTCCAGACCACAGACCTATGAATGTTTGGCGCAGTATAGCCAAAACTGGCTCTTGCGCCATAAAACACCGAACTCAACTCAACGCCAGCTCGGGTTTCGTCCTGTTCAAAATTTCGAGGTCCGTCAAAAGCCCCATTTGTTTTAGAGTGGGGATGGGTAAACCCGCTCACTTAGAGAAGGTATGTTACAACGTAACGATAGTTTTTGTTTTGTAGACATCAAGATTTTTTAAATAGATCTCATAAGAAATTGGCTGATTTAAACAGAACATGTCTTCAAAATTCAATTGTGTGGGCTTTGAGTTTAAAAATTAAAGCTATGTTCTTTTTACTAATGCCACATGATCGGCATGTGAGGTGGGGCCCCCCAAAAATTTCATCATAAAAGGGGGGTTGGTTCGCCTGTGTCAGCCGTAGTTTTTGAGAACCGGGAGACAGTACTTTTTGGGCTCGGTTCCTCCCTTTTTTTTGGGGAACCCCCTGGGGGGGGTCGGGGCCTCCCCCCCTTTTTTCCTCTTTCATAGCCTCAGAGAGGCCGGCCTCACGGCTTCTTATAGTACCCCTTGCTGCAACACTTACTTAAAAACATCCATGCCTCTTGGGGTTTAAAACCCCGGCCTACGGACAGCATTTACGTCGCAAACCCACTATACGGATGGGGACAAAAAAAATATATTAGAAATATATATATATATTATAATATTCTTAAATTAAGTAGAGATTTATTTTAAGTAGATATTTTTTTATTTATTTTTAATTATTTATGTAGAAGTAATCTTATGGTACTTTTTTATTACATTAAAATTAAATAACTGACCATTTCAACAATCTAAGAGATAAGCTGATAAAGAAATAGGATTTTATTTCATCCATTTTTTTTTTTCGAAGTCTCACAAAAAATAAAAATTCACAAAAAACGGGAATCACAAATTTTGCCCGTTTCAAAAGTCCGCTGAATAAAACAAATCGCCATGTAAGTTTAAGCCACGTGGAGAGATCGTTATCAGGATCCCCCATCTATTCTCGTAATCTTGATAAATTTTAAACCCCTATCACCCCTGTAACGCAAAAGTTCTTTTTTGATTAATTGATTGATTGATTCTTTTTCCGTCGCAATCTGAAGCAACACGAAGGGGGTTTGGGACGGACCTCTTTTTGAACCGGTCTGACGAGGAAACATCTGAGCTGACACCTTTACCGCATTTCCTCATCACGCCAACGGGGGGAGTTTGAGCCCCGCAGATTGAACGGGATACCCCCTTTTACGGTGAGCCTTCAATGGAAAAAGGGCTGAAACTCGTGACTAACAACCTACGCAACCCCCCAAACCACCACTAGGCTACTTGAAATACTAACTTTTTCCTCAGCGGCTCGACACCAGGGGGGGCCTTCCTTCTCAAGAAGCCTTTTCCAGACCAGCCTTCCCGAGTGTTTAATTTCCCAATTTTAAAACTGGGGATCTTTTTCTGGGCCATCAATCCATCTAAGATTTGGCCTGCCCTTTCTTCGTGTACTGATTGTTTGGGTATTGAAGACTTTTTTTTTTGTGGTGTGGTCTTCGTTCATTCTGACAGCGTGGCCTGCCATTAATTCTTTTTTATTTTGGGTGAAGAAAAACAGATTCTTTATTTGATTGATAGAGCTCTAAATTTTATCTTCTTCGCCACGTTCCAATTTCTTCCAGAAATAAATCGTAAAATCTTCCTTTCGTAAATACTTATCATGTTCTCATCTGTTCGAGACATGGACCAAGTTTCACATACATAAGTTCATACTGATCTTAAAAGACTTTTATACAATAGAACCTTTGTTTTTCTTTTGATTAAATTTGATTTCATATATTTTCGTATTCCATTTAGACATCTATTAGCCATAGTAATTCTCTTTTGGATTTCAGTAGTATAATCGTTTCTATTGTTAATTTCCGAACCTAAATATGTGAAACTGTCAACGACTTCAAAACTATACTTTTCAATATGCTACTCTACCAGCCAAATTAATGAGATTCCGCAACTTCGTTACTTAATTGAGGATCAGCATTATAATATTCATCATCAACAACTCGTATCAAACGATGGAAAATTGACAGAAACCGAACTAAGCTAAATGTGAGCAATATGTACAGAGATTTCGAACATTTAAGTATATTTAACGAATAATGCGTGATTGCTGAAGGTATTTTCGAATAGAGAATGAATTGTGTGTCGGAATTCACATCTCTGGTGAGTAACACTTCTCTAAAATCATTTTTATAAAATTTTAAATGACAATATCTTTTTTATATTCCAAATTTATTAAGACTATTTTCACCTAATGCAAGAACTATGTCCATTTAAAAAAGTGAAAATTCTAAAAATTAAGAAAAATTTGATTGTCAATAGATCACTGCAATGAAAAATAGTATTTGGTGCTGATATGAGTTCTTTTAAAGCAGTGTGTTTTTACCAGCAACACTAAGCAGTCCACTATTTTATGTAATTATGAGTTATAAAATATTCTATTCTGAGTATTCTATGAAATGAATGAATTATAATCTTTAACGGTAACACACATATATAAATTAATTCGGAGGTGAGTGAGTGAATATTAACGTCGCACTGTTCAGCTACACGAGGGCTTTTGGCGACGGACCGCGTCATTTTGAACCATGGTCAAGTGACGTGGACGACACCTGAGCTGGCACCCCCTCTTCTAACTACCACACCACACCACTCAAACGGGAGGACATTTGAGCTCCCCTACACGGCGGATCTTTAGTGGTACTGGGCTCGAACTCGCGTGACAAGGTATGCCACGATCCGATACCACTCGGCTACCGCGGCCTCGTTAATTAGGGGGAAGATGCCAGTTTGTTAATAGTACTTTTATGCATCGATAGATGGCAATTTTGAGCCACTTGTGAAGAGTCTGGTCCGACATTGAGCGCGGCTTGTGTGAATTTATCTGAATGAATCGTCTTTAATCAGCCTTATGTTTCGATCTTTTAAACATTTAAAGTGGTGAGTACAACTTTTATAATATTCCGTTCCTCCTATTTAAAGTCCATAAACGTACTTGTTATTTCTAATAAGATATTAGCAATATAAGTGAGTTTACGCATAATGTTACACATACGATGCACATGTAGAAACGGCTATAACATTGTATCAATAAGGAAATAAGTTTGTGTGGCCTCTGCCCCCTATACTTGGGAGAAGACGCCACATGGTTCAGAAATAAATGAATTAAACTTTAATTTTTTTTTTCCGTTTTATAACACTGTATATTATGGTATAAAATATAACTGCATTGAATAATTAGGCTGTGAGGATGACACAGGGGATCTCCATAGGACGAGGATGTGCAGGGCTGAAGTTGACTACTACTTCAGGCTGATGTAGACCGTTTTGCAGGAAAACTCGTTTTTAGCAAACTAATGATGAAAGAATTTAATTGTTTTTGTTTTTCTATAGTTATTTCTTTTTTACATTTAGTTTAGTAATGTTTGTCTTTTTTATTTACTGTGGTGGTGTTGCATCTTACTCAATGACTGGTGGCATCTTCCCCCATATTAAATGAATTTCTTTAACATTTAATTTCTTATTTATTTTCATACGAAGAAGAGAATTAACTTGTACGCATAACCAATTAAATATTGAGAAATAAGGTGCATTTTTTTTTCATGGGCTTGTCATTTTAATTTCCAACGTACTAATCAAAAAGTTCTTCACTGTGGCGTCTTCCTCCGAATTACCTTACACTAAGTTCTTTGATGCAAGATAAAGTTAATTACGCTATTTCTAAAATAGATTTTTCTACACTAAAGGGAAATCAGGAATAGATTTAAAATTATCTTTTAATTTTTTTGCTATAAAAAAAATACTCCAATTTAGAATCATTTAACATTCCAGAAGAGGAAATATATACATATTATTTCAAAATTAAGAAGAAAAAAAATTGTAACAGTTACATACAAAACTATATTTTTAACCGAGTTTTCGCTACTGTGACTAAGTTCCCATTATGATTTTACGTCGCATCCTCATCCCAGAAAAATTTGGTTTGAAAAAAGACCTGGCGTTTTTTCCCTTCGACAATTTTTTTGCGTTTTTCTTCCTCTGATAAGACTACACAAACAGTCGTTTGCTCCCAAATTTTTAAAATAATAAACAAGGTACCGAGGGAGTTGTTATTCTGTTTATCCAAGTTCTTTACCCTCGTTTAAGCCAACAGCCTCATTCATCGTGTTCATCTACTGCTTGAGCTCTTTATATTTTAGTGAAGGTATCATAAGGAGTATGCATCCAAGAGAATTCTTAACACAGAGTCGGAATGTATAAATAGAGTGCATAGCCATATATTTATATGAAAGAGATTAACTTACTATAAAGAAAGTTAGAGTTACGAAAGTAATGGAGTATAGTAAAATAACTGTGAATTATCAACTTAGATTGATTACAAAGTGTGTGTTTTTATATTCCGTAAAATCCGGCGTATAACGCACACCTGTACTTTCAAGCTGTATTTTTTTAATTTTTAGGTATATTCGCCGTATAACGCGCACCCCCTTTTTTACGAAAAAATTTGAAATGTACGTGTGCAGTTTTCTTATGTTTTGAAGTCATTATTTATTGGATGAATCATTCAAGAAGGGAGGGGAAGACCGAATCAGCGCCATAGCTGGATTTTTCCCAGGCTTTTCTATAAACATTGATTCCTTTTTCCCCTTTCATGTGATGTACGAGGCGGACGATTAATTTTGAAATAAATTAGAACAAGCCTGAGACTTATTACGCTCGCTGTCTGTAGTATATTCACAATTCTATGAATAATATTGAATACGCTTCAAACAGCGAGCAGTAAAGATGGGTCCTGGTAAACGAAGCAAAACACAGTGCCGGTTTCAAGATCTAAGTGATTCAATTAGCAAAAGAAAATGGAAACAGTGCTGCAGCAAGGATGTTTGATATTGGCGAAAACTTCATGAAAAAATGAAATGACAATAACATGTCAAAGAAGAAATGTGCTTTAAGTAAAGGAGTAACGAAATGGCCTATTCTAGAAGAAAGTGTTGCGAACTGGGTCCTAGAAAATCGCCTGAATGGATTAATTGTAACAAGAAACTGTACGTTTATTCGTCTTAAAATGGTCAAAAAAGAATGCCTTTTCATGTTATCCAACAATGAAGGTTCATAAAGTATGTTATTTCTTTTAAATAAACAGTATTTCGATATATAAGTCTAAATTTGTTTTAATACTCATTTTTTTCAAAGCTCTCATTCTTATACTCGGCGTATAACGCGCACCCCTAAATTTCGATCTTGTTTTTCGTGTTAAAAGTACGCGTTATACGCCGGATTTTACGGTAGGTAAAATTAATAAAATATTATCACTGTGTATGACTTGATGCTGCGGTAGTCTAGTGGTCAAGGTGACAGACGTTCCCGGCGTGTCATGAGTTTAAGCCTAGAGTCACTATGGCCGTGGTACCCTAGTGGTCAAGTTAACGGACTTGTTGCAGGCATGTCATGAGTTCGGGCTTAGTGCCGCTGAAGACCTACCGTGTAGGAGCGCGATGCCCGTCAAATCTGTCGAAAACTCAAACGTCCTCCCATTGGTATGGTGTGGTAGTTAGGAGTGCCGAGGGTGCCAACTCGGGTGTCGTCTTTGTTACTTGACCATGGTTCAAAATGACGAGGTCCGTCGCCAAAAGCCTTCGTGCAGCTGAACAGTGCGACGTTAGCATTCACTCACTCACTAGAGCCACTGAAGACCAGTCATGTAGAAGGGCTTAAGCACGTTAAATCTGTCGTGGATCGAAGTCCTCCCGTTAGCGTAGCGTGGTAGTTTTGAGAGAGGTGTCAGCTCAGGTGTCCTCCTCGTCATCTGACAGTGATTTTAAGTTGCAATATCCTTCATCTATATAGCCCTCGTATTGCCTTAGAGTCAATAAAAACTCACTCTTCACCAATTTGACTTCCCGAATAAAACCGTTTATTTCCATGATTCTAAGCTAGCTTAAGGTGACTGCCTACCTTTGGACCCAATTTTTTTTATAAAAACAAATTTTTGAAACAAATTGAGTGTTTTTAGGAAGAAAAAAATGTAAATACATAAAAAATTTTAAATAAATATTGTAATTTTTTAGAAAAATTGGTTGTTTTCAAGGAAATTTTATACCAAATTTTTACTAAAACGGGTAACACTGTATAAAAATTTCTAATACAATTATCATAATTTTCTTTATAAGCAACATACATAATACGGTGCTCTTCAAAATGAACCAAAATCTAAGAGAAATATTAAAATATAAAAAAAATTACTATTATACATAATATGAAAATTTTGATATTTTTAAAGTTTTTTTCTTTATAAAAAGTAAATGAAAAATTATCTAACCTACAACAAAACTTATGGTCCACTTTATTAAAAATAGTATAATATATATATATATATATATATATATATAGTATAATAATATATATATATATAGTATAATATATATATATATATATATATATATATATATATATATATATATATATATATATATATATATATATATATATATATATATATATATATATTCCCACAAAATTTCAAAACGTTATCTGGTTTGGTTCTTAAGATATCATGTATCTGGTAAAGGGTTTTTCGAAAACACAATTTTGAGAAAAACTCATTTAAAGTTTTATCTTTCTACCCTTTTGCATAGAGTGATGTCTTTTAAAATCACTATAACTTTATTTCTATTTCGCGTAAAGGAAAAAGGAAAACTGTTTTGGAAAGGAAAATGTTCAAACTATAAGATTATGAAATTTTTAAAAAAATGCCTTATGTAGACGAAAAACGACATTTTCAAGATAGGCAGTCACCTTAAAATAGCTGTGTATGACCTCTTAAGTAAAGCCGCATTCATACCAAGGCATTCAGCGTCGAGCGTTGAACGTCTAGCCAATCAGAGACTTCATCTCGCCCGAGATAAAGTCTCTGATTGGCTAGACCTCGACGTGACTGTCTGGTGTGAATGCGGCTTAACACTTTAGTTTCCTACTTCTTTTTTTTTAATTGAGAACATTTATAAATCCCTATGCACCAAAAAGTATCATACGGGGGCTTACAGAAGTAAGCATGAAGCACACAGGACAAAGGAAAGAAGAAATTTAAAGTCATGAAGGATTACAATACAAACATCCATGCCTTCTCCGGGATACGAACCCAGGCCCTACGGCACCGCAGTCAGCGCCACTAACCAATATAATGGATGGGCGACCTTCCTACCTTTGAATGTTATTTTGGCGTGTAAAAATGCAGCCATACACCTTGTACATCCCCTTAAAGGAGGAGGAGGGGGGGCTGCAATAGCCCAGTGGTTGTGGTTGTCATCTTGTGGTCGAGGACCTGAGCCCTGTTACTACTCAAGATCCGATGAGTAAAAGAGAACACACTTTTGCGCGTTTTTCAAAAATTATTGAACCAATTCATGAGAAATTGGGCATAAAAAAAATACTTGAAAGTATTGCTAAAAAGATTCTGAAGAACAAAGTACTCTCACGTGATCATGATTTATGCTCAGAAAGCATATTTCAAAAATAATGTTGCAAAAAGACACTTAATATGGGGTATGACAGCCCTGAAAGAGACTGCAATACATTTCTCGCAAAAAAAAAATCATGTGGCTTGCCACAGTAAATCCTCCTTTACCAATATGCTTCTTAACTCTTGGAGTGCCATGGAAGGGGTATGGAAAGCCTTTATTGCTTAAGGTATTCGACTACGTTCGGAACCGTGATTTTAAAAAAGTTCATAAATGGATAATTTTCATGATATTTAGTGTCACTTAGATTAGACTACATGTATAAAATTGTTTTAAGGACACATTTTGACAAAAAAAAAATTATTTAAATACAATATTTCGGCAAAAAATTAACTTAGAATAAACTTTTTTCAAAATGTTCTCCTTTTGTGAAAAATACTTCTATTATAATAATATTTTGCCTGTCTATAGCTCAGACCTCTGTACAGAGGCTCAACTATGAGTTTTGAAAAATTCACATTATTTTCAGAGTTACAACCATTTGAAATAATGATCGGCGTTTTTTTTCTTAAAATGTCTCCCCTCTGTTGTCGTAAAACATGGATAAACCCACTTCTACTTTATATTTTTCAAAAATTCTAGTGGAGCCTCTGTACAGAGGTCTGAGCTATAGACAGGCAAAATATTATATAATAGAAGCATTTTTTTTCACCAAAGGAGAATATTTTGAAATTGGGTCATTCTATGTTCATTTTTTGTGAAAATAGTGTACTTAAATAATTTTTTATTGTAATACTATTCTTAAAACAATTTTATATGCATTTTCTAATCTAAGTGCCACTAAATATCATAAGTATTATCCATCTATACGCTTTTGCAAAATCACGGTTCCGAACGTAGTCGGATACCTTAACCGAGAGCATCCCAGACGTAATCTATAGCATTCAAGTCTGGAGATCTAGATGGCTACTCAATCATCTGAATATGCTTAATGTCTATGTATTCGTCGACCAGCCTAGCCCGGAGTAGACTAGCGTAGTCGATCATAAAAATTAACTCGGTGTTAAATGTTTCTCTGAAAAGCCTGATACAGATCTATAAGATTTCAACCGTATACCTCAGAGAAATCAGGCAGTGGCGTAACGTACGCCCCCCATTGCGAGGGATTTCAGGGATTCTAGAGGACTCAAACCCTGACTAATGCCAATTACGTATTTGGGCTTGGACTTGACTTTGCGGAGTGCCTAGTATTCTCCGTTACCCCGCTAAAATCAGGGGATCTCCTTGAAAGACGTGCAAATAACTCTGCGCGTCCACCTAACATCACACCGGCCCAGTGACTCTTTAAGACCTCTTGAGGCCCTGGGTTCCTTTGTAAAAGTAGGCCCCATTTGCACCCCTTTTAAGTACATAGTATATGTTATCAAATACACGTAGAAATAGTAACCGTAAAGAATTAATGTTTTGTAGTCATAATCTTCGCAAACTCGACTAACTGCCTTCTGTCAACTAAATAAGTAATGCTGTAAGTTGGTATGCCTAGGTCTAGACACGAACATGGCATAGTAACGCAATCTCGTCACTGTTGCCAGTTGTCATATAACACATCCTCAATAAGTCACGGACCTAACATACAAATGGCAGTACCTTCTAATTCTCCGATGCATAATCGAGCAGTACTAACTTTCAAACGACACGTGTCAAAATTTCATGATATCTTGTGTATAGTTTAAAAGTTACGGTGGTATTAGTGAAGTAACTTTTGGTTTGTTTAGAAACCATGGGTGGAAAAAGAATTTCATGTGTTAATTTAGCTTTGCTTTTTGATGGTACGAAACACTGTTCAAGCAAAACAAAGACTGGACAAGTATTATCGAGACTGCTCCATTGCCAACAACGGTTAAGAGGTAGTATACTGACTTAAAACGTGGTCGCATAGACTGAGCTCTTAGGTCCCCCAAATTCTGCAATTGTTCCAGAAAACATCAAAAAAGTCCATAAAATCGATTTAGCTGATCGGAAATTGAAATTGTGGGAGATAGCAGAGTATTTGAAGATATCAAAAGTTAGTGTATTTACTATTTTGCATGATCATTTGCCAATACGAAAGCTGTGTTCAAAGTGAGTGCCGCTTTTGCTCACTGTCGATCAAAAACAACAAAGCTTCGACGATTCGCAGCACTGTTTTGAACTGTTTAAGCAAAATAAATAGGATTTTTTACATAGATATATGTGACAATGGATGAAAAATGAGTCCATTACTACATGCTAGCATCAAAAAGATTGTCGGCTGAGTGTACAGCAGCTGGTGAAAGCTATCCAAAGCGACCAAAAACTCAAATGTCATCTGGCAAGGTTATGGAGTCCGTATTTTGGGATGCGCATGGAATTTTGTTAATCCATTACCTTGATAGAGGGAGAAACCATCAGTAGGAATATTACATGGTGTTATTGGATCAACTGAATGAAAAAATAAAGGACAATGTCCTCAATACAAAAGAAAAAAGTGCTGTTTCACCAAGACAATGCTCCGTGCCACAAGTCTAAGAAAAGCATGATCAAATTCAAGGAATTACGCTTCGAATTACATTCCCACCGTACAGTCCAGATACGGATCACTGGTTGTTTGCTACGGAGTACTGGTCCAACAGTGATCTCTGGTTGTTTTCAGACCTTAAAAGGATGCTCCAAAGAAAGAGGCTCGGCTCAAATGAAGAAGTGATTACCCAAGCTGAAGCCTATTTTGAGAGCAAAAACAAATCGTTTTACGAAAAAGGTATTAAAAAATTAAAAGATCGATGGGTTGAATGTATCACTCTTGAAGGGGAGTATCTTGATGAATTAAGTTCAATTTTGCCAATAAAAGTTGTTTTATTAGTAAGGTTCGCGGGCTTATTGAGTGATGTGTAAATTCGATATTTCCAGTTTTTGGAGAATGTCTGGAAATAATATTTGATAATTAAAAATTATTCTTATCATGATTTTATATAGGCTGAGTCGAGAACGAGATGAAGCCCCCTCTCTCGAGGCTGAGGCCTTTGGCTTTAAAATGTTCCTGCACTGGCCCAGACCATAACACTATCACAGTAGTAGTCATCTCTTTGAACCATGCAGTTAAAAACAAGTAGCGGAAAAACTGGGTTGTGGTGGTTCTTGGGTGCCTTCTAACTAGTCTTCAGGATATCGTCTGCTTTCTTGTAGGACTGGTTCAACAACCTAGAAACCACATTCTGGGTGCCATCGAGCAAACAGCTTGGGGGATTGACCCATGTACAATTTCATACTTGCCCTCCAACGTAATTCATCATCCAAAAGTAACTATTTTGACACTGTATGAAAAAGTTTCAAAAATAATCCTAAGCCTTCACATATACGAGTAAAACCGAAACCGCAGACTAGTATTTCAAGTAGCTGTCTTATCGGTTATTTTAATTTCCATAAAATAAAAAGATTGAACTCGACTGGATAGTTAAGAAAAGCGGCTTTACTTTATTATTTTTACCAATTAGTAAGTTTTGAAAAATTCTCGAAAATGTGTTTAACTGCAGTGGCGTAACATACACCCCCGCAGCACCCACATCGGGGAGGGGCCCAGATCCTGACTACCACCAATTACCTACCCTTTGTAAAATCCAACTTGGGGGCCAAAAACCTAATTTTGCAGGGGCCCAAATGTTCTCTGTTACGCCACTGTTTAACTGTGATAGATTAGTGTAGTTTTTGCCAACAAATTTTTCAGAGATTTTATATGGAAGAAAAAACGTAGTTAAATTTTTAAAAAAAGCGGGGTTTTGTTTTAATAATTCAGTATATAGAAACAGTGCTACAAACATAGCATTCTTAGTCCACCAAAAATCCTTAGTGCTTTTGAAAAGCAAAACAAACGTTAGAACAAATTATCATTGCTCAAAGAATCAATTAATCTTATATTTTGGGTTTGCACTTCACAATTACAAAAAAATTTCAGCATAGCCTGAATTCTTAAATCTTTAGAATGTCTTTGCATCTTCTTTTCACTTCGGATCCTGTTTACAACGTCCATCGTACAGATAAGAGTTTTGAGTAAGGATTGTATACTTTTGTTCATGCAAGGTCATTGCTGACTATTCGACTTAGGCTTGGGAACAATACGTGCGGGAACAGTTCAAAGATTAACATTACGACCTCCGCTTTGATAAAGCTCTTATAGGTCGGAAAATAAAGGCTTTAAAATTTAGGGTGTGTCTAATGGCTTTCTTAGGTTTATAATATCTAGGCGCATTCTTAAAAAGATTAGGGATGTCACTGCCTGCCAACAAGGTAGAATCGCTGTTTAATACCTGGAACCACGTCTGTGACGGAAAACTCTCCATCAAAGAGGGTATCGTGGATTGATTGTTTATTGTCACCACTATGATCCCGGTAACCTTATTGGCCATGCAGGGACGTCTTAAGGCATGGGCCAACTGGGCCAGAGCCTCGGTCTCAATGGAGGCCTCGTCTCTTTCTCGGTAAAATCATGATTCGGATCATTTTAACGGTCAAATGTTATTTCCGGTTGTATTCTCCAAAATACTGGGAATTTCGTTCTATATGGCAAGACTACATTATTACGTGATGACCATCGTTCATCCATATATAGGCTTTAGGCCTATCACTATACTCCTTCATTACTCATTAGGTCAAAAAGGTGGCAGTCGGTCTAGCCGGTTTGTGTGATTGTAAGTCATGCACATTTATTTGTTTCGGGTTAATGTTTTTACGAGTATTTGACAACTTTTGCTATTTACTGTCTAATTTTAAGAGTTATAGATGGGGCCTCCATTTGTGTAGGGCCCAAGGGCCTAGATTTTCATAGGGGCCCATGGCCTCAAAAAGTTTTTAAGACGTCTCTATGGTCATGATCGTGAACTCGTGACTGGCGTTTTCGAGACGGGGCTTCAAGTCCTGGAGCCACTGAAGCCTCGCTATTTAGAGAGGACTGATACAAGTTAAATTATCGAACTCAAGTCTTCTCTTTAGCGTGGTGTGGTAGTTTTCAGAGGGGATACCATCTCAGGTAACTTTTGAGGCTCAAAATTACGAGGTCCGTCGCCAATAGCCCTCGTGTTGTTTTATAATGCCACGTTAATATAACTCGCGAAGCAACGCGAGGGCTGTTGGCAAAGGTCAAGTGATGGGAACAAGGTCCTAACTGGCACTCCAATCTCCGAAATTCCCCCCTCCCTCCCCCTTCAAATAGAGTGGCGGTAGTGCTTCTGCACTGAACCATGGTTTCGAAATCTTGGCAAGTTTAAAAAGTGAGATGTCGTCGTCGTATGTCGTCCTCGTGAATTGAGCATGTTTGAAAATTAGGAGATCATTGCCAACAGCCTTAGTGTTGCTTTGAAATGCAACATAAATAAACAATTAAATCAGTTTACGCAATTAATTATTGTCATTCAATAGCTAGATTCATTACTCAATAGAATTTAAAATTAATTATTAATAAATTTATTATTATACAATTTTTACGATAAAACAATTTTTAGAATGCTCCTCCTTCATGTACGTATGCTTTCGCGTTCGAAAACATTTCTCAAAAATGTGTACTTGTAGTTTTTTAAAGACTGAACATTTATAAATTGCATAAAAAGAAATAAAACTATTTTCTACATGATTGCTCTATAACTATTTTCCATAACTGTTTTCTACATGATTGCATTGTTACGCTCAATCGGGCAAAATGTTTGCCTTTTTGTTGTTTTGTTGTTTTCGCTGATGACACCTACTAAGTTAACAATTACGAGTTTTTGAAACGTTTTTTTAACCACAAACCCTTCAAGTTTCGACAAGGTTAACCACAAACATCTTGGTTTTATGACTGACAGAATCGGGTCAACCGAAATCCAGAAAAAATTTACCTTTTTTTTTTTGTTATCAGCTTAATTTAATTTTTAAGCGGTGTATTGGAGTTCAGAACGATCCTTTTTTTTGAAAATAACGATTGAACAAAAATCTTCATTGTTCAATACAGACAGACATTAACTGTGCAGAGTATTTGATAGATCTTGGCCTTGGCTTTATTATCCAGGCCTTAGCTGAAACCAAAGAAAACATGTCAAAAATTTGCATCACTGCGTCACGTATTCAAAAGCAAATAAATGGATTCAGCTTTTGATCCATCTCTCTTGTAGCATGGTTTTTAATTTTCGGAATGTATGGAGCCTGTGACAGCCATGTGATCAGGGTCGCGAACAGCTGAAGTGATTTCTGTCAAGATGTGGATTGATGTTCTGAAGCTATTGAAGATTAGGCGTTTGTAGAGGTACTAACTACAGTGAAATACGTTTAAGGTATCCGACTAGTTGAAAACGTCATTTTTTGGTCAAAAATCACTTTTTCTTTTTTTTTTTTATCATTTGAAAATTCAAACAATTATCTTTTCTAAATCTGTTTTTGTTTTTTTGTGCGATAATTGGGAAAAAGTTACGGGAAAAATTATTCCGTAAAAAGCCAAGCAGGGGAAATCGAAACCGGAAGTTGATTTCTAAACATTTTTTTTTACCGCTATTTTTTCAGTTTAATCACATTATAAATTTTAAAAAACAATATCTAAAATTTTTTTAAAAGCTTTTTTCATTGATTGGCAACAATTTCAATTTTTTATTTTGACTTATGCGATTGGCAACATCTGTTTCTTATGACCCACTTGTTTTTTTTTTTGGTTTTGGGGCTTAGAAATTTTTTTCTTGCATTTCTTCTTAAAAACTTAACCCCTTTTAAATTTAAAAATTTTTTTTTTATTCTGTGATATTCCGCTTTTGTTTTACCTGATTATAATGGGTAACCAACGGGGTTAAAACGTTTCCCCAAGAAAAAAATTTGCTGGTAACAGATATACTAACCAAAACAAAAGTAAAAATGTTCCCGACTTGTAGCGAACTGAAACTTTAATTTTTTTTGAAAGGCTCTTTTTCAGAACAACGAATGTTTAAATGGAACATTAAAAAAGGGAACAGAATATTTGACTTAAATATTTTGGCAAATGTATTTGCCGGGTTTTTGCTGCCCAAAAATGTTTTGAAAAAAAATATGTATATGTATGAAGATTCTGTGTTTGGGTTTCTTTTCCCAAAGTAGCAGGGGAAAATGCCAATTGTAATTTTATACTCCCTTTTTTTATCTATTTGAGAAGGGTTTAAACAAAAGTGCCATAAAAATTTTCAATTTGTTTGTGGAATGCAGTATGGAAAGGATATTCGTCTGCTAAAAGCTGTTTGCTTTTCGTTGAATATGCCTTTTTTGTAACAAAAAGGGGGATACGACTATGTGAGAAAAAAAACTCTTGGATGCAGTTACATCAACAGCTAAAGATGTCATGAATGACGCTGCTTTAGAATTGGGAAAATTGCAAAAATTGTTCCAAAAACGGCAGTTGCAGAATGTGGGTATCTGTTGATGGTACTTTTGGGAAAAACGTGGTCATTCATCCCCCGAATGGTTGTGTTGCAGTATTATCCATTGACACTGGGAAGCTTTTAGATTTGGGGATCATGTCAAAATTTTTCAGAATTTTTTAATACATTGAAGAACTCTAAGAGTCCCGTTCTTACATGTTCTTGCAATCATCTTGGGTCTGCTTCAAGCAGGAATCCGTCGGTGGGTACAGAATCTTCGGGGGCGTTCTTTCCCCCGAGAAATCTGAAATACGTTCATTTTATGGTGATGGTGGGCTCCCAGGGTACCTTGCAGTGAAAGATTTTGTACGGTATCAACGGGGTCACCAAATATGAGTGTTTGGACACATCCAAAAAAAAGTAATTTGCCCGGGTAAAAAACTTAAAAAACCCCGGAAAAAACCTCGGTGGGAAAAGGGAAAAATCACTGATGTTATGATCGTAAAACCAAAACTACCATGGCATTGCCATTAAGTAATACTCATAACATCGAGGCAATGCAAAGTGCTACCATAGCGGTTTTTTTTACTGTTGCTCGCCGTGAAAAACCCCATGGACAGTGTTAATCCCGGGGCTGATAGTTGGGGTTGGGGCATACCAGGGGGCTCAAAAGCAACCGGCAAACGATTTTTTTGAAAAAAAATGCAGGTCTTTCTGCAAAAAATTTTTAAAAGTAGTTAAATCCGAGTAAAGAAATTGTGTGATAAACAATTGTTACAGAAGTGTTCCACGGTAAAAAAACCCCAAAAAGCAAAAGGGTCGTTCAATGGCTGTTTTGGGGAAATTGTTCCCAAAAGGGAAAATTTTATTGAGCTGAAAAAATTCCTTTGGGGGGCTTATATTTCCGTTATTATTTTTTAAAAAGGGTTTCAATTTGGTTTTTTTGGAGGTATTGAAAGCCCTTGGCATAAATCGGGTTACTATACCTTGCGTAACTACAAATCTTTTCGACATCATTCGAGTCAATGACTCAAAACGACATTCTTTTACCTCGTTCGAAATCAGCCAGAAAAATAGGGCCCAAAGAAAGAAAAATTTAATAAAATATCAAAGTCTGAAGGTGTGTTATATAAATCAGGGCAGTTTTAAGTATGTACTAGTAATAGTTTATTTTAAAATTGCATTTCTAAAGTTTAAATTCATTTTTCAAAACTATGTTTTTGTAAATTTCTTGGTATTTCAAATGTGATATCTAAATAACCAGTAGAGATACTTAAAGAAATTTTACACAAATGTTATTAATAGTATTACCTAGAGGCTGGACTAAAAGCTAAGAAATTGAAAAAAATTTTTAGTGATTTTATGGTTGATTTCTTTATAAAAGTATCGAAAATATAAATGAAATTTATAGTTCGTAGTTCGATTAGCTCTAACTTTTGATTCAAAAGAAATAATTTAAAACTTTTAGTCCAGCCCTAGACATAGTGTTTAAAAAATTTCTGCAGCAATTTTTTGTAAAATATAAATTATTTTTAAAAATAGAGCATTTGAAAAGTTCAAAATTTAACTAAAATTTCCTTTTAAAAGTTAAAATTTTTGTAAATTGTTATGTATGTATAATTTTTCTAACTGTATTTTTTATTATAGTGCATAAAAATGAAATTAAAAATGCAAAAATTTTAGGGATTTTTAGAAAATTTAAAAAATAAGTCTCCGAACGTAGTCGGATACCTTAATGCGAATACGCTTAAGACGAAATACCGGCTAACGCTAAATAATGCAACGGTCCCGATAAAGTGCTATGTATTTTGATGCATTTTTTTCTCTTAACGCGAAACAAAAATCGCTTAACACGAAAAGATTTCCCTTCTAAGAATGAACAAATTACGGAAAACTAAACTAAACTCAGTGGCGCAACAGTCCATGAGGGTCCCAAAGCCTCACTGCCCATCTCAATATACGTGAACATCGGGCGCTGAGGTACATGAGCAGATGACCCGATCAGGTGGTCAGTCTGAAGCGAGATTCCCAGTGTTTAAGTCCCCAAGCAAGATTGATACTCATTTATCCACCCACTGCAGAGGGATAAAGGGCTGACAGGATTAATTTATAGAACTCAGGGTCTTCTCTTTGGCATGCAATTTGTGGTAGTTTTCAGAGGATACCATCTCAGGTAACTTTTGAGGCTCAAATTGCGGGCATTAGTATAAAACAGCCTCGCTCGACCGTTTATAATGCGTACGAAGCGCGGCTGCAAACGCGCGAGGCTGATTGTTGGCAGGTCAAGTGATGGGAACAAGGTCACTGCAACTGGCACTCCAATCTCGGGGTTCCCCCCTCCCTCCCCTTCAAATAGAGTGGCGGTAGTGCTTCTGCACTGTGAACCATGGTTTCGAAATCTTGGCAAGGATTTAAAAGGAGTGAGATGTCGTCGTCGTATGTCGTCCTCGTGAATTGAGCATGTTTACGAAAATTAGGAGATCATTGCCAGCAACCTTGGTGTTGCTTTGGAAATACAGCATAAACAAACAATTAGTATCAGTTTACATATTGTTAATTATATGCATTCAATAGCTAGATTCATTACTCAATAGAATTTAAATTAGTATTAATAAGCAGAGTATTTATTGTATACACATAATTTTTACGATAAAACAATTTTAGAATGTACCCTCCTTCATGTACGTATACTTTCGCGTTCGAAAACATTTCTCAAAATATTGACCTTGTAGTTTTTAAAGACTGAACATTTATAAATTTACTTGCATAAAGAAATAAAACTTATTTTCCTTGATTGCTCTATAACTATTTTCCATATTTGTTTTCTACATGATTGCATTGTTACGCTCAATCGGGCAAAATGTTTGCCTTTTTGTTGTTTTGTTCTGTTTCGCTGATGACACCTACTAAGTTAACAATTACGAGTTTTTCAGAAACACGTTTTTTAACCACAAACCCTTCAAGTTTCGACAAGGTTAACCACAAACATCTTGGTTTTATGACTGACAGAATCGGGTCAACCGAAGTCCAGAAAAAATTTACCTTTTTTTTTTTTTTTTGTTATCAGCTTAATTTAATTTTTAAGCGGTGTATTGGAGTTCAAGGCAGATACTTTTTTAAAACAACGATTGAACAAAATAACATTGTACAATACAGACAGACATTAACTGTGCAGGTATTTGATGAATCTTGGCCTTACAGCTTTATTATCCAGATACGGTAACCTTAGCTGAAGCTCAAAACATGTCAAAGAATTTGCATCACTGCGTCACGTATTCAAAAGCAAATAAATGAATGTTTGTAGCATGGTTTTAATTTCGTAATGTATGGGGCATGTGACAGCCATGTGGTCAGGGTCGCGAACAGCTGAAGCGATTTCTGTCAAGATGTGGAATGATGTTCTGACTATTAGAAGGTGGGCGTTGTAGGGTTTTAACTGGAAATACGTTTAATAGGTACGCTAAGACAGTACCGTTAACACTTCAATAATGCGGCAATCCCAAATGCTATGTATTTTCATGCATTTTTTTCTCTTAACGCGAAACGAAAATCGCTTAACACGAAAAGATTTCCCTTCTAAGAATGAACAAATTACGGAAAACTAAACTAAACTCAGTGGCGCAACAGTCCATGGTCAAAACCTACACTGCCCATCTCAATATACGTGAACATCGGGCGGTGCGAGCGAATGACCCGATCAGATTGGTCAGTCTGGAAGCGGGAATTCCCAGTGTTTAAGTCTGAGCAAGGGTGGACAGTACCTCGACTTGTCACCACGCGGTAGGATGAAGGTTGGTCGACTTGCACTTTAAACCTGAGGATAGAGCCCCAAACCTGTGGTGTGGAAGAGCGATACGCTACCACTCAAATGCGGGAAACACAGGGCACTAAGTCAATAATGCAAAAGTACCTGCTGTGTGGACTGTCCTACTGTATCATCGGAAGAATTCATAATTCATTGCAGTAGAGGATGATAATATTGTGTACAGCCCCTGGTATGGCGAACAAGAACATTTTTTGTTCAAAGCTCAAAAAATATTATTGATGAAGATCCGACGACGTCCCACGTCATTCGATATGAGGAACATCATGAAAAGTATGTTCAGTTATTTAGACGTACATTCTGATGATGAACTGAATAACAAAATGGACAGCATCGGACAATTTGATGTTAAAAAAAGATAAAACAGAGACAAATATCACATTATTTTCTAAAAATTCAAGCAATGTTATTTATTTTTTTCAAAAATACTTTAAAATTTTGCATTCAATTTCACTAAGGTCTTGTAAATGATTTTGTTTCATTGATTTTTATTAAATGCATGCAGATATACGTATCTATGTAAGTAAAATATACTCTAATAAACTTGTTTTTGTTAAAATAAATAATTTAGAAATTGGAAGAAAAAAATTGAATCACAAGAAAAAAAGTTCGTTATACAGAAAAGGCACTTCGCTATATAGTTATTTTACAAAGAAAATCGTGAAATGTTCTTAGCAGGGAAAAGTGCGCTAAATAGAAAAATTCGCAATGTAAAGGTTCGACTGTATACCCATAAAATAATGTTTAGTTACAAGTTAGAAATTATAACTTGCTTAAATCTTACATTATGTAATAATAATAAACATATAATTATTTAAACGAAGTTTATTCCGCAAAATATATGTTTTAATATTTTCGTTTCAAGAGCAGTTATTCTTAACGTTCAGATGAAAAAAGAAAAAGAAAAAGAATCTCCCCTCTGTTTTCCCTGCCAATGTTTGTAAGCATATGCAAACCAGGAGGAATGCAAAGGGGCACGTTTCGAAAAGAAAAAAATAAAGCAACCGATTGCGCTTCGAGAGAAAAAAGCTGTCTCCTTTAAACGCGTTCTATTTTAGAAGAGTTCGACAAACAGTTTGAGTTCTATCATTAGCAGCTATGCCGAGTGGTAAACAAACGCGGTAAAAATAAATTTGCTGAATTTAACAATTTCACCTATTAGCCCCCTGAATAATCGTATAAATTTGCAAAAGTTTTACAGGGATAAAGAAAACAGAAAAACGTCAATCCTTCTTGGAGTCGGTACTTGTTGGTCTACCCACTCATTTTTTTTAATACTGTTTCTTCAGCTCTAAAAATATGCAGGATGACAGTCAAAGATTTGTTTTTAAACTCATTGCAATTCAATTGCAGGGGAGGTAGAAACGATTTAAACTATAGGGGGCTATTGTTTTTATTATTTAATTATATACAGTCAAACCTCTATATTGCGAATTTTCTGTAGAGCGAACTTTTTCCTGAAACCAAGAACATTTCACGATTTTCTTCGTAAAATAACCTCCCAATAGCCAAGTGCATATTCTATATAACGAAATTTTTCCTCTTGTGAATCAATTTTTTTTCTCCTTATTTTTAAAGTAATTTTTGACATTTCAAGTTATTCTCCCTTTGAACTCATTTTATGGTGGTCATAAATGTTGAACTGGTTTTATTAAGTACCTATTTTGCTAAGAGCAATAGAATTCTGGGAATTTCCGCCAAGAAGTGCAACTTTTAACCCCCATTGTCCAGTTCACTAGAAACATTTTTGATGTCCCCTTTCACCCTCAGTGGAGTTGTCTCGTGTCCTTGAGCTAGTCTCAGTTCAGTGTAATCTTGTAGTGTTGATCAGCCATACTGGAATTTCTTTTCTAGTTGTTCGAAAATGTCAAAACGTAAGTGCTTGAGCATCAAAGAAAAAAATTTAATTCTTCAGGAAATGGATAAAGACGTCAAGAAACTTTCCTTGCAGATTTTCTTTCTTTTGATAGTTAAGATATATATATTAATTTACAAAAAAGGTATGAATAGTTTTTTTTAATAAATAGTGTTTATGAATGTAATATATATATAAGAAAAAAAATTGAAAGATGAACCTCTGTATAACGAATTTTCCATATAACGAAATTTTTCCGGGATTTAGCGACTTCGCCTTATAGAGGTTCGACTGTATTTCTTATGTTGTTGCAGTGGCCTTGTGGTCAAGGTCAGGAATTCGAGCCTAGTACCACTAAAGATCCCCTTGTAGAGGAGGTCGATGTACGCTAAATCTGGCGAAGCTCAAACGTCCTCCCGTTGGTGTGGTGTGGAAGTTAGGAGAGGAAGGTGCTCGATTTGTGTCCTCGTCGCGCGATACATAGTTCAAAATGACGACGTCCGTCGTCAAGAGAATATCGGTAGTTGAATGAATTGCGACACATATTTCACTTTCACTCTCCCGTTGACATGGGTTAGCTTCAGTGTCTGTTGCTTGAGGCTCAACATTATGAGGTCCGTTGCCAATAGCCCTCGTGGGTTTTTTTTAAAATGTGACGTTAATAAAACACTCACTCACTCTGATAACCTAAAACATTCTGTTTTTATTCGGATACTTGAGATCCATTTCAGAAATATTGTGCTATTCTTTTACGATGACTACTTTCCGCTCATTGGTAGATGGAAAATTGTTTATTATTAGCATAAACTTTGACATAATGTATCCCAAAGTGTTTCTATGGAGCACAGATTTCAACTTTGAATGATCCCTGACGTGACATTAACTTTAAAAAAAAAGTCCTAGGTGGATTTAGATGTATGCCAAAAGTATTGCCCTAGTGCAGTGGCACACACAAGGGGTCCGGACACCCCCCATAGCCCTTGATTTTTTTTTTTCGATTGGTTATAATCCTATGTATATATTGCGTAAAATTTAATTATGCATTTTTTATTAATAATTAGTTTTTTTATTTAATGCTAATTATTTATTCAATAATTAATTTTGTATTGTTTTTCCCCCGAAAATTGACAAAATCAAAAGAATATTTTGGGCGGCGTATTGGAGCATGCTATCAAAATGGCGCACTTTCGACCCTGGACCCCTTCCCCCCCCTTGAAAAATGTTTGTGTGCACTACTGCCCTGGTGCAATTTCCAGTTAGCACACTGTAACAAAACCACATGCAATATCAGATGATCATGTATCAAAACATGATGCAGTGAAAATCGCTTAACACGAAATTGAAGGGACTGAAATATTTTTCGTGTTAAAAGATAAAAGAAAGAAAGAAAGAAAGATAGAAAGAAAACATATATTTACAAAATTAAGTTTGTGAAGAACATTTTATTTGCATACGTTCCCAGTGGCCTCTCGCGGCGCGCACGCTCTTTTAGTGTGTTGAAAATGTAGAGTTACCAACACCAAAATTTTTACAGATTTCCGTTTCCGTCTTCGATCTACAGCCTTAAGAAGCTACATCTTTTTTTTACGCGAAATAGCAGTTTGCTTTCCCCCTCAACTCTCTGCCATTGTATTCGTAAGAAAATTTTTCTAAATTAGAAAATAAAACGCTAACCAAAAACTCACTGATTTTTCTAATCCTCGCATTCAACAATTCATGAGAGATGGGATGTTTTTGTGGGGCGTTTCTAGGAGTGGAAGGTGAAAGTAGCTTAGATAAACAAAACTGGCTCATGTCATTGACTATTCCGAGGGTATTTCAAAGGCAAGTTAGCCTCCTTTCTACGAAACATATGAAACCACCTCTCTTTCATTTCACATCTTTCTTGAACCTCACTTACCTAGCTGGTGTTTTCCATATTTTATTCATTCTCGGAATGAAATATTTGAGTGAAAAGTGATTTTCGTTTCACGTTAAAGTATCCGACTACGTTCGGAACCGTGATTTTGCAATAGCGTATAAATGGATAATATTTATGATATTTTTATTAGTTTAAAAAATTATATAAAATTTTTTTAAGAATAGTATTGCAATAAAAAAATTTTTTAAGAATATTTTAAAAAAATGAACATGAATCCATTTCAAATATTCTCCTTTGGTGAAAAATGTTTTATTATAATAAAAATTTTGCCTGATATTGCTAACCCCTGTACAGAGGGTCAACTAAAATTTTTTTTAAAAGATTACAAAGGGTTTTTCCAGTTTTACGACAACAGGGGAGAAAATTTTAAAAAAAAAACCGATAAATTTTTTCAATGGGGGGTTTTTGAAAAAATGTAAGTTTTTAAAATCAATAATTTGGCCCCTGTACGAGGTCTGGATATACAGCAAATATTTATAATAAACATTTTTCACAAAAGGGGGACATTTTTTAAAAAAATTTTTTAAAATTTTTTTTGCCGAAATAGTGTATTTAAATAATTTTTTTTTCCCTTTTCCTTAAAAACAATTTTATCTTTATCTAATCTGGTGCTAAATATCTAAAAAATTTCCAACGCTTTTTTAAAATCAAGGTTCGAACGTAGTCGGATCCCTTAAGAAAAAAAAAACAAAATATTCAAAAATTTTTTAAAAATTCCCCGTTTAAACAAAAAAAATTTTTTATTTAGGAAAATTTTTATTAAATAATTATAATTAATGCAGTAAGACTCATTTAAATCATCATACCAGATCGGCCGTTAAATAATCCCTGGGTTATTTATGGGAAAAATTCTCCCCCCAAAAGCAAGCTGCGCGCGAATCAAACTTTTTAAAGAATGTAAGTGGTTTTCCCCTTTTTTGGATCACGATATGTTTTAAATAATGGTTAAAATTAATAAATCTATTTGGCCACACAATCAATGCGTGATTATTCCAAGTATGAAAACTTTACTAATATAAATGTGTATATACAGTGGTGGCCAAAACTGTGGACACTTTTTTTTTTAAATTTTATGTTTTTTAAGTTAGTATGTGCTTATAAAAAAGTTAACGTTGCAGAAAGTGCTAAGTATTTTATATCATTTTAAAGAGAATTTAATAATGAATTCAATACAAAAAAAAAACCAATTCAAAAAAGTTATGCTGCAATAACTGTCGATATACATTAGATACTGATGATAGCGGGGAAATTTTCAAAAGGGTTAATGGGTTGCCTTTATTCCCCTTTTTACAGATTCAAGGGTCTTTTTTTGCTGAAAAAAGTTTTTACATGATGCCGGCAGTGGCGCACCAAAAGGAAGGGGGCCTGGGGATCGGACTCCCCCCCCCAAACCTTTATTTTTCGATTGGTTATAATTCCCAATTATAATACGTAAAATTTAATTAAATATTTTTATTTAAAGATTAATTTTATTAATTAATGCTAATTATTTATTCAATAATTTGTTTTTCTTATTTTGTTTCTGAAAATCGACAAAATCAAAATAGCATGATACAAGAATGGTGAACTTTCCCCCCCCCCCTTGAAAAAATTCCTTTTGCGCTACTGATGCCGGGGAAAAAATTATATCTTTAATTGTTCCTTTTTTTTTTATGGGTACCCTTTTTTGGACTAGGTTTTCAAACGGTACAAGTTTTCGATAGGATTGAGGTCAGGACTGTTTTTCCCGGCCTCCAATCAATGATCTTATAAGTTTTTGTCTCAATTCCTTACTGTGTGGCATGGGCAGAATCCTCTGAAAAAAAAATGGGCTTTTTTGGTAAAAAGATCCCCGATGGGAGGCAACATTTGGGTTATAGAATGGTGACAATGTATTTTTATGACATTCAGTGTCCCCTGATGAAAACGACCGATACCATCTGCTGATATGCTTTGTTTAAAATACTGGGGACTTCACGTTGCCGGGGTGCAGTCAGGATGTAGTTTTCTTATTCTCGCTTTAATTTTTTAGGGTATCACACCT
>BMAV01020785.1:24512-48914 GCA_019973955.1 Trichonephila inaurata madagascariensis
GCCCCCCCCCCCCCCCCCAGCGATGCGGGGTGTACGTTACGCCACTGCTTAAAAGATAATTATACTTCCGATTTAGAAATTCAAATCCTGTTCTGTGGAGACTCTAGGAATGTTTTTCAATACAATCGAAAGCTAAATGCTAAAACCAGTAAATTTATAAAACAGATATAGGCATACAAATCATGAAATACCCATCGAAGCGGGTGGATAGCGGCTAGTAACATTATATCCGATGACCTATCGAGCAGGGGTGGGCAAACTTTTCCAGGGTACGGGCTACTTTTAATTTTTTTCTAGATGCCGTGGTCTACCGGATGGTTATAATTAAAGTTACACTATTCAGAGGCATGTAGAATGAGTTCTGCTTATCGGATTTTGATTAAACTTGGAATATATGCTATATGGACCATGGGGAAAAGATTTATGCAATAAGAAAAGTTTGTACAAATTTTGACCACAAGGTGGCTTTTATCGAATATTCCTTATGCAAATCCGTATATCCTGTATATACAATTACAGTCATAGACAAAGAATCATTCAGCGCACGTTTGTCATGGTTAATCATTCGTGCTTTACAGGAACGACAATGTTTGCAAACCACTATCTTTATACAAGATGGAGCAACTCCTCACTTTGGGAGCCAAGTCAAAGCACTGCTTAATGCTAACTTTGGTGATAATCGTGATTATCCAGATATTTTCCGGGTGCATGGCCTTATCGCTTACCCGCTTTAAATCCCTGTGATTTCTGGTTGTGAGGATTTCTGAAAGACCGTGTTTGTAGAGGAGGAATTAGGACTTCACCTGATTTGAAAGCCAGCATTATATGCCACGTGGCTGAAATCCTTCGTGAGATGCTTCGCGCTACCATTGAAAATGCTATAAAATGCGCTTTCAATACGTTATTGATGTCAATGAAGTACATATTGAGCATATTTTGTAATTGAATATATTTTAACGATTCTAACATTTTTGTCCTTCTTTGGACACCACATTTCCTCCTTGTGGTCAAAATTTGAATTTTATTATTATTATTACAGAAGCCTTTTCCTCATGGTCTATATGGCATATATTCCAAGTTTCATCAAACTCCGATAAGCAGAACGAGTTCTACAGGCCTCTGAATAGTGTAACTTTAATTATATCCACCCATTACTTTGGGGAAGTAAGAAAAAAGTGTCTATGATATTTATTATAACTTAATAATTAATACGGAAATATGTACTTACCTACATAAGTAAAATAAAAGAACTTACACTTTTAAAACCGCTTTTAAAGCAAAACGCAAGATACACACAAACATAATAATAAAAGCCATAAATATAATATCAAATGATGCATTTACTAGCAAACAATTCAAAATATATTTTAAAAAAAATAAAACCTATTTCATCTAAAGTTCGTTCTCGTAGTTAGTCAGTAGAAGACTCAGTCTGCATACTGTCAGCCAATCTCGAATATCTCGGTATATAATTACTAACTGCTAATCTTCAGGTGGTCACCCCCAAAACTCTTAGCGGTGCACCGGTTGATCGCGATCGACTTAATGCCCACTCCCGCTATAGAGAGCAGTCAGGTTTTTATCTGAGTTAATCTATTTTGATATAAAAGAAATTCCCCATTTCATCTGCTATACTGTAATGCCAAGTAATCTTTCACTTTACATATAAAAACGAAACTTTGCTAATTTATTAAATGTTTTCAGATTTGAAAGAAAAAAAACCATTAGAAGCAGAGAGTATAGAAACAGAGTATTAGAAACAGATGTATGTATTGCAACACTGGGAATTTTCATGAAAATTTAAGATATAGTTAATTTCCTTATTTAGTTAAGGCTCTATTACATTTGAAGATAAGCAAACAATAGACTACAGTTTAAACCAGTGTAATTACTAAAACTTAGAGATCCTCCATTTTTTTCTGGATGTATGTTCATGTACCATCTTACATGCGAATTCAGATACCTTTTTTGTATTTAGTAAAATTTTTTACACACGCTAACACCTTATGGAATCATAATTTGTATTGCTAGCTACCGGATAATTAACCATGCTAATAGTTAGCGAAAAACAAACTATGGCCTACCTTGAGATTATATGTGGCTCGCTTCAGATTTTCAAACAATGTTATAGAAATTTTCAGTTTCAGTGCTCTAAAAAAATCGTTTGATAGTGCGTTTCATTTTTTGCAGTCCTCATGTTGGTATGATGTGGAAGTTTGGAGAGTGGAGTGCCAGAGGTCAACTGTCATCCTCGTCACTTGAATGAGGTTCAAAATTTCTAGATTTGTCCCCAATAGCTCTCGTGTTGTTCCAGAGTGCGAAAATAATGAAAATTAAAATTCCTTTTTCATATGCGAAAGTTTCCACAGAAATTTGAATATTTTTTTACTAAAGCGAAATATAGTTGTAAGAATTTATATGGATAACAAGTGAAAAGTTTTTACATGTGCAAACAATGCTCTGATGAATATGCATGAAAATATTTAAATGTACTCATTTGTTACATTTAAACTCAAATATTCGAAAAAGTAGGAAATACAGTAAGTCGCAGTTTCATCAAATGCGTCATATAACACCCTATTCTTTAGTTTTAATTACGATTTAATTATAAATTATGTAAACCTGCCGCCCCCCCCCCCCCCCAAAAAAAAACAATTGTTGCTGTCTTCTACATTTTATTTATCACTAGGTCAGATAACTAGAAAAACTTCACCGTAGAGATGTTTTTCTCTCTAAGGAGCTTTGCAGTGTTTATAATTAACATTACAATAAAAATATTAAAATTTATATTTTGTTGTTGTTTGCGTATTATTATATTTTTAATAAATATTTTTTTGTGAAACTTTAACAGTAGGATATATTACAGACGTTTTCCAAAAATATTCATCATGTACTTGATAAGTTTCTACCCATTTATATATATATATATGAAAGAAATTTGTATAATTTAGAGATAATGTATAATAGAGAATGAACATATCAAGAAATAACGTAATAAAAATATAAAAGCTAAACATGAAGATCGAATTTATAGAAAAATACAAAAAAGGAACTACAAAAAAGAACCTAGCGAGTCAGAAAGCAATTTCGGACTTAGGACCGAATAAGTGGGGTTAAACTAGTTTGAAGGCGCCAACCTTCCCCCTTTGCAACTCGGTAGGAAAAACCAAATAAAATAAATAAAAATTCGAAGTATAAAAAAACACACAGAAAGTATGATGAAACCACTGACTACTACTCTGCAACTAATTCTTCCCAAATTCTTAAATCAGAAAAATCCCAAAACAATTACTTAAGAAAAATATTTTTCAAAAAAAAAAAACAAAAAAAAATTTAACTAAATTTCCTTACTTACAGATCTTTTTCCAAGAAAATCAAGAGTCGTGAAATTAATGAAAAGCAATTATCTCCACCAAGTTAAAAAACCTGAATATACATAAACACATCTTTTGAATTACCTTTTATACTAGCCAGCACAAATAGATACCAAGAGAGATGACAAAATCAAATTTGGTAGGCTTTGAATTGGTTGATTGCCAAAAATGTAAATTTGCTAGGCTCTAATTTGATTTGTTGTCAAAAATGTGTAAAATGTTCAAGATGTGTGTGGAAAAGATGTAAACTGTGATATGAGTGTTATGATATAATCTTCACAGCAAGACCACTAACATGCTGACTTTGAAATCCTATTGTTGTGTGGTGGATTGGAATTTATACATATATATATATATGTGTGTGTTTACTTGAATTTTAAAAAATCTGTATATGGTTTTATTTTCTTTTAAAAAATAACCCTCTATCACAAAAAAGTATTGAAAATAATATATTTTATTTTATCTAAGCGAAATAAAATGGTATTTCTTTCTATGATTATTAGGAAGAGAAAAATTACGAGTTTCCATTATGAGGGGAAAAAATCAAGAAATTTTGTCATTAACTTAATGAAAAACGTAGATTACTTATTACAAAAAAGACTGCATGTTTTTCAAAAATAATAACATAAAAATTTCTGGATTTTTTTTTAATGTGTGTTCTATATTTTTAATACTTAATATAGTACACTTAGTATAAAATGTAAAATGTCAAAAATTGCATATTGCTGATTATCAAAAACTTGGACAAATCGTTAATCTTACTATTATTGGATATAACTTCATTTGAAAATGTTATTATAGACTTATTATCACCTTAAAATCGTATTTAATTCATGATTTTAATCTTAAAGTTTACGATTTATTTCCAAAATTATGTACTCAATAATTTTTTTCCAAATGAGTTGCAAAAGCTTGTTTTATTTGTAATATTGTTTATGAAAAATATTTGTCGTCCCAATTTATCATTAAATATAAAACTACAAAACCAAGCAATTCTTTACTGGCCGTGGTAATTTTAAGGTTTTCTTCAATGGATTTAATCTGTGCACTTACTAAGTTTGTAACTGTAATGTCGGTGGGGAGCAAAGTGTGGAACATTTTATCATTTTTTGTTCAAAATTTAAGACTGAAAGAAAATGCCTGAAAAAGTCAAACGGCATACTTTTAAAATCAACTGGCTTCCAAATTTTTTTTCAACTTGTTTTAAGCAAAGTTTCGTACACTTAATTTCGTATCTTCATTGATTTGATTTTGTAATTTTTTATAAGTTTTTCATTTCTCTATTTTTGTAACTTCATTGTATTGGTTTTGTTTCGTAAGTTTTTTTTTTTGTAATGTACTTTTGTTTTTGTAACTTGTTTGTTTTTATTTCATTATTTCATAACTTTTGTTTTGTTATTTCATTATTTCATAACTTTTTTTTTGTTATTTACTTTTTATTTTATTTATCTTCTTATATTTGTTTTATTTACTTCTGTAAGCCCCGAATGATACTTGTTGTACTTTGGAATTATTTTATCTGTCTTCAATAAAAAATAATAATAATAATAAAAATGAGTGACGAATAGTAGAACTATTACCTTAATTTTTTTTAAAAGAATACGAAAATAAAGATTTTTTTAAAAGCAGATAAAATTCGAAATTGATAGTTTTTTAATAATAAGAATGTTAAATAATATTTTCAAATATATCGTCTGATTTTGTTCTCTTTTTATTGAAAATGCAAGGATCATAAATTATGTTATTGAATTTTATTTTAACCCTCTTAAGACTGAATAAATTTTGTTATTGAAGGAATTTCAGGAATTTATTGTTTATTCCAACATATATATTTTCTAAGTAACTTTTGAGTTTCATTAAAATAATTCAAGCTGATTTTGAAAATCCAAATTTTTCTTATCCATTTATGAATGTCTAATATTAATTATTCTAGCTGTGAAATAAAGCAAAAGAATGTTATCATGAAGAATATGAAGCTTTAGAATATGATAATTTTAATTAATGAGTGCGCTTATATATAATAAGAGTACAAAAATTGATATCCTTTTTTCCTACCTCGGAGAGTTTTTCTTAATTGCCAAATATAAGTGTATTTATTTAGTTGAAAAACATTACATAGATTATACTTGCAGTTAGAAGTATTGAATATTTATTACTACATAACATAAAGAAACAAACTCTGTAGAAAGGGAGCTGGTTATAATCTAGACATAAGTTAGTAAGATGTTGTTAATATTTAAATAGTTCTGGGGAGATATTAAACATGTAAAAAAATTTTCAGTGGTTAATTTCTTTTTATAAAATCAAAAATTATTTTTTTTTAAATTAGAGCTGAATTATATGCATTGTATTAATTTTTATACTATTTTAAATTTACTCAATCTTTATTAATCATTTCAATGCCTAAAAGTATGTAAATTTCTTATTGGAAGGAATATTTATATGATTATTTCGAAAAATGATCCGTCATAATTAAAGTTTTGCGTGTTAAACAAAAACATAAAACTGCAAACTTCAATTGAAATAATTAGATTCTTTTAAACATCAAACAAATAATTAAATTTTGTTATGCTATTTAACTGCATTCAAAATAGGAATTCGATAACGAAATAATACTTATTAGTATTTACGAATAACGAAATAATACTTATTATTAGTACTTCTTTTAGACATAATTTGATTATTATGATGTGTGTATGTGTGTGTTTGTGCATATGAATACTGCTAAAAAAATTAGGGAAGTAAGAAATAGTGAAGAATTCTTTGAGCAAAAGCCATGTATGAGTAAAAAATGGAGAACACAGATGCAACAAAACGTGATAAAAAAAAAAAAAAAACGATTGCATGGGGATTTTAATTTTTTGGAATGGTATAAAGAACACGAAATGATGCTTCAGGACAACAATTTGGTTACATGCAAATGACAAAAAAAAACTTTTTGCGAAGAGATGAAACAGGTTTTTAATATGGTGTGTGGTTTTCCAGAACTCCTAAGACTGTCCTCTGTTTAGAATGAATACGATGAAATTATCTATGAAAATTCGGGCAACACTGTTCTACACTTGATGAAGTGTGATATCAAAGTCTTGGACAGTAACAGGAGGCATTTGTCTTGCAGTAAAGCGTTGTCTGAGTGTGTCCCAAACATGCTCTATCGAATTAAGATCAGGAGAACATGTTCGTCGTTCTATACGTTGTATTATTTCAGCTTCAATAAGGCTATCCATAAGAAGAACCGTATATCTGGCATTATTTTGCATTAAAAGAATGAGATCATCAACGGCTGTAGCATAAGGTGCAACATGGGGTCTCGGGACTCTGTCTGCATACCTTTGAGCCGTAAAACTGCCCTTCGAAACGATATGCAAGTTAGTACGTCCACCTATGTAGATTCCAGCCATTACCATAAAATCACGTCGTCTGTACCGTGATCTTTCCTGAACGAATGTGGAGTTATTTTGAGTCCCTCTTTCTCACCATATCAAAATACGTCTGGTGTCACACTCTAAACTGAATTGGGACTTGTACATAAACAGCACTTGACTCAAATAATTTTGCATTCAATCTCTGTGTTGAACAACTCGCTTTCTTTGAGCCCCACGGTGTTTTGCTGTCATCGAAATACACACTATTGTCCTACGAGCATACATTCCACCCTCATAAAAGTTATTTCGAATTGTTTCACTTGAGAACCTTCGTCCTGTTGCCAAAAGAAATTGTCTTTGACTCTGCGTCCCATTGCTGTTCTGTCTCGAAGAGCTGTTAACAAGATATATCGGCCATAATTTGCAGTGGAAGCATGTAGACGATCTTGTCCAGTGGCGTAATGGAGAAGGTTGCGGGGGTGTTCGTTACGCCACTGATCTTTTCCTGGTCGACATCGAACATGCCTTGTTTCTTGGAATCGATTTATGTCTTCAATGAATGACACTTCTTGCTACTCCAAAAGCGTCCGTTACAGTTTTTTTGTTTGCTCGGATTCCACTCTCCCAATAATACACCAAGGCATGGATTTCGGTAGATCACTTTGTCGTGACATTTTCCAGTCACCTTTTCTCAAAGCAACATTCGAAAAGTTGAATTTCACAATTGAGACTACGAAAAACAATAGTTTCTATGAAATCGTGATTCTCCACTTATAACCTTTTTCTGGTTTTTGAAGTAATGAACGTTGATTTGCAAATGAAGTGTTTTTCTTCTGCTTTCTGTTACACTTAAGATTATGTGGGTCTATATTTGTGTAACTTTCTTAATTACATGTGCTCCCTTAATTTTTTTTAGCAGTTTACATAGACATATATGTATGTTTATATATACGCGTGTGTGTAATGATTTTGCAATATATGTATGTGTGTGTGTGTGTAATGATTTTAGTATGGTTGTTTTTACCATCTCGCATAAAAGTAACCCTTTGGCTATTTTCGTTAGACTTCGTAAATGTGAATCTTGTTCAAACGACGAGGATGACAACTAAGATTGCCCTTCACTCTCCAAAGTTCCACACCACGCCAATATGAGGAACTTGAGTCTTGGCAGTTTTAAAATGAAACAACTTTTTATACATTGTGTCTTTCTTAATATCAATGGAACCGAATCCATTACTTGACTGAAAAAGCCCCGACTACAAGTTCGTGCCCATGACTACTTGGCTTCTCCTCTCTCTCTCTCTGTATATATATATATATATAATATGATCATTTTAATTTTGAAAAAATTAGATACAGTTTCTTTAAAGTCTCTGAAGCAAAATGCATAAATATCAAACTGAAAAGTATATGTATTCTTTATCTTTAAAATTTATTTGTTTATATGAAATATAATGTAACTTACAGTGTAAAGGGTATAGTGTTTGTTACCCTTCAACTAGTAGTGTAACAATCATTTCGAGTAATAATTCATTTTTCTATGTATTACTCAATTAACACATAGAAAAAAAGGAACATGAATGATACATAAACAATTTACCATAAATTTAATTCAGCACTCTCTGGAAATAACTTATTTGGCGTCTCGCTTTTTCAAAGCATTTTCAATTATAAGAGATTTAAAATACCCAACCAGAACATTTTTTTTTTCAAACGAAAATATTCAAAATATCTCGGAGACAATCGAAAACAAAATCCTTACGAAATCCTCACAGATTTCTAAACAAAGCAGTTCCGAGTTCTTAAAAACAGTAGAAGAAAGGCTTAGTCAAAAAGAAAAAAAAAAGTGAAAAGAGAACCTAAAATTTCAAAAATCTTTAGTTGAGGCTTTCCGAAAAACAATAACTGTCAAAGGGGACGAGGCGGAGGGAAGAGTAAGAGCAACATCTTTATAAAATCGAAATAAAAGAAGAAAAGCGAAATAGAGAGAACGCAACGAAAAAAACACACAAGAGGAAAAATATTTTGTTCCATGTAAATATCGTTTAAAAGCGCGATCTCTCTCTTCAATTCAATATTCCTGAAAGTCCTCGTGGGAAAAAGCCCATATGGGAGGGAACGAGAGTGCACTTATTTAGCTACTAGAAACGCGAGCGCTTCGTCAGATCGTTTGGAGTTTCCGTAGGGAAAGAGTAGCTGGGGACATTTGTTTCAGCATAGATCTCCACTCCCCACAGAAGAGAACTGAATTAATTTTTAACGATTGCTTATAGCTTCGGACAAAACTAATGGCATATGAAAGCTATAATGCTTACTCCGTGTTATGAGCACTATAAAAAATGCTAGAATTTATTTTTATATTTAAGATTTTTAAACTTCTCAAGGTATCCGACTACCCTAAAATCATGATTTTTTTTTTAAAAAAAAAAGAACAATTTTTAATGATTTTATTTTATAGGCCATCTTATTAACCTTATAAAAGTACCAAGTTTTTTATTTTCCATTCACTGGAATAAAAACTACAAGTGTTTTAGTAAAAGCAGATGCCATAACTTTAAGTAAGATGCTTTACTTTAAAATACGTTTTACTCGAAATGTGTTTTTTCCCGAAAGTTCAAACGGGGACAGCGATTGCTTAAGAAGTTTTGAAAATAATTTGCTGAAATTTTGTGTGTGCGTTCTGTATAACAGTAGAAGTGTTTTAACATTCATATTTATCAATCACTGTTTTATTACAAAATTTACAGTTCTTTATGTGAATATAATCACTGTTTTTTTTTTCAAGCAATTTCATATAACACCTAAGATAAAGTGTTCCAGTTTTTGTAAAAATTAAAATATCTGTCTTATCCCGAAGGTCATTTCAAAAAAGAATAGCAAAGTAATGCATCAAAATTGAAAAATTGGGAATTTGTTCATTAACCGTTTGAACAGAGCGGGCCCCGTTTGTGTAATTTTTTGTCAATTTTTACCCATTTTTTCCAATTTTAGTAGTAATAATTTATTTTTCTTTTTTTAATTTTAGCCTTTTTTTCTTAAAATGTAAATAAATTTTAAGTAACACACAAAAATAAATCTTAAAACCACAAAAAAAAAAAAAAAAAAAAAAAAAAAAAAAGAATTCTCCATATCCATTTTTTAAAAAACATTGTCGCAAGTAGTCAGATACTTTTAGATCAAATCATAATTTCTTTATGTAATATGACTTCCATATACGGATATTGAAGGTTGTAATAATTGAAAAAAATTTTTTAATTCGATTTCCTTTAGAAGAGATGAGGATATTATTTTCATTTTACAGGATAGCCTAAAAAACAGGTCGACTAATCAGTCCCGGCTCTTCAGACTTCTAGTTGTATGTGAATAAATAAATAAATAATTATATCTACACACTAAAAATTATTTTCTCTCTTTCTGCTTATCTTTTCTCCTTTATAATTATTCTATTGAAAAGATTTACCTTATTTGCTTCTAAAATTAAACATTTGTCTGGATTAAGAATTATGTGTTAAATTGTTCTTCATTGACAAAGTATATTGAGCATTAAAATTAGTTCTGAAACAGTAAGAGTCTAATTTATTGGTAGAAATGTTACCATGGAAAGACGCTCCTCTAAGTGATTTCCAGCAACATTTGCTTATTTAAATACCTGACTTAGGGAGCACTCTTCAATAGAAACAAGAGATACACTTTAACCCCCAACAAAGTGACAGAAAACATTCTGTACACTTTGTGACATGTTTAAGGGTTAATAAAAAGACAATTGAAATGACTTTTATAGGCAGGGACAATCTCAAAGTCGATTTGAATTAGTAGAGCGAATAGGAAATTTCAGAATAAAGTTCTGACTCTATTATTCGTGGAAACCTTTGTACACGACGCTTGGAATCTTAATTTCAACATTATAATATTTTGATATTGGTTGTTCGTACACATTGATCCAATGAAATAAAAATATCTTAGAATGTTCTTATTTTGGAATGGAATTGAAAATGTTATTCCATGTAAAGTTTTATTTAAATACTATAAAAGAAAATGTTACTATAAGTGTGCTACAAAGCCTTGATCGCGACAGCAATCGGAGGCCTTCATTCCTCTCCTGCGCATGCGTATCTAGATCTTTGTGTAAATGGCTCATTGATACCTCTGTCACATCCTCGAATGCCTAGGGCTCACCAAGCAGGATCTAGAAGACGATCCCTTGCTGGTGTTAGACTTTCTGAAAGTGTACGACGTCATGAACCTGGTCTAGCACTGCTCTGACCAATGGGGGCGTGCAACAACAACAACAGTTATCTTGTTTTCCTTACTAGGCTCTTCTCTGCAAACGTTTCCCGGCCATTGGCCTAGAATAGTTGAGTAAATTTATACAGTGTAACACGTTTAACGCGAAAACGCTTAAGGTATTCGACTACTTGCGACAACTTAAAAAAAAAATGGAGATATTGAGATTTTTTGCGGTCTTTAGATTTATTTTGTACATTTGAAGGAAAATATGCTAAAATTAAGAAGCGAAAAAGAAATTATTATTACTAAGATGGAAAAAATAGGTAAATATTTATAAAAATAATTGCATAAACGGGGCCCAATCAGTACAAAAAGTTTATGAACAAATTTTCAATTTTGATGTGCTGCTTTGCTATTCCTTTTTGAAATGACTTTCAGGAAAAGAAATATTTTAATTTTTACAATAACTAGAGCACTTTATCTTAGCTATTATATGAAATTGCTTAAAAAAAAAAACAGTGATTATATTTACATAAAGAACTGTAAATTTTTTAATAAAGCAGGGATTGATAAATCTGAAGGTTAAAAAGCTTCTACTGTTATACAGAACATACACACAAAATTTCAGCAAATTATTTTAAAAACCTTTTCAGCAATCGCTGTCTCCGTTTGAACTTTTTGAAAAAAACACATTTCGAGTAAAACGCATTTTAAAGTTTGACATCTTATGGAAAGTTATGGCATCTGCTTTTACTAAAACACTTAGTGAATGGAAAATAAAAAAACTTGGTATTTTTATAAAGCTAATAAGATGGCCTATAAAATAAAATCATTCAAAAAAATTTATCAATTTATTTGGCACTTTATCTTGGTTATTATAAGAAATTGCTTAAATAAGCAGTGATTATATTCACATAAGAGACTGAAAATTTTGAAATAAAACAGTGATTGATAAATATGAAGGTTATAAAACACTTCTTCTATTATACAGAACATACAAAAAGAATTTCAGTTAATTATTTTCAAAACATTTTGCGCAATCGCTATCCCCGTTTGATCATTGAAAAAAAAGCTCATTTCGAGTAAAACGCATTTTAAAGTAGTGGCATCTGCTTTACTAAAACACTTGTAGTTTTTGTTTCAGTGAATGCAAAATTATAAACTGTATTTTTATAAAGCTGATAAGATGTATAAAATAAAAGCATAATGTTTTTTAATTTTTGGCCAAATAAACAATTTTAGGGTAGTCGGATACCTTAGGACGAATTATCGGTTAACCCGAAATAATGCAACGGTCCAGATAAACTACTATGTATTTTCATGCATTTCTTTTTCTTAAAACGAAACGAAAATCGCTTAACACGAATAGATTTCTCTTCCGAGAGCGAACAAATACTTAAAACACCAGCCGAGCAGGCGAGATTTAAGAGGAGTATCAAATAAAGGAGAGGTGGTTTCACATGTTTCATAGAAAGGAAGATAACTTGGCTTTAAAACAATCAGAATGACACGATTCAATTTTGTTTTTTTAAGCTTCTTTCCCCCTCCACCTCTACAAACGCCACATAAAAAAACATTTCATCCCTCATTAGTTGGCTTTGGAATTCGGTGACGAACACATCAGAGTGACTAAAAATCAGTGAATTTGGTTCGCGTTTCCTTTTTTATTTTGCAACAATTTTTTTGCGAGCACAATGGCAAAGGGCTCAGGGGGAGAGCAAACTGCTATTTCGTTTAATGGAGCTTCTTAAGGCTGTTGATCAAAAACAGAAGACGAAAACGGAAATCCGTAAAGATTTTGGTATTGCTAACTCTACATTATCAACAATAATTAAAAAAGAGAGCAAATTATGTAAATGTTTGAACATATCTATGTAAATAAAAAATGAGCTCTATTAAACTTAATTTTGTTGAATATAAGAGGGTTTTTTCCTCCGCAATATCTTTTAACACGGAAAAATATTTCACTCTCCTCAGTTTCTAGTTAAACGATTTTCACTCTATTTACTTCTTTTCTTTCATCGATTACAAAGTTCCAAAACTTAATAATAAATTAAGATCCTTTATAAAAGATGGCGGTTGAGTTTGTGAAGTCTGAGTTTGATATATTTGATTAACTGAGAAATCAAACTCACGGAGACACGCTAGGAAATAGCAGACTGTTTTTCTTTTATTCAACCAATTTTTATAAAAGTTCCAAAAGAAGAATACAATAAACATAGACTTCGATTTAAGATAAAAAGAAAGTCATCTAAAGAAAAGTAAAAATAAATCTAAATTGAAACTGTAGATTTTCATTGCTCGAATTGCAAAACTGTAATTTACGTGTACTATGTAGTTCTATTTATTTGTTCTTTAATCGTAAAATTCATTAATGGTGCTCCTCTTCATTGCATCGTCCAACACTTCATTAATAAAATCCTCAGGTTTTCATAAACCTGCAGCTCTTGCAGCTTCCTGGAAAGTAGAGTATTTAGTTCCGTTGATTGTTAATAAGTCTTCGTATGAGACAACACTTTTCTTCTCTCGCAACGATTCCAGTCCAGGCCATCGTTGCGATATTTTTCTTCAAGAACTACAATAATGTGCTGTTGCAACCGTATTTGTGGTATTATATGAAACGAAGAAACGAAGCACCTGGTTGCCAATTCAGTGCATACGACACATACAAAATTGGGGTTGCCATTGTTGCGATAGCACGTAATAAATTTATTTCAGTATTACGAAAACAATATTATATATAGAAAGAGATATGCATGAATAATATTAAATGAGTATAATTAATAATATCAAAGAGTGAGATTGCTCTTTGAGACGGGAGATTAAGAATTAGATTGGAGTCTTTCGGGATCTTATATTTGTTTAAAATTACTTTTGAAAAACTGGAGGGGGGGGGACTGTACAAGGGAGGGAAATGTCAATCATTATAATCGGACTTTTTTTCCTGTAGTGTTCATTATAAGCATTTAGAATGACATTAATTAAAAAAGAATTCAATTAGGAGTAGGTAAAACGTTCACAGTAGCAGAGAGGTCATAACAGCTCAAATTCTCTATAGCGAAATTCGACAATACAGAGTTCAAATCGTTAGATGTATGTGAAACATTAAATAAATTAATTTATTTAATCTAAGAATTCATGTTAAATCAAGTATTTTATTTATTTATTAACAAACATTTTCTGGTTTTGGATTTCTTTTAGCACCTTGTGGCTGTATTCATCATGTTGACTATGGCACTTGTTGGTTGTTTACCAGACAATGTTCAACAAGTGAGTAAAACTCTTTTTTTTTCTTCTTATTTCTAATTGCAGTAAAAACCTTCAAATGAACGACTTGAGAATGTATATATTTATTTCCTTTTCTACAAAAATATATTCTTAGCATTTCTATATGAGCTATTTGATCTATATGAGCTTATGTATTGATGAGCTTTTCTATGTTTACTTGCACTTCATTTCGATTAGATTTCATAATTCAAACGGACGCTATGTTATATGTAGGAAATAACCTATACACACATATATATATACAGAACATGACATTGAAAATGTAACACAAAGACCTAATCACCTGAAAATTATACAAATATCAGGATACCTACACTTTACTGAGGAATGAAAATGACGTGAAATGCGTGGCTCTCTGATTAACGTTGAATAGAATATAAAGGAAATAACCTGCAAAAAGGACAATATCTGTTATTTTGATAAGGGAAATCTTCGTAGAAATTTTTTTTTCTTGTTTCAGATAACATGCTTAACAGTAGAGAATGCAAGGATGCCACCAACAAAGGCAATTTTAGCAAACAAACGATTCTACAAGGGGCGTGGTATTTGGACTGAGAAGAGAAATCAATTTTCATCATCAAATCTCAGCTGACACTTGCCTAGACTCGTATATAGTGTACGTTTATGGGAAAGATAATTAAAACAAAGAGTTGTGGAAAGTTTAAAGGATTCTGGTGAAGCCAGAGGGATGTCAGCACGCATCCATCGAGGCATTCGCCGACAAACGGTGGAGACCTCGTGAGCCATTTCAGCCTTTATTTTGCAGCACATGCAGGCACTCTTGTTGTTCTCAAGTCGACGAGAACCATTACCCGTGATTGGTTGCTAGTACCTGAACTCATGGCATTCATTAAAAAGACTACCGAATCTGTGGAACGCCCCATCGCTTGATAACTCAGGATTATAGTTTGGGACTTCAACGTCTACCATAGCATGTCATGGTTCGTATCTACGTCAGTATGACGGCTCAACGATGCGTGGATGATGTGCTGTGGAGGGTGATCCTCCCCTTTCTTCGGGGGGAGGCTGCTAAAAAAGCCCTTTAGCGGCAAAATAATGCTCTGCCACACACTACACGCCTCAACCAAAGGGCTTTGCAAGATATGCAGATGTTCCTCTGGCCGCAAATCTCCTCTGATTTCTCATCAATAGAATACGTCTGGGATGGGATTGGACGCTTTTGGCATACCCTGCCCCTGTCGCGTTTAGAAGATGAACTGTCTATCCATATTTTCATTACTTGAACATACTTGATGCCGAATTGTCTGAAGTGGTCTTCCAATTTACTGATTTGTTGGTCTCACTTTGTATTACGAATATCATTTCGAAACGAACATCACTTAAAGTTCGTACAATCTGTATTCTTGTTCGTTCGTTCATCACAGCCCCTCTCTTTGTTTGCCGAGTTTCTTCATTTTCTGGCATTTAAGACGAACAGGAATTCGAACTAGCCTTGTGAAGTGAATGATTAATAGACATTGTAAGACTCAATAACTTTATTTAAACTAATCTCGGGTAATTTCGAAAGTAAATATATGCAATAGGAGCGAAATTAACTATTGCACCCTATACAAAATAATAAATATTACCTTAAGAGGACTTGGTACCCTTTGAACTACTTTCTTTCTTTATGTATTTAAAAATTTATATTTTAACATTTTATATAATGTTTCTATTCAAGAAAATGATAAGAGATGAAATTTTTCACATATTATTAACACAATTTTAAAATTTTAAATTTTTTAATGGAAATTTTGAAAATTTTAAAATTCTACTCCTTCTGTAATTATTAATCCTTTGACCTGAAATTTTTTTGTAATATTTTACGGATGTTATAAGCAACTTTAGGGATCAATTTTACAATAGCTTAATTCGTTTTTGAGAAAAAAAAAATAAAATATTGATATGCATGCTAAAAATCAACGAAAAAGCCAATATTTCTTAAATTTTAATTTTTTTTAAAAAAATATTCAGTTTACAGCAAAATGGATTCCTAATTTTGTTACATGCTTTTTATGCGACACACAGGAAAAAAATGGAAGTGATTGGTATATAGTTGTGGAAGGAGTAGCATTTTATTGCACTAATGTTTCGGAAAAACACAAACTGAGAAAAACCACTTTAAAGCTTATAATTATGAAAAAAAAATTGTAGTAATAGGCTTAAATAAACTTAAAATACCACTTTAAGATATTAGTTAGGTATTTTTCTTTAAAATTATATTGCATTTTCGTATTTTTTTCAACCCATACATTTTTATAAATGATCAATTTTAAGAAGGTATTAATTGCACAAGAAAAATGTTAAAAAAATTTTTTTTTCTGTCACGACAGAAAGTTTATTTTTTTCTTCACATATATTGAAGTATTACATTTGTATGAAAACCATATCAGGAATAAGAACTAAAATTATTAATATAAAATGCCTTAATTCAAAAATTTTACACGCACACATTTCACAAAGAAGAAAAATTACATTATTGTATTGCCTCGGAAATATTCTGCTATATATATTACACATTCTTTTTTTATAGTTATTATTTCTCTTTATGAAATAGACTTTTTTATCATATTGCTTTTTTTTAGCGTTTTTTTTCTAAAATGAGGACGTGGTCAAATTGCCTAATTTGTTTTCAAATGAAGTTTTATTCGACTTCTAGCTTTCCGATTTGCACAAATGATATATCAATCGAAAGATAATAATGCAAATAATAAGATTCAATAAAAATAAAAAAAAATGATAGGTCGGTCACATTTTTGGGGTACCAAGTCCTATTAACTTTAAAAGACAGCTTTGAGGTACGACCACACAGGTTCAAACACACCGGGAGTAATCCAGTTATCAACTTTTCTTGACTAGTTAACTTTGTATCCTAATTCACGATTTATTTCTTATTATGATTATTTTCATGATCTCTATTTTTGAATATCAACATAAAAACACGAATGCAATAATGCATTATTTTTATTATAATTTAAAATTTAACCCTGACTATTACAAATCAAATTTTTATTGAGAATAAGAATTTGTATAAATGAGAATTTTTTTAAAAAAATTTGCTTAGGCGATCAAGAGCTTCTCCATCCGCCCTGGTAAACAGCACATAACATTTGCTTTCCCATTTATGGAGGAAACACTGCGGTCTTTTTGTGAAACAGAAGGCAGGAGTGAAGCATCAGCTGATCCCGGAACCAAATCAAACCCTGCTTCTTCAGCTTCATCAGTCCTTTTCTTCGACGAGTGCTTAGAAGTCGTGCATGGGTTTCAGACTTACGTTACTATACTTCCACAACTAAATAAGTAAGTAAAACTCCTAAAATTTTTAGTTTGAATTTTTAACTATTAACTTCTTAACAACCCAAGTCTTTCTTTATCGACTGAAACTTAAAACAATATTACAGCAAGATAAAAAAAAATGAAAAGATGCTAACAACTGTGAAAAAAGAACATTGAAAAATCTATAATTGTAAAATAATCAGTAAAAGAGACAAGATATTTGAAATGAAATGTTCCACGAAAGGAACTCGTCCCTTGACCATGGTTCAAAACCACGAGGTTCGTCGCCAAAAGCCCTCGTGTAGCTGAACAGTGCGACGTTAATATTCACTCACTCACTCCCAGAAAAGAACTAATTTTTTTGTAGTCAGTTTTCATATCCTTACTTGAACTGTATGACATGTAATATTTGAGAAGCTTATATAAGCCATTTCTACCTCCTCCCCTTTTAGCATCAGGGAATAAGAATATTATTTTATACGCGAGACATATTTACTGCAAACTTTTCACAATAAAAGCAACTTTGAAGGCCTATTTATTTGAATAAGATTCTACTAATGTTTTAATAATCAAGACCCTAACTTATATATATATATTACTTAATTGTTCTTTTGATTAATGAAAACCTTGCCATTACATCCACATCATGATATTATACAGACTTTGATAAATAAAAACAAAACAAAAAAAACTTTAAATAAAATGACTTTTTTGGAATTCATTTTAATATAAATGTATAATAAATTTAATCAAGAAACAATGATTCCATATCAACTCATGTTTACGAAAAATTACAAATTATTGTAATCCTAGATGTAGAAAAACCACTTGAGAGTACTATAAGTTTAACTGGAGCTCATTTTAATTTTTGTACTACTGAATCATTGCGTAGTCTTAAATACAGTTTAATCGCTTGTATCTTTCGAGAACTAAACAGTTTTACTCTCTGACTAATAAATGTATTATTTTTTTATTGAAAACAATTATAAAATCGCCGTGAACCACAAAGTATCACACGGTCCTTACAGAAGTAAGTATTAAACACATTCAGGGGAAACAATAAATTTAAAAAAAAAAATGTATTTAAGCTGACTTTAGTTGTTTCTCCATGGTTTTTTTTATTTTCTTCCTTTTTTTTTGTCATGTAGTATCCCGATTCAAATTACCTAGTTTTAGCAATCATTTCTTTTCTGTGATATTTGAATATTTGTTTAGCTATAGTGACGCAAGTATTACTCTTTTTATACAATCCATTACATAATTACAAACTAAATATAATGCTTTGTCATTTAATCCTATAACAAAATCATTCACATTCTGTTCTATTTTAAAGTCACCTCTTTCGAAGACAATTTTCCCCTTTTATCTGACCTTGAAAGGGACATGTGGCAATGGTAGTAAGAAATATATTCACAGTAAGTGCATTATACACCGAAGAGCCAAAACATTGCGAACACTTACTCAATAACACCGTTGCACCACTTTCTGCCTGCAAAACAGTTGCAACTTGCTTTGGCATGGGTACCACAAGTTCTTGCTAGATGACTGGAGACAGGTTGTACCAATTGTCTAAGAAATGGTCATGTAAAATCGAGATATTCAAACATAAAGATGTTTGACCTCTGAGCTGCCTTTTTATGAAAACCCATATGTGCTCTATCAGATAAAGATCTGCCTAGTTAGGTGACCGAGATGTTACGTTACATTATCACATGTACATTACATATTGCGAATTGTGTTACACTAGAGGTGGCTGACTATGCGAGATAACACGTTTCACTTTTCGTTGAACCAACAACACGCAAGTAGAGTCTCGTGTCGTTTATTCATAATTTAAATTGGTTAATACTGGTCATCCCCGTATTATTTACTTACATCTGACGTACTTGTCGATTCCTTCAGTAACATATGAAAAAATATGGCATTGTCTAATCAGCTTTTCAGAGTAAAATATGCATATAATTCTTAAAAATTAATAATTTTTATAAAAATTTCATAAAAAGATTTTCGAGACGCAGGTAATTTTAGTCTAATTCTGCAGTAAATTTCGAGCTCTTGAATTTTGCACTGTATGAAAAATTTTCTACGCTTTGAGTTTTACTATAGCAATGGCTCTTAAACCATGGTCTGTGGACCTCCGGAAGTCACCAGCAGCTTTTTGAGGGTTTGCGGAGATCTCTTACGTAATGTTGATATTTTCCTCTTTTGCAGACTCTGAAAGGCCTCGTGAAAAAGGATGTGAAATCCTTCAACTTTAATCCTTCAATCCTTGAGACTTATGATGTCAAATATTACACCTGATATAACAGCAATTGTAAAAGAAATGCAGCACAAACTTTCTCACCAAAAATTTTAATTAATACGGTTAAGCCTATTATTTATTTGAAATCGGTATTTTGTATTACTTTAAACTAGATGTTTACTGTTTTCTTAAAGGAAAACAAGTATTGTAAAAGTCTGTACAAGTGGTAGAGGCAGTCTTGGAATTATTTAGGAACTCTTAAGTCACTCAGCCATATGTTGGGGGTCAGGAAGAGGTGTTCTAAATGTTAGGGGTCCGCGATGTCAGGTTGATACATAAAGGGGCCGGCCGCGGAGATCGAAAGTTTAAGAATCGCTATCTATAGTATTAAAAAAGAATAACATCTCTGAGAATGCATTTAATATACATATATATTATATCAATAAATATTTTCGTACAGCTATTATGGAGGTATCTGGAATTACCTAAATATTTACATATGTATCTTAACAAATTTTGTAGTCTTGAAAAGAAAGAATATTTTCGCAATCCATTTTGTAATCTATCATCGCATGTACGCGTGCGTTAATTGATTCTTGGAAATCTTAACTAGGAGGTGTAACGAACTCTAGACCCGTTCTGAAACTCTAGGTGGCAACACGGACTGATCTGAAGTACTGCGCCTGCGCGAGTGTCAAGCCAGGATCATTCAGTGATTACCTATCGACGAAAGAGGTGGGTTTTTTTTTCTCCGCCAGTTAGCGTAGTGTGGAAATTTGCATTCAGTGATTTCCTCGAGAGAGGCTGTTGAGCTTCCTCAGTGGGCTTAGCGTGGAGTTTTGGAATCCGATGATTGTCTCTCAACGCGAGAAAACGAATAAGGGAAAGTTATTGGATCTGCCGGAGGCAGACGTATTGGATGCCAGCCTGGTTTTTTTCTATCTCTATAATGATCAACGAGCTCAGTATTTACCTGAAACGTATAAATAGTTTACATTTTTGGTGTTTGTGGACTGTCCTATGTGTTTGAAAATAAACCCTCAAAATATCAATCAGGTTTCCTTACTTGTAAAGGCTAGGACATCACATAGGGAGGCAAAGAAGCTCTGATGGGATATTTATTAATTTTGAGACATTTAAAGTAACCTAAGTTCCATTTAAACGACTTAAAATCATCAAAACAAAATTCAATTGCATAAAATTTCATTTTAAATTATAAACATGTAAAATACCGAAAAAATCCACTGAATCAAACTTATTTTTTTTTATTCTGTTTGTTCTAATATTGGCAAAAGTGAAGTTTTTATTTTAATATGATTTTGATGAAAACTGTTTATACTTTAAACGTTATTCCTTGAAAATGTTAAATGAAATCATCATCAAACACTATCTTTCACGTGGAATTGTTCTCTCAAAATAAAGAAATTAACAAACATAATTTCTCTCCTGCCCTTCCTCTTCTTCCTTCTCCCCTTTTGGTGTTTGGACTCGTCAATTGCTAATAGGTACGCGGGGGCGAAGGCCTTCTTTCAACTATTAATCAACATATAAAGATATAAAACTGAGCTACGTACTTTGCAAATATTTGATTTCATTAATTCTACTAGAAAATAGAATAATATACTTTTTTAATGTTTGTTTCTTTATAGACCTTGTGCCAGAAGCAGCCTACCAGTAGTAATGCTAACGCTCTACCAAAGAGACACTACAGAAGGGGTGTGCCGTCATTTCCAAAGTCTCATAAGAACGCTCATAGAACACAAAGTAGCACACGATTTCTGGAAGTTACCGGTAAGAAACGATGTTTAAACTTTATTTCATGCTATGTTATTAATAAATGGCGTAATATATATTTACTATTTTTATACATACAGTTGATGGTGGCAGAACTGAATAGTAAATACAAAGAACTGGTGTTGGATATTTGTGCTGAAACGATAAATGAAATTCAAGCAGAAAATCTTTGTCATACCTTTCCAGGAAAAAGTCCGGAGCAAATGATTCAACTAGTAAAGGTATCGTTAAATTTATACTGTTAACTCTTCTTTATATACTGTACGAAAAGTGATACGTAAGTAACTTTTTTTTAGCTCGCTACAATGTAGTAATTTTTTTAATGGTATATTTGTATGTGAATATATATTTGATTTCAAAGTAAAATTCTCTCTTAACCCGCGGTCACTCGCGCCTATTTTTGCTACCGTCGTCACTCGCGGGGTGTAGAGAACATCCCAAACTTGTGTAACAAGTCTATTTAATTATGAAAATAAAATTAAGTCATTCTGATACATATTTATAAAGTACAAGATGCTTTTTGTATTATACAAATAAAATTAATAAATTTATTTCATACAAAGGAGACTAACATTAATTTAAACTAAACATACAAAATTTTCATTTTAAAACACATAATTTTATATTTTTTCATAAATCAGTATATATAAAACGTATATACCAGTAATAAATATACTTTATATTTAATGAGATAATGATTGAAGAAAGTATAGAAAAATAATATTTTAATCATTTTCCAAACATTCGTTGCAGACAGTATACATATGCTCAACTTCTCGCGGGAGTTTTCAGCCCCCCAGATAAACTTTTGAAGGTAATTACATTACAATCATTCGAGAAAAAAGAATTCCATCAAGCCTGAAGGTTCAATGACATAAAATGTACAGCTACAGAAAAAATTGTGGTTCTGCGCATTCTTTTTAGATTTCTCGGAGGATTTTCTTGTTGCTGGGGTGTACAGAACACCCCGCGCGAGTGATCACGGGTTAAGGCTGTTTTCGGTTAATGTTAAAGAATAGAACCCGAATTTGAAACATTTTTTCAGATATAAAAGAAATGAAAAATTAATACGATATTCCGGCTTCACTATCCTTTAAAGAGCAGTATTTTTTATCGTACTTCCCACTTTTAGCCGAGTTGATTCATTTTTTCTGGTATAAAGTGTGTTTAGTGTTTTTTCTCGTATACCTTAATGTTTAATGGGCTAAGCCTTCACGTATTAAAACAAAATAGAAAATATTCATGGAATATTTTGAAATTTTTGAAAACACTATATTGTAAACAGAGGTATGAGCTAAGATATTGCAAATTACCATGGAAATTGAGGCATTTTTCTGTCTGAAAATGTGCTTCGCGTTTAGTTCAAGCTCTCGTACTTTTACCGAAGACAGCCTTAAAGCGTTTATTAACCCTTCAACTGTCAAGTTATTTTAACGATTTGAGTACATAAATTGCCAATTTTTTTTATTGCAAAAATCAAATGTGTTTAGAACAGAAAAATATACTTCATATTCAAAAATCGATAGTTTGAATTACATGCGTAAAAATTGTTAAGGCTTTGTAGCAACTGCATATTCGCTTGAGGTCGCTGCACTCAGCGCGACAGAGGTAAAGTTCGCTTCTAGTAGAGCATTATTTTCTAAAAATGAAAATAAATAAAAATGAATACCTATTATAGTAGTTTATTAATTCAGTTTTGTGTTGTATAACGGGAAATACTTTTCCAAGCAGAGACGAACTCCGCAATCATTACACCAGAATCGTATTTCTTCATCTCTTAAACACTAGCATCCTTTTTGAAACCAAAACTTTGCACTGTCTTGAAGGCTCACGTTTTGCAGGAATATGGGATATAAAATATCGTTCATTAAGACTTGCTGAGTTATCTGCAGTAGGTGGTATGGCAAGATTCTTTTGGCCAGAAGCTGAATCATCAAATTTATGTAAAAGCTTTTTTTTACAACTTGGATTCGAAATTGTAAAAATGTAGTACGTTTCCCAACGCTATTTTTAGAGAGTAAAATTGAGTTCCAGAGTACCTTGTCTAGAGTAAGTGTAAAGATATCTTTTTATAATGTATTTTCGGATTGCCGGATGAAAGGATATTTCTTGATTACAGCGATCTCTACACCAACCATTATTTCATTGTAGTCAAAAACAATATTTGGCTTGAGTATATCTTCATTTTTTTATTTTTGAGATTCCTCATGGAACTATCTAGAATACTGCTTATCAAACACTATCCACTGAATTGAATTCGAATTAACTTTTCCCGATATAAATTCGGGTTTGACAGAGATGAAGCCGAAATAAATTTCTCCCGATATGTATTCGGGTATAACAATAATAGGCACTCATAAAAAAAATTATCCCGTATAATACTCGGACGTAACATTTTAGACCGTGCCCGATATTATCTTGGGCATGACAATTGAAAGGTTAAGCATACCTATCGAAAAATATTTTAAATACTTTCATGCTTTGAAACTTTATTTTTGCACTACATTTTATGAATATAATATAATGGAAAAACTTATCTGTGTCTCTGACACTTACACTTAATTCGTTTGATGTATTGGGTGTAAGGGAAAGAGAAAGATCTGTCATTTTTTTTCTAAAGAAAAATAAAACTTTTTTTTCCTTCTTTTTATTTAAAAGTTAATCTAAAATATAATTTCTTTTGTTAGTTACAACAATTTGTCGGCTTTCTGGCAACTTATCTAACCCCTTGGAAGTGGCGGCGGTAGCCGAGTGGTATGGGTATCGGATCGCGGCTTGCCTGGTCACGAGTTCGAGTCCCGTATCACTAAAGACCCGCCGTGTAGGGCAGCGATGC
>BMAV01020785.1:54475-70613 GCA_019973955.1 Trichonephila inaurata madagascariensis
ACCAAGATAAATATACAAATATATAAATAAATAAATATATAGACAGTGCGAGCTAATAGTAGGAATTGAAGAATGAAGATCGATGTGGCTCTCTAGGACACAAGGCAAGCACAAGAATAGCTCGAGAAAAATTAAAAAGACTCTTAGACGCTGAGTTGACTTCAATTGAGAATAAAAGTCTTGAGTTGTATCTAGCAATAATTGCTTACATTTTATTTCAGTATCGAATTACCATATAAATTTAATCTACGTGACAGTTTTTATTCATGTTTTATTTCTGCGTTGTCTATATTTTAGAGTCCAGGCATTGACCCCGTAATTCGGGATATGTGGAGAGTGTGGGGCCACGAACAAATATCCCGTAAAGTTTTCCCGGTGACAATGGCTGCGCCAACACCTCTTGCGAATTTGGGACCATTGTATGGACATTTGGACACAGGTTCGGAGGCGGTGGTCAGTGTTGGAACTCTGTCCCACGTACCTGTTAAGGAGGGACTTCAAAGTGTCATAAAATGCCTCAAATCTCAAGATATATCTCAGATCAGTAAGTAATGAATTTTGCAATATACTCGTATATATATATATATATTTGTCTGGAAATGAGAAATATCACATGTTCTATATAAGTCCATTAAATTAATTCGAAAGACCATGCGCCATTTTTTGATGTACTATTGGGAGTACTGTCGGTTTTGAATACGTGCACTTTTATGCATTGCCGATCCGTAGCTAGAATTCAGATCCGACTGAAACCGGTTTAAACAGTTAGATTAGTACACTCTTGAGTGAGTGAGGGAGTGAATATTAACGTCACACACTCGTAAGGTATCCGACCGACTAACGTTCGAAACCGTGATTTTGCAAAAGCGTATATATAAATGGTTAATATTTATATTTAGTTTCACTTAGATTAGAAAACGTATATAAAATTGTTTTAAGAATAGTATTACACTAAAATATTATTTAAGTAGAATATTTTGACACTAAATAAACTTAAAATGACCCATTTTCAAAATATTCTCCTTTTGTGAAAAATGCTTCTATTATAATAATGTTTTGCCCGTATATAGCTCGGACCTCTGTACAGAGGCTCAACTAGAATTTTTGAAATATATAACTTAGAAGTGGGTTTATGCATGTTTTACGACAACAGAGGGGTGAAATTTTAAGAAAAAAAACGCCGATAATTATTTCAATGGGTTGTAACTCTGAAAATAATGTGAATGTTTCAAAAATCATAGTTGATCCTCTATACAGGCGTCTGAGCTATATACAGGCAAAATATTATTATAATAGAAGCATTTTTCACAAAAGGAGAGCATTTTGAAAAAAGATTATTCTATGTTAATTTTTTGCCGAAATATTGTATTTAAATTTTTTTTTGTCAAAATGTCCTTAAAACAATTTCATACATGTATTTTAATCTAAGAGACACTATAAATATCATGAAATGTATTCATTTAAGCGCTTTTTTAAAATCACGGTTCCGAACGTAGTCGGATACCTTAAGCTACACGAGGATTTTTGGCGACGGACCTCGTAATTTTGAACCATGGTCAAGTGACTAGTATGATACCTGACTTGGCAGCTCCTCTCCTAATTACCTCACCAACAAAAGACGTTTGAGCTCTCGACAGATTTAACGTGCATCGCTCCCCTCCACGGTGGGTCTTTAGTGGTACGGGGCTCGAACTCATGACACGCCAGCTACGACCCGATGCCTTGAACACTAGACTACTGCAGCCACACTCTTGATAGTAATGAGAGTGTCCAAATGGCATTGGAAGAATACTTTGTCTCCAAAACAGGGGACTTCTTTTCCAAAGTTTAGATAAACTGTCAGAATACTGGCAGACAGTTGTAACTAACAAAGAACATTATATTTTATATTGAATTTTAAATAAAAGATGAAAAATAATTTTGTTTTTTCTTTAGAAAAAAACCCGACAGAACTTTCCCTTACAACCAATATTTTTTCGATGTTCTAGACATTAATCAAGAATTTTCTAGAACCTAAATAAGAGTAATTCTAGAATTTTTTTCATACCAAAAATAAGGTAATCCGATTTCAGAAGAAAGACAAAAAATAGATGAGTATATCGAAGTTTTGTATTACAGATCAAAAGACATTGCATTTTAAAAATGTACTTCATTAAAAAAAATTCGTGTGTACAGTAAGATCACGTAACATCGCCGTGAGTGATAAGCGAACCATCATTGTTGATTTATGCTCAGTGGCTCATAATAATTATTAAAAAATCTTTATTTCTTAAATTTGATGTCTTCTTTTCCTTTAGTCACGAATTTCTTTAATCTCTGTGATTAGCAAAATAATTAATAATTAATATTGATACTTCCACATGTTTCCAGATCCTTTTACGCTGTTTCCGGCTAATGTTAAAGAATATGACCCAAATTCGGAATATTTTTTTTTCAGATATAAAAGTACTCAAACATTAATATTATAATCTGGCTTCCCCCCATCCTGTAGAGAATCATTTATTTTATCATATTACTTCTTTTTATTCGAGTTGACACATTTTTTTCTTTTATAAAATGTTTGCTTCGCATTTTTTCTTCTATACCATATTGCTAAATGGGCTATCCCGTTACATGTTGAAAGGAAAACTAATTATTTATGAAATATTTTGAAATTTTGAAAACACTGTATTGAGGCATTTTTCCTGTCTGAAAATGTGCTCTGCGTTTTCACGCTCTTGTGCACATGACGAAAAAAAAGCCTTAACAAATACATTAACAACTCTCCAATTAAGCAGGAGAAAATGAGAGTATAAAGTAAAATGGAAAATATTTGCCCCACATTTAAGATCTCAATTCATTTATATTTATTATGACATTTTATTAGAAAAGAAAAAAAAAGAAACTTAAGTAACAATTATTTGGTACAATGATGTTCAAAGTAGCATCCATAACCTAAGTAATATCCATAGCTTTTCCATATTGGTGGAAGAAGAATTGTTATACTCTTAGTGGACTTCTGGTAGGGAATCAACAAATTCCAAAATGCGGTCCAAGGCCTACTGTACCAATATCAATTTTCATGTCTTTGGACACTGAGGTACACGAGAAGATGTTCCGGTCAAGTGGTCAGTCCGGCGCGTAACCCCCAGTGTTAAGTTCCCAAGCAAGCTTGGTACTCATTTATCGACCCAACCTTAGAATATATCATGCTTAAAAAGGTTCATTCGTTTCGGAGCAATATTAGTCGCATCTTTTCACCATTTTCCTGTATTGCTTGATGTATTACTAGCCTTAAAAATGGATTGTGACTCTCAGTTCCCAGGCTCATATTACATATTTAGTTATGATCCATCATCATCCTTTTTAATCAGAATATTCGATAGTCGTCGAAAGAAATTGTATGTTTTTAAAAAATATATATATATGTTAACCACGAACACATCCAGCCAGAAATTAGAGCTTCTAAGCAAGTCCCTCTGTGAAAAGTAGAAATTGACCATCTGAATGAAATGAAGTCATTAGATTCGACTTAGAACTATCCAGAGAGTTAGCTAGTACAAAACTAGAGGATATTAAAACCCTTATTCTTTCTCAAGATATTTTTAAAACATAGCCTCGAAAAAAATTCGAAACATTTAAAAACCCTGAGTCCGACTATGTTTAGGAAAACTAGCTGCATGGTCCGGCGTTTCACGGGATTTCTTCAAAGTATAAATTTTCCCTGTAGAAATTTCCATTTCCTCTTTCAATATCAGCACTTCTAGGGATGGACGAGATTTCTATAATAATATGCCATTAAAATTTCCTTTTCCAGAATTTCTTCGACTTCTTTTCTTAGTCGGCTTTGAATTGATAACAATATTTGTTCGCTAAAATGTTTGGAACATTTGAGGTGGGGCTTAGAATCGATGGCGGCTTAGATTCGAGTATATACGATACATTGTTTTCAGCTATCGAAGGCGGAATTTTGATTTTTACTGAAATAAATTTGAGAAAAACAAAAGTAAAATCAAACTCGCATTCAACATATATAAAATTCTATAAGTTTACAAAAAGCTAAATAAAACCTGAAATAATATATAATATTGCGCTATTTGTTCAACAAAAAAAAAAAAGTTTAAAATTCACATTTTTTTTTTTGAACTTTTAAATCTCCCCACATTTCTTATAACAAAAGTCTTAAGAGCCCTTAATTGTCTTTTCTTTTATTATTCTCTCCAGAAAAAATTGATAGCACAAATAACTAAATATTATATGAACTTCATTTACGAAAAGAAAAATAAGTTGTACCTAATTGAAGTGTAAAAAAGATATGTAGGAAAACTATAACAATATTCGTATGTATCAAGTACCGAGATATGAAAGGAATGTATTAGCCACTATTGGTATTTTTTAGAATACTTCTAAGGTATTTTTAATATAAGAGGTGTAAGGCTTTAATCCATACATGTATTCTAACAAATCAAGTATTTCTAATTACTGTTACTCATAGTGTAAAAAAAAAGTTCATAGAAAATTTAGACACCAATGGACATCTTAATGACAGAGTTAAAAGGAAGAATAAGTTGGTGATATTTACCACTCGAGAGTTTTGAGTACAAGAATTTTGATACAAAATGATAATAAACAGTTACTTGTTTTCATTTTGATTCTTGATATTATCCAATATTCTGTTCTTTGGAAATCTTTCTTATCCAACGCATTTAGTTTTATACGATAATTGTAATATTTACTGTTTTAATTATGTTGCCTCTCTTTAATTGCCTTTGTTCATCTTTTTTTCATAAATTTAAGTTTTAGTTTATTTTTTTTCAGAATTAAAAAGTTCAGAGCACGAATCCAGGTATCATTCATGTAATTGCAGCGTGTGCAAAATACAGCCTCAACCTCGACGAACCTCTAGATTAAGGATGTACGGTGATTTTAGTAAACAGACTGTAGGTAAGTAGTTTTTAAGCATCTGCATTTATCTTTTAAGTCAGTGCTTCTCAAACTTTCAATGTTTGCGACTCAATATTCAATCATAATTTTAAGCGCGCCCCCCTCCAGACTATAACAATGTATTAAATTCAATAATACGATTCTTTGGCGCTTTACCTACAATAACTTTTAAGTTGCTCCGGCGTATATAAATGTCTCGCTCAGCCAATGCGTTAATTGCCCCAGGCGTATATATGTCTTTCTGAAGTACGTTCTTTTCTGGGAACTGCTATCCATAAAATTATTCCGTAGACTTTTTAGAATGCAATAAAATTCCCTTGATAGTGTTTGCGAAGGATTATTTATTCCTTTTCTACCCCTCCCCCCTCAATACAGGAATGTAGACTCATAAATACTAATCGGTGGCATTGGAGAACGAATCACGCAATTTCTAATCGGCATTTAAGGGATTAATTATAAACCGCACAAATTATGAAGATAAGTGTTAATGTTGGCATATATAATTTTATATATGACAAGTCCATGGGGTCACTGGTAATTATTAAACTTTTTCTTAACTTACTATTCTTATATTAATTGTAAAATACATTGATTCGTAGAACTGATATATTTATAAGTGTATTATATCAGTGTAACTGTGTATTTTGTTTTTTATTATGTCAAAAGGTATTTGTTTTCTTTCAGTAAATTAATATTTTTAAAATAATCTTTGTTTTAGACTTTTCAATATGCTTGCGCTCCCCTCGTTCGGTTATCACGCCCCACCAGGGAGGCGCGCCCCACAATTTGAGAACCACTGCTTTAAGTGAAGAAACTCGCGTTTTTCACTCTACATACTGATACTTCAAAATATTTTTTATCTACTTCCAATAATTTATAATATTATTAAAAAAACAGTTCATTCATTCAATGGGGAGTGACTTAAAAATTGCTAATATGAAAATACTAAAATTAAAGCTGGGCAACGTTCACGAAAATTTGGCGATTTTAGCGCTAAAGAATTATGTAGAATGTAGAAGATAACTACGATGTTAACAACAAGCCAGAAACTATTTCTTGAGCAACTAAATTTAATTTGCTAAATAATTTCAGATTGTTTAAAAAAAGAAAGATTTTATCTCATTTGCATTAATATACTTTTTTCAGATTTAAACCTTCAACAAAATAGCATTACTTAAGACATCCGACTACGTTCAGAACCGTGAATTTTCAAAAGCGTATAAATGAATATTGTTTGATATTTAGTATCACTTATAGATTAGAAAATATGTATAAAATTGTTTTAAGAATACCATTACAATAAAAAATTATTTAAGTACAATATTTTGACAAGACATGAACATAGAATGACCCATTTTCAAAATATTCTCCTTTTGTGAAAAATGATTCTGTTATAATAATATTTTTCCTGTATATAGCTCAGACCTCCGTGCAGAGGCTCAACTAGAATTTTTGAAATATATAGCTTAGAAGTGGGTTTATCTATGTTTTAAGACAACAGAGGGGAGAAATTTTAAAAAAAAAACGCCGATAATTATTTCAATGGGTTGTAACTCTGAAAATAATGTGAATTTTTCAAAAATCATAGTTGAACCTCTGTACGGAGATTTGAGCTATATATAGGCAAAATATTATAATAGAAGCATTTTGCACAAAAGGAGAACATTTTAAAAAAAGGTTATAAGTTAATTTTTTGCCGAAATATTGTATTTAAATAGATGTTTTTATCAAAATGTCCTTAAAACAATTTTATGCCTGTATTCTAATTTGAGTGACACTAAATATAATGAAAATTATCCATTTATGCGCCTTTTTAAAATCACGGTTCTGAAAGTAGTCGGATACCTTAATTGCTTTATAATTAGGTAATTTATTATTTTAATAACACTAATGAGATGACACTTAGACATACCAAAATTCATAGTCACATTTTTCTCCAAGGAACTGTTACTTCTGTTTCAAAAAATATTTTTTTTAATGGAAAAATTGAAATTATTCATTTTTTACTCCTGTATTGTTTCTCATTTTAAAGTTATTCTTGACTTGCGAACCGTAACTTGGAAGTTTTAAAATATGCTATTCGCTTTGTTTTATAAACAAAGATTATATCAACAAAAGATAGAAGCAAACAGCATATTCATCAAACTCGCAAGTTGCCATTCGAAACAAATAAAACATACTTAAATGCAATATAACAAACACACAAAACGCCCTATAACACACTTCTACGAATTTCTCAAATAAACATTGTTTTTAGAAATCAAATGGAGAAAAGATGACAGAAACTAAATAACTTTCCAAAATCTTCATAATAGGTATCAGTTGAAGACCTATAAAAAAACAATTATTGGATATTTTTGCAAAAAATTTTTTGAAAGAGAAAGATAAAGAAGTACATAAATAAAAGTAGAATTTTTAGAATGCCTTTGAAATTTGCATACACAGTGCTGAATTACCCATTCATGTAATCACAAGTTAACCAGCATCTGGTGGGCGCGGTAGCCTAATGGTCAAGGTAAGTGGTTTACTTCAAGATGCAGAAATCGCATTTTTTATTAATGATATCAAACATATAGCATCTTTTTTGCTCTTTACCTTTTGTTTAAGGTATCCGACTAGTTCGGAACCATGATTTTGCAAAAGCGCATAAATGGATAATTTTTTCGATATTTAGTCTCACTTATAGATTAGAATACATGTATAGAATTGTTTTAAGGACATTTTGACAAAAAAAACTTATTTAAATACAATATTTTGGCAAAAAATTAACTTAGAATAATCTTTTTTTCAAAATGCTCTCCTTTAGTGAAAAAGGCTTCTATTATAATATTTTTTCCCCTGTATATAGCTCAGACCTCTCTACAGAGGCTCAACTAGAATTTTTTAAATATATAACTTAGAAGTGGGTTTATCCATATTTTACGACAACAGAGGGGAGCAATTTTCAGAAAAAAACGCCAATAATTATTTCAATCAGTGGTAACTCTGAAAATAATGTGAATTTTTCAAAAATTTTAGTTGAGCCTCTGTATAGAGGTCTGAGCTATATACAGGCAAAATATTATTATAATAGTAGCATTTTTCACAAAAGGAGAACATTTTGAAAAAATATTAGTCTAAGTTAATTTTTTGCCAAAATATTGTATTTAAATAATTTTTTTTCACAAAATGTCCTTAAAACAATTTTATGCCTGTATTCTAATCTGGGTGACTCTAAATATCATGAAAATTATCCATTTATGCGCTTTTTGAAAATCACGGTTCCGAACGTAGTCGGATACCTTAATAAAAGGGCTTTACAAATAAGTCACATTCGTTTTGCTTTTGTCTCTTTCTTTGCCTGAACTTGCATTACCCTTAATTAATGGATCTGAGTGTATATTTGCTATTTGGCATGAAAAATAGAGATGATTGTATAGTTCTTAACTTTCATCATAATTAAAGGTATATAAAAAGTCGTGTACAAGCATGTGACCTATTCATTGGTAACGAGACACTCTAATCAACTGAGCTAAGGGATCAAAAACCGATCGAAATTAAACGAATTTAAATATTTCAGCAAACATTGTTTTTCTCTTAAGATCGTTCTTTAACTCGGGTGTCATCCTCGTCACTTGACCATGGGTCAAAATTACAAAGACTGTCGCCAATAGCCCTCGTGTAGCTTTAGAGTGCGATGATAATGTAATGGTCACTCCGTATAATAATGTAATGGTCACTCCCTAAAGAAATTTTAATAGGCCTATTTAAAGCACTGGCTTAGCTAGTCCTGATTGATTGATTGAATATTAACGTCGCACTGTTCAGTTACACGAGGGCTTTTGGCGACGGACCACGTAAATTTGAACCATGGTCAAGTGACGTGGACGACGCCTGAGCTGGCACCACCTCTCCTAACTACCACACCACACCAATGAGAGGACGTTTCAGCTCTCGACAGAGCTAAGGTACATCGCTGCCCTAAAACGGCGGGTCTTTAGTGGTACTGGGCTGGAACTCGTAACAAGGCATGCCACGATCCGATACCTATACCTCTCAGCTACCGCAGCCACGATCCGATACCTATACCTCTCAGCTACCGCAGCCACGTAGCTTGTCCTGAGTGGACCTTGTATCAAAATTTCTAGGATGCCGCCCTTTTTTGGGGCCTTTTAACATGACATGAATTGTTTAGCAAACATTTGTTGGGACCCCTGTAGCTTGGGGGCTCTGTATCATTAACACGGTCCCCCTGATTTAAAGCTCTGAATACCAATCTTTTAGCTTTTAAATACCATTTAGATATCATAGCTTAGAATATCATTTATAAATATCATTTACTCCCTATAATAATGTAACGGTCACTCCCTAAAGAAATTTTAATAGGTCTATTTAAAGCACTGGCGTAGCTAGTACTGAGTGATCCTTCTATCAAAATTTCTTGGATGCCGCCCTTTTTTGGGGCCCCTTAACATGGCATGAATTTTTTTGCAAACATTTGTTGGGACCCCTGTAGCTTGGGGGCTCTATATCACTAATACGGGGGTAGCTATGCTCCTAATTTAAAGTACTGAATACCGAGCTTTTAGCTTTTAAATACCATTTAGATATCACAGTTTAGAATATCATTTATAAATATCATTTAGCTTTTAAAAAAAATAAAAGATGTCAAAAGAAATACAACTACCTCTCTCTCTCTGTTTTAACCTAACCAACGGAATTAATGAGCCACAGGACAAAAGAGTGACCACGATAGCCGAGTGCTCATAGTCAAGAATACGTGAACGGCACTATTTCTGTTGAGTTGTGAATTATAGAATCCTGGTGTGTTAACTGAAGACTCACTGTGTAGAGGGACTGATGCACATCAATATCAAGGCTTATATGCTCCCGTTGGTATGTCATGGAAGTTTAAAGAGTAAGCTATTGCTACGTAGATCGGGGTTCGAGGATTATAAGCTATCAGTTTCAAAGAGTAAGACAGTTTTCCAGATGCGATCGAAGTTTGTTGTAGAAAAAAAATTTTTGAAATACAGGATACAGCCCTAGAATTCGCTTAATAAATCCCAGAAGGTCTTCACGCCTTTTACAGCGCTCAGACACAGCTATCGGTGTCTGAAAATACAAATACGTCATGATTAAGATTATTGGCTAGCACTAGCTCACCAGATTGTATCAACTAATCACTAGTCGACTCTTCAAAGGTCAAAACAATACTGACTTAGTTTTAATGATTCCTATTTATAGGCCGTACGAATTTTTCCCGAAAGATCTACTTACGTCATGCAGAGTGCCACTAATAGATTTCTCCAGTAATTTCCAGAAGCATCCCTATGGTCACAGAAATAATACCACCTTGGCTCTATTCCCAACATTTCGCCAAATTTTCATTGAATCGCCATTATAATATAAAGAATTGCGTTGCTTGCGAATATTACAATTTCAGCATAAAATAAATACAACAGAAAGTAATACACACCCGTTGCATATCGAAATATAAATTATTTACACTATTTTAAGCATTCATTACACAAAATTCGTAACAATATTATCAATTAATTAGATTGAGATGGTTTATATAAAAAAAATTTCAGGAACTTATAAAAAAAGCAGAAAAGTCTTATGAGTACCAATCTTTAATACACCAAAAAATTATTTTTACTGCTCTATTTTTCTTCATTATTTTTGCTCAGCACTCAACTAAAAAGCAGATGCGCATACAATTTTCAAATTTTAGCGGGATATTTACTCAAGAAAAAATTTAAAATTTAAATGGATAAGATGAATTAATGGAAAGTTTATCACTTAAAGTTACTTTGTTATTTCATATTATTTTTGACTTAATTTTAAAAATTGAGGGAGATAAAAATTAAATTTAACTAAAAGAACTATTTTATCAATACTTAGCAGTTTTTCTCTTTTCCAGACTTTATTTCCATTAATAGCGTTATTATTGCGGATTATTTGTACATTTCATATTTTAAGTTACACAAGTGCTTGTTTCTAAAAATCTATAATAACAATACAAAACTTATTATTTCCATAATCCATGTTAAAGAAATCAGCTCTACAAACAGGATTTTTTTTTGCTGCTATTTCTTAAGCTCAACGCTTCGTTTGTTGTATATCAATCCATTCCCTTTTGTAATTGTGGTTTTGTTTTCTTACGTCTTAGAATGTGTGTGTGTGTTTGTAAATATTGGTAGAAAAACCTCATTATATAATGGTTCTGTAGAAAAATATTCAAAATTGAAATGGATTTTTGCCAAATGCTTATTGTAATCAGAGTCGTTCGCAATCAGAGTTTTTATTCATGCGAAAGATTCCTATTAAAAAGCTTTCAAAGAAAATTTTTCCATTTTATGCAATAAACTGAAAACAGACACGTTAATAGAAAAACTGAAAATAGTGTAGTAATAATACCTTTTAAATGTACTCGTATTCGTTGGACACATAAACCCTTTTTCCTTTATTTCTTTTATTATTGAGCAATCTAATAGTATTTTTAAAAAAAAATTTTATTAAGGTAAGGAATTTAAAAATTTGCAATAAAAGGTAACTTTTTCGACTTGAAATGTCATACACGTTGGGCTTTTAGGAAAACTGTTTTCGCCTGAAAGTATCTTAAAATTTATATTTATATATAACTCAAACTCAGAGGCGCAACAGCCCATGAGAGCTAGGGTCTACTGTGCCCATCCCAGTATACGTGACCATTGGGCACTGAAGTGCTAGAGCATATGTCCGGATCAGGTGGTCAGTCTGAAGTGAGACCCCCAGTTAAATTCCCAAGCAAGCTTGGTACTCATTTATCGACCTACTGCAGTAGGAATAAAAGGTTAAGTCGACTTTGCCCAACTCGGGATTAGAACCCGGACCTGTGGTGTGGAAGCGCGATATGCTACTTCTCGACCACTGGGCTAGTGGCGTAACGTACACCCCCGCAAATCCCGCAATGCGGGGAGCCCAGGTGTTCTAGGGGGCCCAAATCCCAAAGTACGTATTTGGGTTTGGGGCCCAAAACCTGACTTTGCAGGGGGCCCTAGTAGTCTTCATTACGCCACTGCACTGGGCTTTATATCTAAATATACAAAAAAGAAAAACGACTCATCCATTCCCTCATCCCGATATCTCCGGAATTATTAAACCTACAGACTTGAAATTTGGTAGGCATGTTCCTTTCACGGATCCTCTAAGAACGGATTTTGCAAAAATTTACATCCAACGATCACTGTGGAGGAGTAAAGGGCGTTATAGATAATTATTTCCATTTTTAAACAATTAGATATACAGTCTTGAAATTTGGTAAGCAGATTCCTTTCATGGAGTAGAGATCCAATTCAAAAGGTGGTTTGCAAAAGTCGACTCCCAAAGGGGGTCTCAATGGTTTTAAGGACGTTAAGAATAAATATTCCCGTTTTTTAACTATAAGGACAACAGACTTGAAATTTGGCAGGCATGTTCTTTTCATGGAGTAGAAATCCGTTAAAAAGAGGCTTTTACAAAAATTGACGCCCAAAGGGGTTGCGAGGGGTTAAAGGGGCGTTATTGATAAAATATAATCTCGTTTTCGAACTATTAAACCTAGACTTGAAATTTAGCTGGCATGTTTCTTTCATGAAGTAGAGATCAACTAACAAAGGTTTTGCAAAGGCTTTTATAAAAAAAAAAATACCTTTTATGAATAACTAAACGTATAAACTTGAAATTTAGAAAATATATAATTTTTGCTGAGCAGATATCAGATAAAGTGTTTTTCAAAAATCTACCCACATAAGTGTTACGGAGGTGTTATATAATAGATAAAAAAAAATCTGTTTTCAACTGTTAGACTTACAGATTTCAAATTTGGCAAATATGATTTTTTGTTGAGCAGATATATGCTAAAAGAGCCTCTTTTTCAATTCTTACTATTAGCTCGCACTGTCTATATATTTATTTATTTATATATTTGTATATTTATTTATCTTGGTGGAATTTTCAATCGTTCATAAAATACATTTTAAAGCGCTGAATTGAGCTGAAATTTTATATACAGGATCATTTTGAATGACAATATAGTAATTTAATTATAATTAATAAAAATTAATTGATTAAAACTAATTATTTAAAGAATTATAAATACATCCACGTTGGCGACTTAGCGACCCTTTTGGCGACTTGTGTCAAAACTTGAAAAGGTTTTTTTTTCTCACGTGTTAAAGCATTCAGTTGGACTGAAATGAAAAGGACACAATACGATACTTTAATGATAATTAAAAAAAACTAATTAACACTTAATGTTGTGATTCTGTCCTATGTATATACATATTTATATTAATTGTAACTATTTAATAAAAAGTAGCTAAAATAAAAATTTTCGTTGTTGATCTAATTAGGAATTGACTTATAAAAACTATTTTTTTATATTACTTGTTTTGTTTAGTTTGCAATTCACTTAAACTTAACACATAAACAATTTATTTTTCCTTCAATCTCTATAATTTCATTTTACAATTCACCTGTGCGAAGAACGGGTATACCAGCTAGTTATCGTTATATTTATAATCCCAACGTTTTCATTTATGGAAAAATAGTAATTTGTATAAAGATAACCCACCACAGCAAATCTTTTTTAAATATCGAGTTGTTTCCTTTCCCGTGTACAAGGAATGAATGTATTCTTATTATTTTTTTTTTTAATTTTAAAAACAATGTTATCAAGATTAAAATAATAAAGTATTATAAAATTGCTAAAAATTACTTCAGATTATTTAAAAATGGCACCACACATAAAATCCTTTGATAACTTTAGTTTTCTATTAAATTATTTATTGCCTTGGAATTGCAGTAAATCAAAGTGATCGTTCAAAGAATATCCAATGCGAGCAATCAACAAGAGTAAAAATAAGATTTCTTCACATGAAATTCTTTCGATTATATTTGTTTTCTAAAAATAAGTATTAAGTAAGTTGCAGTTCACTTTAATACATAAAACGCAGAAATAAATATATTTCAAAACTATAACGTTTGTTTAAATAATTTCTAAAAAATTTCAAATTTCTGAAAAAAAAATCCTTAAAACGCTTTTGGAATTTAAAGGGGTTCACCGGTGTGACGGGTTGTTTTTTAAGCATTTTTAAGGATTTTTTTCTTTTTTTGACGACAAGTAATAAGATAGAACTTAAAGTTCTTTATTATTTATTAATGTGTTTTAAGAGTGTGTATATAAATGTGTGTTTAGCCAAAAATATCCAAAAGAACGTGAGTTGTAGAGCTCTGAACACACCTGTCTCGGAAAAAATGGACGTCCTCCACGATTCCGGCTGATTGGTTTATCTGAAATTAAAAAAAAATTAACGGCATTTTAATCTATAAGCATAAGTGCACCGAATGAGCTACACTCAATTGAAACTATCAAAATTTGTATTTTTGGAAAAAAGTTTTGAATTTCATGTTTTTTATGTTTTTGTCATAAAAAATAGAAGTATCTTGAATTTGCCAATGGTCGTTGTCCATTTGGTGCGTACATATGCGCTGAGTCTACTCTATGAATTTGAAGTCATTCGGTCAAACTATTCTTGAGATATGATGGAGGAAAGTTTGAAAAACATCGTTTTGAGAAAAACATGTTTGAAGTTTCAATTATAAAACAATGAAAATCTTAGTGCTACGAACAGCTGCTCTTCTAACACATTCTTTACAACAATTTCAAATTTTAAAAAATTACTTTGCCTCCGTATTCTAGAAATGTTAAGAAAGCAATTTATGAAGGGAAAAAAATTTGATTTTTTGAAACCATCATATGGGTGAACCCTCTTAAAGCGAGTTGCCTATAAAATTAATATATATAAAATATATAAAATATGCTTAAAATAAATAAGTATACGTTTTTAAAACGGCAGAATATAATCATGATTTATAAGCATATAGTTTATGATGTATAAACAAAAATGTGACATATTGTGCGAATTCAGATATTCTTTATAATGCACTAAAAATTTGATACTTACAAACTATAAAAAGCATTGCAAAATTTTTCTAAAAGTATTCACAACTTATAATGTACTACACGAAAACCCAAGATAGTAAAACTATCGCAGTTAAAAATACATACATAAATTATAATTTCAATCTAATTTTTACAATAAACTTCTGCAAATTTACATTTAGTATTCTTATCAATAATATTCTACTGTATTTCTACACATTGTATCGCACATTTAGTTTCGAAGACAATAATTAGAAATCGCTAATTACAATATTATATTCTAATATTGCATTTTTAAATTTAAATTGGTCAATTACTGCCGAACAGCATTTCTTATATACAACTTCACCATCACGAATTTGAAAGCTTATTCTGTCAGAAGTATGTTCCTTTATAATTCGTACTTAAATTTAAGTCATATATATTTCACTCTTACTTAGTTATTATACGACTCCATATCAAATACATTGTTTTAAAATGCTAATATATATACATAGAAATGTAAATAATTTCTTAAAAAATAAGAATAGGCATTTCTTTTTGTTCCAGACTTAAGGTATCCGACTAAGTTCGGAGCCGTGATTTTAAAAAAGCGCATAAATGGATAATTTTCATGATATTTAGTGTCACTGAGATTAGAATACATGCATAAAATTGTTTTAATGACATTTTGACAAAAAAAAAATATTTAAATACAATATTTTGGCTAAAAATAAAAGAATCTTTTTTCAAAATGTTCTCCTTTTGTGAAAAATGCTTCTATTATAATAATATTTTGCCTGTATATAGTTCAGATCTCTCTACAGAGGCTCAACTAGAATTTTTGAAAAATTCATATTATTTTCAGAGTTACCACCCATTGAAATAATTATTGGCGTTTTTTTCTTAAAATTGCTCCTCTCTGTTGTAAAATATGGATAAACCCATTTCTAAGTTATATATTTCAAAAATTCTAGTTCAGCCTCTGTAGAGAGGTCTGCGCTATATACAGGCAAAATATTATTAAAATAGAAGCATTTTTCACAAACGGAGAACATTTTGAAAAAAAGATTATTCTAAGTTAATTTTTTGCCAAAATATTGTATTTAAATAAATTTTTTTTGTCAAAATGTCCTTAAAACAATTTTATACATGTATTCTAATCTAAGTCACACTAAATATTATGAACATTATCCATTTATGCGCTTTTTTAAAATCACGGTTCCGAACGTAGTCGGATACCTTAAATATAAGAATTAAATGTTCAACCTTAAATATAAGAATTAA
>BMAV01020785.1:70623-96318 GCA_019973955.1 Trichonephila inaurata madagascariensis
ATATAAGAATTAAATGTTCAACCTTAAATATAAGAATTAAATGTTCATTCGATCAGTTACATGTAAAACAGTGTTTCAAACATATAATTTTAATTTTACAGATCTGAAGTCTCACTTCTTGAGACTTAAGTTATAGTCTCACATTTATGTATCTTGTCTTAAATAAATTACTACGACAACGTATCACACATATAGCTTCAACAGCAATAGTTTTAAGTCATTTTTATAAGGTTTTATCTGTTTTTCTCGCGTGCGTTTGAGTACCCCATGCTAAAATTTAAATATCTTATACTTTAATGTCACATTATCAGTTACTATATATGGGTTGTCCAAATGAAGAGTGGACTCGTGCAATTGAGTTAAAATGATTGCAGTTGTAGCAGCTCTACCGAACATGGATATATAGGGAGGAAGGAGGTGTACACCGCATACAACGTGCAATGATGAAACCAGTTCTTGGTAGAGGAAATAGATCAACAGTAAAGTCGTGATATTTATGGATGTGTCCATATTGGGACATTGCGCAGCAGTGTAATTTCTGCCTGTAGAAGGTGAGCTGAATGCGGGTAATTATCAGGAAATGTGGAATCAGTCTATGGAGAGCACTGCTTAGTTCGGACAATTGGTACAAAAGTTTTCGTGAAAGATGGCAAACGATACCAGATGTCCAGGACAATGCCGGCAGAAACGTCTCTCGTGAAACCCAGACAATCTTAAAAAAAATTCGTTGAAAAGTGCTAGAACACCCACCGAACAGTTCGAATCTTTCTCCCTAAAACCTTCCACCCTTTTTTCCACTTAACCCTTTAACTGTAAAGTTATTTTGATGATTTGGGTACACAAATTGTCAAATTTTTTTGAACCAAAGAACTTTTAACCTTTGAAGTCTTCAGTAAAGTACTGCCATCTATTGAATTGAGCTCACATTATTTTTTCCCGAGAATCAGTCGGGTTTGACAAGAGATGAAACCGAAATAAACGTCTCCCGATATATATTCGGGTAAAACATTACGATGCACTAAAAAAAAATTACCCAGAGTAATACTCGGGCGTGACATTTTCGAACACCAGTGTTGTGCCCGAGATTATCTCGTGCATGACAGTTAAAAGATTAAGAGAGCATTACGTTTCCTTTCGGATGATGAGGTGAAGGAAGTTATGCAGGACTTCCTCTAGATAACCACAGCCTTTCTACAGCGAAGACATAGACCTACTCCCGAAAGCTGTGTTACAACACCCAAGGTGATTTATTTTAAATTGCAATAAAGGTATTCTTTTTATTCAACTTGTCTATCTTTAATTTGGGCAACCCTTATATATACGATATAACATCAAACATATAACTGTAACGCCAACAATTTTTCTTCTTGCAAAGTCCTTCATCATATTCCTCCCTCTTGCTCTATTCGAATTAAATTTCCTTTCTTTAAAAATGCACATTCTTTAAATTTATTATTGTACAATTTGTTGTCACCATTGAATTACTCAGATATATTATCTTTCTGGCAGCCACAAATTCCGAATGCTCAGCTTTCCATCTTCCTCTCCAGAAGAGACAATCCGCATCCGAAGACTTCTGCAGCAGATCATCCGTATCATCCTTCCGCTTGCAGTCCAGTGTGTCTTCCTACTCATATCACCACCGTCACCAACATCACAGCTCATTCATCTCAACCTCTGTCGAAGGATCCACGAGATCCCAACATTCAGACTATCTGCAATCTTACGATTTAACCAGTGCGGATGGACCTAACCGATCCGGTTATAGCTCTGTGCCATCTTCGGGCCATGTTGTTCAACCAGTACCACACTACTTGCCCATCAACCTCAAAGCTTTTTCTCAGAGAATGTTGTACGGGTATCCCATGTTAAATAAACCTCAGTATCCTCTCGCCATACCTTCTAGATCAAGCCATTGAAAAAGTAGATGATGCAGTATGGATTATGTTTGACTTTCATGCTACCACTCTACAGATGTTCGGAAGCAAACGAACTTGTTTTAATAAATACGACAAAATAATGGTTGTCCTTATTGCGCTACTAAGTACAGACTTGCAATCTTGCCTATCACTGGAGCAAATTTTTAAGAGTTGAAATAACTGTGCTGACATAAAAGTCCTTTCTTTTGTTACATGTTTTGTTGTACAAAAATATTTCCAAGATAATTGTGTCTTGCTGTTAGTTTGAAACAAGTATGTGGAAACAGCAACGACTAAATTTGTCGATCAGTTGCAGCGAATAATCAGTGTAAAACGTGGAAAAGTATGACAAGTAAATATTTAAGATAAAACTCGGATTTCTCCATAAGGCATTAGCAGCCGTCAGGCCACTTTTGGACGACTGTTCTTAAATACAAACTATAAAAGGTTTCAGTTCGAGAAATACTTAGAATGTGAGGTAAATTAAAATGAAAAGAATCAAGAAACATTTATTTATCATTTTCTCTTAGTACTTTCAACACTATTCCGAGTAATCTGGAATAAAACAAAATAAAGGAATTATTTGTTATTTTATTTTAATTATATATATGTTCTTAACGGAATACATCATTCATAAAATCCATAATAGCAATTTTTCCTTTTTTAACTATTGTATTCTCTTTCGCTGTCGTTTTGTTCATAGTATGCAATGATTCAATAAAATACTAAAAATTATGCAAGCTTGTATTTTTTTCTTTCTTTATTCACCAATTCAATATGAATACAAGAACGTTTTAAGTGGTTTATAAAGTAAGAACATATTTTTTCTAAGTGTGGATTATACAAGAAAAATTTCTAAGAAAACGAAGAATTTCAAGTGTGTGCATGTGATTTAATATAATTAATTCTGAGAAATTATATAAAATACAAACACATTTGTTATGTTCTTTGGAAAGCATTTATTACGTATCGATAAAGACAGATAACTTAAATAGAAGTGAAGTAAAACTTATTCCAACTGTCGTAAGATATTTCAGTCATGAAAAAAAAAAATTCACGTTAAACTTTTAAATTTTTTGATGGTCAGGAGAAACTGCTCAAATTTCGATTTAATATCGTTGTAGTGTGTGAAAAAATATAAACGTGAAAAAAATATGATTTGCTATACTGCTGATAATACTAATAGTAATTTGGGTAATGTGAAAAGAAAGAGGAATGAAAGGCGCTCAGAAATGATAAAGTGATTTAGAAAGACTTGCTTTTAGAAATTGGTTATTCAACCCACATTTTACACAATCCAATACAAACAGCGCGTATGTGGTTCTCGAACACTAGACATAAAAGTTACTAGCATAACGAAATCTAAAGAGTTGTTTTGTCTACTTTTGTTTTAATTTTCAGGTATTGAAAAGTTATTCTAGCAGTTTGAGATGACAATGTTTGTGCTTCTAAATTTTATAAGATAGCAGTGTCCTTCGTGTACATATAGAGTGCTCTGAATGGGAGTATTGTGGAATATATCTCTTACATAAACGTTCAAAAAATGGACCAAGCAGGGAACACTGGTACGCCTGCCTTGATGCTGCGGGGAGTCTAGAGTGGACGTGGTAGACGAGTATTCATGGTCATGTGGTTATGGACGGCGCTGTCGAGTCGAGGATTCAAATCCTGGTACCACTGAAGACCCACCGTGTAGAGGAGCTGATGCACTCTAAATCTGTCAAGGCTCAAAAGTCTCACGGTTGTATGGTGGAAATTTGAGTCAGCATTAAACTGTGAATGATTTCACATATTAATCGTGGTAGGAGTATGATGGAAAATTTAACACGGACTTGACTTTCCTTGTATAGTGTTGCATTTTAGATAGCCAATGGTGTATATTACGATTTGCTGTAAAATACTTTATCCTTAGCTCAGTTTAGCATAAGCTTTGTAAAACTCATTTCTAAGACCGAAAATTTCATTTTAAAATGACAAAATTAAAGTAGTCGTTTTTCTAAGAATCGAAGAAGTTTTGGCTCCTTCTGCTTATTTGCAAGTTGTAAAATTATCCTTTTAAACTCTTAAATTTAATTATTAAAATAATAATCTAACCTTTAACTGAAATATTACAAACACAGATAAAGTGCTTAAATTACGTTGATTGATAAACGTAAATGAAGTAAACTGATGTGTGTCCTGAATTTTCATATATACATTTATATCTGAAGTTAAACATCGACTTACGCGGTTATCACTCTATCCCATCTATCGCCTAAGTTCGGGGTATACTGTAGTTGAGAACAGCGTATGTAACAGCGAGGTGGCGATAGCCGAAATGATCAAGGTAACTGAACTCTTTCTTTATTATGTCGATTCCAAAGCTCGATTATAAAATATTTGATTCCAATATACAAAATGTAGTGAAGAAGTGCTTGTAATTTATTTCTGTATGTTAGATATTGTTAGATTTCTGTATTGTTTTTCACTATATGAAAGCCCGAAGCAAGGTTATGAAGTGCACTGTCCCCTTCCTTTCACTGATAATATTCCAAAAATACAAAGTGCGATGGGATGTGTGTTTTCTTTCATTCTCTCTTTGAGATCAAAAACATTCGAAAAATTGAAACATTGCTCTTTGTAAATACAGTCGGACCTCGATTTAACGAATTGTTCTCTTTTCCCGATAAAAATTAAGGCAAAAATCCCTAAGCGAATAATAAACCTCGAATTAACGAATTATATTAACAGCTGAAAACGGGAAAGGATGAAGATTATTAGACTTTAAAGGTGCAGATAAGTCATGAGTAAAACCTACTGTGTGAGTCTTGCGTAGGACATGAAACTCCTTTCTTACCTCATCCTAATCCACAACGCAGGGGTTTATTTTAATGATTATGATACATTTGATGTCTGACGGACTGCCTATCTGCGCAACTGTACCGGTTGATTCAAAATAAGTGTGACCAATTTTAAAAGCAAAAGACTATCTCTGATGAATTTCTATCGTTTTACTACTGGTTTTATTTGAAAAATGAAACATTTAATTTACCAATCTAACCATTTTTATTAGTGGGAGTAAATTACAGAACTGAAATTATATCCTCAAACCTGGAATGAAATTTTACAGCTTTTGAAGGATGATTGTTCAAATTCTGTAAATAATAAAGCATTTAAAAATCAAAAAAGACATTTTCTGTTCTATTACTATCTAAACTTCAAAAAGAAATAAAATGTGGCTCGCAATTAAAAGCTCCAGGGAAAAAATGTGAATAAAAGGAAGTCCTTAATGAAAGAGAAAAAAGTTGAAAAGAATTATCGCTGTAGAAAACCCTTTGCCTCATAAACCTATGGCAAAGAAACTATAGATATAGCAATCGACAATTTATCATCAGATAAAGAAAATTGGCTATAAAAAAGTAAATTTTCCAGTCTGTCGTCAAATGCTTGTTAAGACTGTAGAAAAACGAAGAAAAGGTTCTTGGCCTATATATTTAATGTTACGCAAATGTAGATATTAAGCATGGATAAATTCTGATGAATCACTGTTTCACATCTGTCATTCACACATCTGGTAAAACAAAGATTCAATACGTTTCAAGCAAAAAACGTCGTCAAGACGCAGCTGTTTTGAAAAATGTAAGTTGGCCTTCAGGTGTTATGGTATGGACGGAAATGTCCTCTCAAGGCTTAACAAAGCCATTTTTTGTAGAATCAAACTTTAAAATTTATGCTAAATACTATCAGAATAAAGTTTTGAAACACTTGATCAAAAACAAAACAAAAAATTAAACGTCTTTACCCTCAAGGAAACGGTTTTTTACCAAGATTCTGCACTAAGTCATACTGTAAAATAAACTATAAAAAGAAAGATGAAGATTAAAAAATAAATATTCTGCCTCCTGATAAATGACTATCACTATCCAAACTTTGTATTCCGAGCAAATATTTTTTATGGGGATACTTAAAAAAACAATTAAATAGACGTAAAGTAAGAGCATTTTAAAAAAAAAAGAGCTTCAAAAAGCAATTAAAGGAATTGGAAAAATACCCGTAAAATGATCAAAAACTCTTTTAGCTTAGCCGAAACGCTTACGAAAAGTGTACTGTGCTATAGGAAACCACATTGAAAATTCCATGTAAATAACTGTATTCAATAAAAATTTATAATCCTCTGAAATTGGTCACACTATTTATGAATCAACCCGTACATCTGGGAGGAAATTGATGATTTGTCGGAGCCAATGATTATAGCGATTCAGATGCAGAAATTGATAATGAGACTCCAAACTCTACATTTTCTCATGATTTATATTTTTTGAAAACTGAAAACATACTTCTCTCTCTTATGCGGTAAGATGGAAATGATACTATATTTTCTTTGCGTAGAGTCGAAAAAGAACTCTTTCGAGTCGGAAATCAAAAAGATTTTCAAAAATCTATTAGTCAGTATTTTAAAATTTTCAATTAACTTTTGAGTAATAATTCCCTAATAGTATTTTTAGCAGTTGAATATAAAAAGTGTGCAATTTCTAACTATAAATATTTTTTGTGTAGTTGTTTACAAAACTTCCGAAAGGTAAGTGCAAAAAATTTGTATTTTTTTTGGACCCTGATATAACGAATAACCCCGAATTAACGAATAAACTGTTCGGTCCCGATGAGTTCATTAAGTCGGGATCTGACTGTAGTTCAATATTACATTTGTGTTTTTCATTTCCTACTATTAGCTCACTCTCTCTATATATTTATTTATCTTGGTGGAATTTTTAATCGTTAATAAAATACATTTTAAATCGCTCAATTGAGCTGAGATTTTATATACATGATTATCTTGGATGAAAATACAATACTTTAATTATAAATAATAAAAATTAATTGATTAAAACTAATTATTCAAAGAATTACAAGTACAGCCACGTTGGCATCATTTTTGGTGACTTGTGTCAAAACTTGAAACGATTTTTTTCTCACATTTTAAAGCACTCATTTCAGCTGAAATTTTCTATACACTATTGTTTTGGGTAAAAATACGATAATTTAATGAAATTAATAAAAATTATTTGACTGAAACTAATTATTTAAAGAATTACAGATACAGACACGTTGGTTTCATTTTTAGCGACTTGGGTCAAAACTTTAAAAGATTTTTCTTCTCACGTTTTAAAGCATTCAGTTGAACTGAAATTTTATATACACGATTGATTTGGATGACAATACGATACTTTCGTGATAATTAATAAAAATTAATGACCACTTAATGTTGTGATTCTGTCCTATGTATATACATATTTATATTAATTGTAACTATTTAATAAAAAGTAGCTAAAATAAAAATTTTCTTTGTTGATCTAAGTAGGAATTGACTTAAATTTTTTTTTATATTACTTGTTATGTTATTCTGGAGTCATTTTTAATTGAATTCAAATACAACTCTAAGTTTTATTGTTTATTATGGTTAATAGTTTACATTCCATTGCGCTACATACAGTCTGTTTCAAAAGTAACGAGAATGATTTAATACTTTTCTTATATAAAACACATGGAATACTACAGTTATATTTCCTTGTAATAGAGGTAATGTCGTCCATTTTCATAGTAGTGTAACGGCGTGGCACATAGGGCACTAGGAGGCTTGACACATAGCGCATGATAGACTAGAAAGAGGGCGCTGCTGTGAACTGTGTTTTGGCCATTGAGCGGGAAGGAGAGAAGAAGGTAGTCTCGAACGTGAAAATGGAGGACGATGCCTGTATGTTCCCTATGCGATTTATGATTGTAAATAGAGTTGTAAAAATAGTGATGTGTTTTGAAGAAAATAATAAATACGGTAAATCCGGTTAATTTGAGTGATGATTAATTCAACAACAAGACGATCTTACAGTAGTATAGTTCGAAGTCCAACATGCATTTAACAATTTCCATTGCTTTTATTTGAGAAGTAAATTTCAGTTTTAGGAATAGAAATAATTTTTATGAAATCCTGTCGGAGATTGCATGGGGAAAGAGGAAACGATGCGATTCCTTTAAGAACGAAGAATGGGAATACACTTGTTCAAAGTTAGTGTGTGCATCGTGTGTACGTCGCAGTGTAAAGTTGGACGAGGGGTATGGCAACGGACCTCGTTATTTTGAACCACAGTCAAAGAAGAAAAAAACAGCTGGCACCTCTCTCCCACTCCTAACTTCCACACAACACCAATGGGAAGACGTTTGAGCTTCAGCAAATTTAACGTGCAACGATACCTTCTACACGGTGGGTCTTCAGCGACGCAAGGCTCGAACTCATAACATGCCAGCCTCGAGTCCGTTACCTTGACTACTAGGCTACCACGCGCGGTCTATATTTGTTCAAACATCGCTTCTTTAATATATGTTTCGAGTGGTTCTCTTTTGATGATTCGGTGAATATATTTTCATTCTCCTAATTTCTTTACAGTGGGATGTTCAATTTTATTTTATTTTCTTACTACAGGCGAGGCACTTGATTTTCATCTTTAATGTCCACCAATGTTCTTCGTTCTATTTGCTCTCATATCTGTAATCTGTTTTTGAAAGTCTAGTATTTCTTGAAGAATCAGTTTGAAGGCGAAATACTTTGGAAATCAATGAGTTTCATTTCGTTAAGAGATTGTTAATATGTTGTATAAAACTCCTTCTTTATATCAATCATGGTGGCTCGGTGGCTTAGAGGTAGCATGCGAGCTTCGTAAGGCCTATCTTGTGGGTTCTCGATCCCGATTGGAGTCGATAGATTTTCCAGATGTAAAAATCGTAGGCACGTATGTGGCATGTAAAAGATCCCTGGAGTATCAATTTGGCTCTGGTACTCTTGGCACAATTAAATCACGACGAAAGCTTGAATTAAAATTTTTCAAGCACCCGAATTTTCTAGCGAGAATTCGCCACTAGATGTTGCCACTCTGAAATGGCTCTCCCATTTTGGGACTTGCCGTGTTTGCCAAGAGTTAGTTAGAAATATGCAGTCCATAAAGTGAAGAATATCAATCATTTGTTCATATATTGAAAGATTAAAGAGCCATAAATTCCTTCTTTAAACGTAATCATGTCACGGCTTTTTTGCTTACACATTTTGGGGGCTCTGAAGCTTGGGGCCCCCGTATCATTGATACAGCACTAGCTAGGCCCATGGGTCTCATGTCATAATTGCTTGGTATTTCGAGAAGAATCGGGTTTTGAACTTCTAGGAAGTTGATGAGTTTCAAGTCGTAAAGTGATGACAGATTTTTAAGATGAATAACTTTCGATGAAGAATGAAAGATTTTCCTTCTCCTTTCTTCTTGTTTATTTCCACGTTATCTTAGCCCAAACTTTCTTCATGCTGCCCTACATGACAGAGTAATTCTTTTCTATTTGTCTGCTTGCTCCTCCGTGAAAATACACATATAACGTGAACAAGATAAAATTATTTTCCTTGCCCCCTCCCCCTCTTTTTATCTTCCCCAACCCCTGTATGTCCCGTAAAACATCATTCTCATTACTTTTGATACAAACTATGTACATGGATGACATCTTTTTACAGCATCAAAAATTCAAACTTTTTGACAACTTTTATTGACTTTTTTTTTCAAATTTTCCTGTTTGGTCTCTTTAGTCTTGGTGAAAGAAATCTAAATGAATAAAAAAGTAAAATAATAAACAAAATGTATGATTATTATAAAATATAATATTATAAATATTAGAGCTATTATATATGTAAATATATAATTAATATATGAAAATATAATATAACATAATATTATAAAAGGTATATTTACATATACACATAATGTAAAAAACTAGCTGTATAGCCCGGCGTTCCACGGGCTTTTTCGAGTGTATAACTTTTTGCACATAGAAATTTCTCCTTCCCCTCTCGGTGTCAGTAATTCTTGGTGTGTGCGTGACTTCTATCTTAGAAGAAAATTTAATTCACATTTTTGAAATTTTTTTTTCCACCTCTTCTCTCCGTCGGACGGGTCTGTTTCCTCTCCGCTTAGCCCGGCTTTGCATGGGCTTTTACCAAGAATATAGATTTATCCCCACAGAAATTGCCCCATTCCCTTTCGACGCTACCGCTTCTTGGTGTATGTGTACACGCAAAATGTCAGTGTTTTCTATATTTATGTCATTAAAATTCCCTTTTCCGAAATTGTCTTCTAATTCTGTACCTTGTCAAAAAGGATTTTTCCCCCTCCGCTTAGCCCAGCGTTGCAAGGGCTTATTCGAGAATAAAACTCTTTTTTCTTCTTTTTTCCTCAGGAATAAGATCAAATTTCTATTTTAATAATTTACAAAACTAACTAAATTTAACTACATATTTACATGGGTAGTTAATCAATTTAGCTACATAATATTGGGAATAAAACTACATAAATACTATAAACATATTAAAAAGTTATATTGAAAGCTCTTACAATATTATTTAAATACTATACATTAGAACCACCATTAAATAAAAATTAATACTTATTTTTAATAATTATTTTTGAAATATCGTACTTTTCATATCTTTATTAAGTTCTTTTCCTGTGCTAAAGTGTCTAAACGAAAGAAGGACTCTAAAGATTCACATATCCAGACATTCCTTTGTGTGTGTGGGCATATACCCTGAATAAAATCGTTTAAACAATTGAAAAATAAGCATCGTATTTCGCAGGCTCAGTTTTACCATCGTTGAAATTTTCTCATAAAGGCTAATAGAGATCCTTTTTAATTTTCAATATACTTAATGAAAATTCTAAATATTGTTTTCCATATCTTCTCCATTTGTAAAGAGTTATTGGTAGATAATGTCATATCCCCCCCTGTCAATGGCAGAAACCTCACACGATGTTTTTTAATAGCTTTTTAATTTTGAAAATCTTACATAAGCTCAGACGTTTCAGAATCATAATTGTTTGCAAATAATTTGTTCCTTCCTCATTGGTTCGACAGCCCAGGGTGGGCCTTGGCTTTCTCGAGAAGCTTTTTCCATGCCAGCCTCCTTCCAGCTAGTGTTCTTCAACTTTTAGTTCTCAAAACTAGGAGGTCTTTTTCTCGGCCATCTATCCATCTGCCTTTTCTCCGTGTTCCAGTTAGTTGGTCACTTAACATTTCTCAGTGCATCGATTGGTCGTTCATTTGTGACAACTTGGCCCGCTTATTTAATTTGATGTACTTTGATGAAGTTAACGATGTCAGATTCTTTATCTGAGTGGTACAGTTCTAAATTTGATCTTTTTCGTCAAGTGAAATTAATTTGTCCCTAAAATACATTAGCAGCGACTACATTTTAAGCTACACATATGCTACAGCTAAATACTTCTTCAACTCTTGAAAGATCAACCGGTTTTTTCATGGATGATATTGATGCGATCTTTGCTGATTTGATATACCTGCTCCGATACTTTTCTTTGTGGCTGAACTCTTTTTGATGTCGCTTATTATGTCTTTGATAAATAGCAGTACAATGAATATTATCAGATCGCTAAATATTGATAGCTGCACGTTGTTCTTTTTGTAAACATGTGGCTAGTGTACTAAACATCGTTTCTTGGACCAAAGTTATATATATATTCACATCTATCAACGCTTACTGAAGAAAAATCGGCTCCTAGTAGAATACACAAGTTATAGTAACGCGACTCCTTAGGTTTTTCTTCTTTCACTTACCGTTTTGTTACTGTTCGTCATTCGCTCCATCCTTAACAGAAAACGCTTCATTTTCTCTAAAATTAAAACCTTATTATTTCGTTATTATATTTTTTCAAACCTTGTAGTAGTATCATTGTCATCCCCTTCCAAAACATGAGCAGATTTTCTGATGTTAAAAAAATTGTGCAAGGTACACATAATTTAATATTCTATTCCATAACGCGATGACTCTCTCTGGGATAGTTTTAATCAATTTACAGAGAACTGTACATTCATCAAGTGACTTCAATATATATGTTCTCATAAAAACCTGAACTCAGAAAGGTAAAAAGGAAGCAGGACTGGCTTCCACACACATAGTGTTGTCAAAAGTCTCGCTCCGTTTCATGTCTTGTATTCTCTCCTCTTGCGGCCCCTTAAATGTTACATGTAACTTTCTTAATGCACTCAGATGCGTTGCGTGTTTTTAGAGGAACCTGTAAAAAGATGACATTAAATTTATTCTGTTATAACTACCTGAATATAATTAGGTCTTATATGTAGAAGTTTCGGGTTATTAAAAAAAAGATTGATTTATATTTAAATTCAAATAAGCAATTTATATTAAATAAAATATGAGCCATTCTCTTGAACTCATTCTTGTCACTAAAAACTTGAAAAGGTCCTAGGAAATTTCTAACTTTTAAGCGTTTACTTAACCATTTAAACTATCATCTTACGAATGATAATAAATCCAATACTTTACGCTACATAATTTAATAGTTATAACTTTATATAAAGTTTTTCATTAAACTTGCCTGCTCTTCGTAGACAATCTTCAATTCACAAAGGACATTCATACGTGCCAGCGAACTTCATCTATTTTCACTTTTAGTCATTTTCTTTATCAGTTTGTAATGGTTTTCCGATTTGGAATATTGTGTAGAGATGTGAGAACTCATGAGAGAACTATAAATAGCGTTTGATAAACGTGCGTTAAAGAATTATACAAACTAACTCAGAAAGGATGGGAAAAACGTTAACAAGTGATAGTGTACACACTAGTACAAACATTTTCATTAAGAATACATAGTGTAAGATGAAACGTAAAAGCGCTTGCTCCGTAAAATTTAAAACAGTATTTCTGTGATGATTTATCGGGAAAAGTCATGATACATGTAAAAGCAATCTAGGGAAGAAGATACCTTCTGCAAATCTTAGTCACAATGAGTAAAAGGCGCCAACGTCTACCTCGATAAGTTGTTGTTTGGGGCAACCCTTCTATCAATTACAACGTACCGGATAATGGTAGCCCTTATTAATACTAAAGAAGCAACCCTGTATTTCATTTGCACAAATACGAACGAAGTACCATAAAGGGAGCGCAAAAGTATTGCATTTTCCACATAACTAGTAGCTCTATCAGAAAATATTTCCGTGGTTGCTTCTGCAGCTGTGCAAAACTGGATCTTTTCTCACTTCTCCGCTAGTCTTTCTTGCTTTGATGCTAGTCGTCGAAAAATTGCCAGGACAATAAGTGTAGAAAAAGCCATTTTGGAGACAGTGATATATCAGCCAACTGAAAGTACACGAGTTGTAGGCCGTAGTGTGCCACAATCCACTACCTGGAGGACTCTGAAGGGTTAGGTGTTGTGCTCGATACCTTTTTCACAGAGTCCAGACATTGATCGAAGAAGAATATTATCGTGGACTTTCTCCGCTGACTTTTATAGTACAGTGTGGCACACCCAGATTCTGTAGCAGCTGTTCTTTTCCACGATGATTACTCTGTTTCATGAAATAGTAGATTTCTGTAAACATATCTGGCTGCGCGTTTGTAATTATGCAATAGAAGCAACATTGTTTCTGCATCAAATTTTGAAATCATCAGCAATCACCTAACAGGACTGTATCTTTTGCTGGAACACTTTGATGAGAGAAATACTAGATGTTTCAGCAACAGGAATAGTCGGACTCACCGGAGGATGTTTCAACTTCACCGCCGTAAGTAGATCCCACACAACGAAGATTCAAATTATTTTACGCTATAGGTACAGCACTATTGTGGACGTTAAGTTTCCGAATTGACGGATCAAGCTATATGGTTCTCTAAATTATCCAATAATTCCGCCGGATCTGTCATGTCTTGATTTCTAAATGCCTGGTGCATTAGATTTCTCTCGACGTTCAAGACCTATTCGCAATACTTTCAAATGTTGTTGTCGGGAAGGGTCGCGATATGCTTGGAATATTCCAGAGCATTCACCAATCTCTTCTTCGTCACTGTTCTTGCTTCATCGCTGGTGGTTGCTCTTTCAAGCAACTATTGTAAAAATATTTATTAAAATGGCTTTTTAAACATTTACGTTATTCTTAAGTTTTTTTCCCCTCGTATTTTAGATGTTTTTGTGTGTAGCAAAAACAGCGCATTTACATTTTATTTTAGACTATGCATTCTTGGATGAAAATATTTGTGTTTTTATATGTACTGCCACCTCTTACTAATTTCCCCTTTTTTCTCTGAATCACGCCGTATTTATATTTCAGCTGCAATTTTTCTCCACAGAGGAAATAGGTAGATAAGTTTCACTTCCTTCCCATTCTTTGTGTTTCCCATACTGGGAAACTTATTGCACACATACACTAAGGTTTATATACATGTGTTGTGTGTGAAGATTCCTTCGCGCAGCTCTGTAAAAATGACATTTATTTTAATTTGGACTACGAAATTGAATATTGTGATTATATTATACATTACACAAAACTCAGCATTAGTAAAATAAACTCACCGTTATTTTTATGAAAGCTGTCAAAACCTCCAACCATCTTCGTTAATTATCAAGGAATTTCACATTTTTTCATGAAATATTTGATTTTTTTTTACAGAATTTTTTTTCTTGTCATCTCCTTAATATCATGGATTGCTTTCGCATGCATGTCAAAAGATCTATGAACAGTTTTGGAATATTCCATCGCCTTCAGATGACCCTGTAAAAGAATCACATTCATATCACTCTACAGAAAGACTACATTGAGACTAAAATTCAAGAGAGTATGTTAAAGAAAATCAATATACGAAGATGAAACTTACCCTTACCTGTACATTTGGTATTTCAAAATAGTCAGAACAATCATTTATAAGTTCAAAACTCCTTTTCATGAATTTCTGGTTGATTGATCATTTCAGATGTCTTCAATCATGTTTTTTCACCCAGCACCACAGTCTACTTTTTATTTGTGCTATACATTGCAGAACATGAAAATTGTAATTAGTGTATTCTCTTAAGCAAAAGATTCCTTTTGATGAGTAAGTATTGGCGGTTACTGTTCGCATGCAGTCCCAATTTTATTTCCTGGAACTCGAAAACTTTATCCATTTTTCTACATAGGCTCATCATAAGAGCTTAGTGTCGCATTTTTTTTTCATGTAACGTTGTTGTTGCTTATCCTCCTGGTATAGGAAACCCTACACCAGGTTCAAGAGATCTAGTCGTACAAGTGCTTCAAAAATCCTGTCCAACTCAGCCATCGTATGCCTAAAGGAGACACCCAAACAAGCAAGAGGACGAGAAGCGCTTCCAAGAAGAGAACAGGATCGTGGAGGAAAAATCCTTCCACCATTCTGAAATTTCATACGTCTCAAATGTCCACTTCTAAATTTCGCCAAAATCGATTAGAGAGCCCTGGGACCATTGCACGAAAGAGAATGTCCTGGGAGACTAGCAGCAAACCAGTTATGTTCTGGTGGGAGTCTGCCGCAAAGTTGCAAGTGGGTGTACTTGGGGCAGAACAGATGAAGTATACCGGGAGAGTTTTCTCTTATCAGGGCTACCCAAGGTGTAAAGGCCGTTCCATTATGCTCAGATAATGTCTGCAGGCGTACACTGAGGTTCAGTAAGTCTTCAGCCCTAGTGGTTCCTCGAACAAGTGAAGTTGCATGTTACTCTTTGCCATGGACCAGTCACGTAACGTCACATCACAAATCTATATTGCAAGGTCCATTCAGACAAAGTAAGTGGATTCAGTCAGCATTAATTACCACTTCTTGTACAATGTTATCTTAAGTATTTAAATTCTTAAGATAACGTATATATATATAACGTTCATTGAGAGCGTTTTGTTGTTTTCCATCAAACAAATCTTTATTCCCAAACTTTCAAGAAGTAGAAGATACTATTTTTCACTTCGACAGGATCACTTACAATATATTCCGTAGAGAAGTCCAAAAACAGGTAAATACACACAGTTTCAAAAAAGGAAAAGTATGCAACCATTCGAAATTAACAGACCGATAATCATAAATAATGTATCTATCATAAATAATTATTACTGTGATCCTTTGATCGTTCTTTCAATGAATTCATTTGGCTGGCAATCAATGGACGTTTCTATATAGGTTTTGTAACAGATGCATGTAATGTAAACAGTATGAGTCATTGGAAAGAAAAGATAACTTCGTTAGAGAATAATAAGAGTGTTAAGAAATGAGAGGAACGAATCTTTAAAATATTTTCCTCCAAATTATTACCTCAAAATTAATAAATTACGTTCTGCACATATAAATTTTTTTTCTCAGTGGCACTTCCTAATTTTTCCACAGTCAATTTTTTTTTATCCCACGTTGTATCTATTAAGTATTCTTTGAAGATATTTTTGTTTGTGAGCTTTTCTTTTTCAAGCGAGATGGTTTTTAAATTTTCTTTTAGTCTTTTTTAAATCAAAGTTTCATTCAAAATGATATAACTGCTACGATTTCCGTGCTTCTTGCTCTCGATTTGAAACTGATCGAGCAGTCCCGCTCTGTCTCTTTCTGTATCTCAGTTACTCTCAAACTTCTACAAGTATTCTTTCAGCGTAACGTTAGCTGTAGCTCTTGGATTAGTCTGGTGTTGTGGATGATTCTCAGATGAATCTGCAAGAAAAGTACATTGAATTTAATTTATTGCTCAAAGCTGAATATTAAGGATATGTTGTCATGACCGAGACAATCTCGGGCATGGCATTAGTGCTCTAAAATATCATGCCCCAGTATTGTACAGGGTATTTTTTTTTTGAGTGCTTCTTATTGTTATATCCAAATACCGTAAAATCCAGCGTATAACGCGCACCCCCTTTTTTACGAAAAAAAATGAGAATACACGTATGCACAATGCTCATATGTTTCGAAGTCATTTACTCAAGGTATTATTGCAGACTTTTGAAAAAATAGTATATATACTTATAGAAATACAACCCTTTCAGTTCATAAGAAATGTGATTTCTTATAAATAACCAGTATTTCGATCTATGTGTAGAAGTCCAATTTCTTTAACATTTGCTCATCTTTTTTTTTATTTTTCAAGCTCTCACTTTTATACCTGGCGTATAACGCGCACCCTTAAATTTCGGTCTTATTTCAATTCCTACTATTAGCTCACACTCTCTATATATTTATCTTAATGGAATTTTCAATCATTAATAAAATACATTTTAAAGCACTCAATTGAGCTGAAATTTTATATACATGATTATTTTGGATGACAATACAGCAATTTTATTATAATTAATAAAAATTAATTGATTAAAACTAATTATTCAAAGAATTACAAATACAGCCACGTTAGCATCATTTTTGGAGACTTAGCGGCCCTTTTGGCGACTTGTGTCAAAACTTGAAAAGATTTTTTTCTCATATTTTAAAGCACTCATTTCAGCTGAAATTTTCTATACACTATTGTTTTGGGTAAAAATACGATAATTTAATTATAGTTAATTAAAATTAAATAACTGAAACTAATTATTTAAAGAATTACAGATACAGCCACGTTGTCTTCATTTTTAGCGACTTGGGTCAAAACTTTAGAAAATTTTTTTTCTCCTCACGTTTTAAAGCATTCAGTTGAACTGAAATTTTATATACACAATTGTTTTGGATAACAATACGATACTTTAATGTTCATTAATAAAAATTAATTAACACTTAATGTTGTGATTCTGTCCTATGTATATACATATTTATACTAATTCTAACTATTTAATGAAAAGTAGCTAAAAAATAAAAATTTTCTTTGATGATCTAAGTAGGAATTAACTTAATTTTTTTTATATATTACTTGTTTTTTGTGTTAAAAGTGCGCGTTATACGCCGGATTTTACGGTACATATCGGGAGAGGTTTATTTTGGCTTCGTCTCTTTGTCAAACCCGAATCTATACCGGAAAAGCTAATTTGAGCTCAATCCAATAGGTAATATTTGATGAGCAGCATTTGGGATATTTCCATAATCAACCTCAAAAATGAAAAAAAGAAGGTATACTCAAGCCAAAGATTGTTTTTGACTGCAATCTACCTATGAAAAATGCAGATCGCTGTGATTACGAAATATCCTTTCATCTGACAATCCGAAAACACCATAGAATATCTTACAAAAAGATATTTTTACATTTACTGGACAAGGTACTCTGAAACTCATTTTTGCTCTATAAAATTGTGGTTGGGAAACGTATTACATTTTTAAAATTTCGAATCCAAGTTGTAAAAGAAATCTTACATAAATATGATGATGGACGCTGGACGTCAGCGGTAAATGAAACGAGAAGCGTTCCTCCATCCCATATCTGATAAGTTGAATGATGCCCGATGTGGATGGACCTTTATGAACGAAAGTCCCATGATTGGATGGTAGGATGCAACAAAGAAACGTGGTTACGGGAACAGTTTCGGAAGCATCCGAAGTTGCCGGGAAATCCACTTGGAGTAGCTGAATGTCTTGATTGCCATTGGCTGAAAGGACTCGGAGAGTAGGACTCTAATCAGCTTGTGACGGGCTCACGCGTCTTTTCTTTAACATAACCTCTGGGTTCTTTGATGGCCAAGATTAATGGCAACTCTTTTCAAACCAAAACACAAGAAGCGAAATGCGAACAAGAAATGCAAATAAGATAGTTTTTAAAAGAACAGAAGTTTCAGTAAGCAGAATGGCAATTTGATGAATGTTATGTTTGGAGGAGATACAAGCGTGAATTGACAGCCTATCGTAAAGTTACCTGGAAATCCAGCCATTGCCACAAGGTGCACACCATTGCACGTGCTCCCAGACGTTTCCGTATAAAAATTGAAGTTAAGTTTGGATTAAGGTAGAAAACCCCACACCTCTAGCTCACGCTGACAATCAAAGATTTGGTCACCAAAGGGGGGGCTATATCACAAGCTGACCTGATACGTTGGAACATAGCAATGGGGAGGGGTCTAGAAAGCTAGCCTGTGTGGGATTCCAAAATGGAATCAGCATTAAAAATTAAAAGTAAAAATATAATAAAAATTTAAAAAAGGAAAATAAGAATTTAGTAGGTTCACACACCACAAGGTGAGTGATTAAATTAATTGCTAGGGAGGGATTATAAGAGTCTAGGAGTATTTTCCTTGGTCTTCTAATATCTGGCTCTGGGTAATATTAATAAGATGATGCAGCAGCTTCTGAACAAAAGAATCATGGCGGACCACATACATTAGATAACCTTGCCTGTCTTATTGAGCAACATTTTATATATATCCCATATTTCTCCTACTCCTGCGAAACGGGAGCCTACACGTGCGAAGTTTTCAGTTAAAAAAAAGATGCAAGTGGAAGAAAGATAAGGAAGGAAACATGATACACTGGTGTAACGGTTGCAAAGTGGGTTAGTGCTTGGAAAAGTGTTTCCAGTTATACCACACAAAACTGAATTACTGAACTACTAATAGAATATTCATTTTTATTTATTTATTATTATTATTATTATTATTTTGGAAAATAATGCTTTAATAGAACTGAACTTTACAGAGAGAGAGTACCCGCTGTGTTTCAATTGAATATGCAGTTGCTACAAAACCTTAAGATATCCGACTACGTTCGGAACCGTGATTTTAAAAAAGCGCATAAATGGATAATTTTCATGATATTTTGTGTGACTTAGATTAGAATACATGTATAAAATTGTATTAAGGATATTTTGACAAAAAAAATTATTTAAATACAATACTTTGGCAAAAAATTAACTTAGAATAACCTTTTTTTCAAAATGTTCTCCTTTTGTAAAAAATGCTCCTAAAATAACAGTAATTTGTGTGTGTGTGTGTATGTATGTGTGTGTGCGCGCTTATATAAAGTAAAGACCTCTCTAGAGAGTCTGAACTATTTTTTTTGAAAAATTCATATTATTTTCAGAGTTATAAACAACTGAAATAATTATCGGCGTTTTTTTTCTTAAAATGTCTCCCCTCTGTTGTCGTAAAACATGGATAAACCCACTTCTAAGTTATATATTTCAAAAATTCTAGTTGAGCCTCTGTACAGAGATCTGAGCTATAATAGACAGGCAAAATATTATTATAATAGAGGCATTTTTCATAAAAGGAGAATATTTTGAAAATGGGTCATTCTATGTTCATTTTTTGTCAAAATATTGTACTTAAATAATTTTTTATTGTAATACTATTTTGAAAACAATTTTATATACATTTTCTAATCTAAGTGACACGAAATATCATAAATATTATCCATTTACACACTTTTTCAAAATCATGGTTCCGAACGTAGTTGGATACCTTAAAGATTGTCAAGCATATAATTCAAATTATCAGTTTTTAACTACTAAGTATATTTTATTTTTTATAACGTTTGATTTTTGCAATAAAAAAAAATTGACAATTTATGTACTCAAGTCATCAAAACAACTTGGCAATTAAAGGGTTAAATTTCTAAATCAGCATATAAACCAAACTTTCCTATACTTCGAGAATACAATCAACACTACTCACTCGCCGTAGATAACTGTCACCATGTTCCATATATTTTCTTCGAAATAGTAATTTTATCTTAATGTGTTCCTTTCCTGAGTCCTGTGTGTTCCGATCATCTTAACATTCCTCAATGGGTGAGCTTTGTTACATTTTGTGTTCCACTGATTCGACGTTCTGAAATGATTTGAGTGTTCTCAGATATGACCCTGAAAATAATGGTATTCATTATAGGATCATGATATTTGTTGTCGGATCGGAAGAAATTCAAACAATTAATTAACATAAAACTCTGTATTAAGATTACTTACTTAAAGGTTAGTTGGAATCTAGAAATGTGTTGTTCAGAGTAGAAATTTGGTCTCTGGCTTACGTCACTTCTTTATTCGATGCTTTAGTTCAAATTATTTTATTTTTAAAAAATTTTTTTCAGAGAGAAACATTTGTTTGTTTTTTCCTTTATTACCAGTAAAAATGTTTTTAATCCTGTAATCTAAAAGTTTTAGATAATAAATAAAATCCCCTATCAGTTTGGATCATTCGACATCAATTTCAAGGTACTTAAGTTATTAATAAGAAATATTTCCTCTTTCCACCATTATCGTATCATTTTTATTTCTCATGAGAATATAGAGGAAAGTGTTGTTGTTGTTATTAATTTCCTCTTCAGATTTTTTTTTCTTTTCATAAACTGATTCTTAGATTACTTTCTATGTAGATAATTTTGTAGTGCTTCTTTTCAATTATCCATCCTTTTAGATCTGTTTGGGGAAATCCAAGCACCAATTTTTTTCTTAAAGAGTCATTTTGTAAAAGTTTTAGTTTTTATTGTAGTAGATTATAAATATATTTGTATAATATCTTTCTCTCTTTATTAAAATTACTTTCAAACAGTGTTTATTTCTTATAGTTTTTTCAATTGTCTCTTTCTTGTTTTGTCTATTTCATATATTTATCTTTCATTAAATTATTTTTAAATTTTCATCCAGTTTTTCTTTCACTGAATATTTCAGTAAGTCTGTGATTTTTCCTATTCATCATATCTTGCGCAGTACAAAGATGAAAAATTTCTATTCTAATTTCCTATAATTTTCTTACATTCAAATCTTTGGTTTAATATTTTCTTTTCTTTTGTATTATTGATGTTATATTGATGTTTATATTTTCGATCCATAGAACCCGCTCGAATTCGAAAATAAAATCCTGAATAAAATTATTCCTTTGCGTGGTCACCTTTTAGCATTTTCATAAAATTCATCTTTGCTTAGTGCAAGATTTTTTCTTCTGGAGTCAAAATATTGATCTCTGTTTTTCATTTTTAAAAAAAAAATTATTTTCAGTTTCTTGAGGCTCAATTAGATAAACTTTCAGTTTGATAATCCTGCAGGTTATCAGAAAATATTATCTTAGAAATCCATCCATACATTTCGTAATTTTTTAAGCCTAACTTAGAGTATAGTTGCCCTTTTGTCGTTCTTTTAAGACTTTTATTTGTATCTTTCATTCAAATTCTAAATACTTTTTATGATATCTCTTAAATTACTTCAGGTTCTTCTTCTGTTACAGAAATCAACAAAGATTTTGTATTTTTGAAAATCTCTATATTTGACGATGAAGGTTTCAATCAAAATTATTCCTCTTTTGTTTTACTTTTAACACAGTAGTTTGTTTTCAATCATTTCCAACTTCTAGGTCATGTAATTCTTTTTTTAAATCAAAACGTGAGCAAACATTTTCTTCAATAATTTTTCTGTGTATTCAGAATACTAGCACGAATCTGTAAAAAAAAATTAATATTCCACATTTAGTATGTTACACCAAACAAAATAGTTAAGAAATTTGGTACTTACGTATAATCGCAACAGTATTGGCAATATTTTATGAAACGAAGCACATGGTTGCCAATTCAGCGGGTACGACACATGCAAAATCGGGGTTGCCAACTTGGCGAGTAATTTTGAACGTTGGCATTGGTGCGATAATACGTAATTACCCGGAATTTTACACATAGCTTTTTATCACTGAATGTATAACTTACCTCAGTTTCCTTAGCACAATCACACGCCATGGGTAAGTGTTATGAAGTTTCACATATTTTCCGTGGAATTTTCAGTTTTCATATCGTTAAGCATCTTCATTGACTTTAGATTTTCTCTTCAACTTAATATTTTTAAGAGGAGCCACACACATTCATCAAGTGTTGTTTTGGCAGCTTATTCAGAGTTCTAAAATTCGTTAAGTGATCTCAGATAACCCTAAAAAGGAAAACGTTCATTTTTAGATTCTGAATCAGATAAAATATAAACAATACATTCTTAAGTAGAAGGTTAAATTTTTTTTAAAAACACTTACTTATTGGTTAGTTGAAATTTTCGAATTCTGCTTGTACTAAAAATTGAATTAATCTCTGACTTGCTTCTTCATTCGATGATTATTTCGAATTATGCCCTTTTTAGTCAGCTTTGAAGCTTAAACATTAAGAGATTTTCAGAATTGTTCTTCTTTCCTTTTTTTCAATAATTTTTTTTTAAAAAAATGTTCTTTCAATAATCAAATTTTAGATAATAAAATTCATTTGAACTTTTTTAACGGTATTTCAATAGTTTGTATCGCCATTGATAAGCAAGTTGTTTCCTCCACCAATATCTTATTAATTTTTTCCGTTGTATATAAAGTCATTTTTTTTTCCTCCTCAAAAATTTTCTTTCGCTAACTGGTTGTCGTTGTTATTGTTCTCATGTCCATGGAATTTGCGAAAATAAATAAAGGAACATTCTAGATACCAGGAAGAGTGGCAACAACTGTGGCTGCTGATTCCGGAACGTTCGTGGTTTAGGGAATTTCCCGCAGTTGGTTCATAAGTTGAGTTAGACCAAGTTTTAGTGCTCTTGGAGTGAAAGCTAGTCACTCGAAGATATGTTTTGGTGTAAACAGTAGGATTTTTTACACAAGGCAGTTTTTACATTGTATGCAAGATCTTGTTTTATCAGGATGGATTTTCATGTTCTTGTAATGATGAGTTCTTAGTCCTGTAGTTGTGATGGCATGATTCTTGAGGAGTCAGTCTGTTATGAGTAGTTTCTGAAAGGAATGGGATAAAAGCCTAGATCTGGCCACAGCGTTTGCATCAGTAAATATGAAGGTACAAGATTGGCACCTTTAAAATGTGCTTAGTCTGGAAATTTTTGAGCCAATAGTTGATATTCTCTTTGTTTTATTTGAAGCTTAGTGCAGTTTTAAGCTCTTCGCAGGAAGCTCTCCCACTGCGGAATTTCTTTAGGTCTCTTTTCAGAATTTTCATAGATCTCTTTTGTAAAGTCTTTCAATTTGTGTATTGCTGTTGAATACCAATCCATTTCTTTGAAGTTTTCTTGTGGGGTGACCGTCCATTTGATAGTAGTATTCTGTCCATCACTCCACTAATCTATACTCTGTTTTGTTCCAACATAATTAAAGGTTTTTATTCATTGGAAACACAGCACATTTGTCCTTGATGCTTATCATTCGAAAAATTTTTTGCTTCTCTTCATTATTCAGCAGCAATTTATTTTTATTTTGTCTCCGCTTCAAGAAAACTATCGAAGAACTCTTCTTCGACAAAATTCGAACTCGGTAGAGTCGAAATATTCCTTCATGGCTCCAGTTCCAAAGAGACCATGAAGGCAAAAGTCCCCATGCCCACCGGATCTAACTCAGAAAAAAGGCAAGGCTCTAACAGGTGTTGAATGTTAGGCCATACCCTGAGATGATCGAAGGAGACGGACTGATGGAAAGGTTTGGAACTAAACACCTTTTCCATCTTGGACGTTAGGCAGTCCGTGTCCGTCTCGTGGGGACAACACAGCAGCTCCCATAGAGTGCGAAAAATTCGCCGTTGGCTCTTGGGGACACGAGACCAGGTGCCCTTGAGCCTTTCTATGGGAGCGCTGGAGAGGGCGGAGAGGATGGCGACCTCCGAGTGCACGTTTCGCATTTGGTGGAGGATGGTGGCGATTTTGATAAAATGCGAAACGGTAAGTGCCCTACGCTTTGGGCAGGACTGTGCCAGGATGGTACGCACAGTCCATTCCGACAGGTGTTTAAAAGTCACACTGTCGGGCGACTGTTCGGCCTCGGGAAGGGATAACCCGAGCTCCGAAATGTCGCTGCACCCGAAGGACGCTGCATCCACGAGCGTCAATTGCTCAGCGTAAACCGTTGCCTTCACGTCAGTAAAAAAGGCGGCGGTGGGCACTCTGACGTGAGGCACGGGAACAAATTTTCGCTTTAGCCAATACCATGCTTTGGAAGCCATGGTAACAAAAAAGTGGGCTTTTAACAAATAAGCGAAGTGTTAAAAAGATGTTAAATGACGTTTCTGTGTTAAGTGAAACTTTAACACAGAAAAAACGAAGAACTGAAAAATCAAAGACTCGTCGAAACGAAATAGTATAAAATGCTTTTTATGCTCACAACAAGACAGTAATTATACAACTGGGAAGATAAAACGTTTCAACAGTTTCATTTAAGTATTGTGTTTTTCCATTATTGATACTTTAACAAATAAATGCAAGAAGTCCATTGTTAGAATACAAGTGTTCTGCTCTTAAATGTCTGCAGTTTGAAGTGTTGATGTAACAATACTTTGATATGACATTGTTTAAAAAAATTTTCAAGTTTTAAGTGCTAATAGAATTTAAATATATATATATATATATATATATAGTGAAATACATATAACACGAAAACGCTTAAGATGAAATATCGGTTAAAACGAAATATAATGGTCCCAACAAATTTACTCTACATTTTCATGCATTTTTGTTCTCTTAACACGAAAATATTTCCTTTCTGGGAATGAACAAAATACTGAACACACCAGCCACGCAGGTGAGATTTAAGAGAAATGTTTGAGAAAGTTTCTGTATTATTGAAATGTCTTACTGTATCATCAGAAGAGTTCGTTACAGTAGATGACGATAATGTGTACACAGCCCCAACTATGGCAAAGACATTTTGGAGTTTGTACACAGCTCAAAAAATATCATTGATGCAGATTCCGGTGACGAAAATAAAATGAATAATGTAGCTCATGTGTTCCCACGTCATCTGAAATGAGGAGCATCATAAAAAATACGCGCAGTTATTTAGACGCATATATCAATGATGAAATGAATAACAAAATGGATGACATCGAACAATTTATTAACAATTTGATGCTAATAAAGACAATTCTAAGAAAAATATCAGATTATTTTCCAAAGACTCAATAAATGCTTTGTTTTTCAAAAAACTTGAAAATTTTGCATTAAATTTCTTTAAGTTCTTGTGAATGTTTTAATTTTATTGATTTTTGCATATCTTTGCGAATAAAATGTTCTCTAATAACTTAATTTTCCTGAATATATGTTTTGGTTTTTTTTTTTCCTTTTTTTGTAATGTCCTT
>BMAV01020786.1:0-16876 GCA_019973955.1 Trichonephila inaurata madagascariensis
TTTTTCTATATTTAGCTGATATCTATATTTTGTCTTCTAAGCAGCCACCGCATTTTACAATATTTTCCAATTTAAAAATTATATAGAGAAAGGAAAAATAACATAATAATTATCCTATTACTTAATTTTTTTTGCTTAAAAGTAACATATACAAAATTTAATACTTATGTTATTAATTTGTACGGTTTATAATTAAGATCGTGTATTGTAGCTTTAGTGTCAAAGTGCATTATTATTGCATTCAGTAATTTATTAATGTATAAGGGGGGCGCGATAAAAATTGTGATTGAAAAGAGGGGCGCCAGTATTGAAATTTTGAGAAGCACTGCCGTAGGCGGTTGCCCAAGGGTTACAACCCCCACAGATGATCGCTATATTGCTATTGTTGCCAAGCGGAATTGCAGAGCGACCTCCACATGTGTGACATCAATGATTACAGGGTCCATTGGTAAGACTATATATGCAGCTACTGTACGCCAAAGATTACATATGAATGGACTGTATGCCCGGGTACCTCGAGTTTGTGTTCCTCTACCCGTCCAATCAAGAGGGGCACGATTAAAGTGGTGCCGGGAACATGGCAATCGGGTTTTGTCTGACTGGGGCAATGCCATGTTTACTGATGCGTCAAGATTTGCTCTGGAGCGAGATGACAAGAGTATAAGGATATGGCGTAAACAAAGAACAGGCAATCAGCCGCAAAACATCACCAAACATCACGCATTCCTAGGTGGAAGCATTATGGTGTGGGCAAGGATTTCATTAGGATACTGCACCGAACAGCACATCTTTAAATGGGTTTCTGTGACAGCTGTCCGGTATCGAGATGAAGTCCTAGAACCCATTGTGAGATTGTATGGTGCAGCAGTGGGCCTACTTTTGTCTTAATGGAAGATAACGCATGTCCCCATAGAGCTGACATCGTCGATGACTACCTGGAGAGTGAAGGGATTGCGCGTATGGCTTGGCCAGCATATTCGCCCGACCTTAATCCCATTGAAAATCTTTGGTATGCTCTCGGCCGTGCTGTATCTTCACGTTTTCCACCTCCAGCCACTCTTATTGAGTTAGAAACTGCTCTACAAGAAGAATGGCGATCGCTTAATTCTGCGGTGGTTGACCACCTAATTGAAAGCATGGTCAGAAGGTGTAAACTTTTCATATAGATGAGGGGGGATCACATACCCTATTAATGCCCTTTTTTCATTTTATGCTGTTTATTTTCACTTTATACATAATTCTGTTAGTCTCCAGTATGACATTATCTGATAACTTACAAAAATTTAATATTGTTTTCATTTCTGTATATAATTATTGATTTTGTTTTATGTATAAATATATATGCTACTTTACTGCCAAATTTTGTGTCAATCAAAGCAGTATTTGTTGATTTTTTTGCATTATACATCTTCGTGCTTAACTTTTGGAAGTGAGTGTATATATTTATATAATATATATATGAGTCAAAGACACGAAGTTCACTTAAAAATTCAATTCCTTAAAAATCTCTACATTATGACTTATCGATTCAACATGTGAAATGTTAAGCTCCAGAGTCGTTTTGTTTTTGTGTTACAACTCAGAAAACTTCCAATCACTTGTATTATTACATATCTCCAAATACACATACATATATATATAAATTTTTTGATATTAAGCTGCTAAGCATATACACATATTGTTCATGGATCCCTTGCTTTTAGAAAGTTTTTATCAAATTTTGACTACTGCTAAATAGTGAATGATGCGCATTTAGTGCGACGAAATAATTGAAAATACAAAATATTGATTTCTCTTATCTTTTCATTTAGCGCAATTGATACATGTCTAATTTCTGATGCAGTGTGCTTGATGGACACACATATAAGTTTAAAAATAAACACCTACTTAAGGTATCCGACTACGTTCGGAACCGTGATTTTGCAAATGCGCGTAAATGCATAATATTTATGATATTTAGTGTCATTTGATTGGAATACATGTATACAGTTGTTTTAAGGATATATTATGACAAAAAAAATATTTAAATACAATATTTTGGCAAAAAATTAACTTAGAATAACTTTTTTTCCAAATGTTCTCCTTTTGTAAAAATTGTATTAATCAATTGTATTAATATTTTGCCTGTATTCAGCTCAGACCTCTCTACAGAGGCTCAACTAGAATTTTTGAAATGCATAACTCGAAAGTCGGTTATCCATGTTTTACGAAAACAGAAGGGAGAAATTTTAAGAAAATACGCCGATAATTATTTCAAAAGGTTGTAACTCTGAAAATAATGCGAATGTTTCAAAACTGATAGTTGAGCCTCTGTACAGAGCTCTGAGCTATATACAGGCAAAATATTAATACAATAGAAGCATTTTGTACAAAAGGAGAACATTTGGAAAAAAGGTTATTCTAAGTTAATTTTTTGCCAAAATATTGTATTTAAATAACTTTTTTTGTCATAATGTCCTTAAAACAATTGTATACATGTAGTCTAATCCAAGTGGCACTAAATATCATGAAAATTATCCATTTATGCGCTTTTTTAAAATCATGGTTCCTAACGTAGTCGGATACCTTAAGGTGATTTATATAATTGCTAAGTGAGGATTATCATTATTAGGTGTGTTCTAGTGGGGAAAATATCATATAGTCATAGGAAAATTGATGCAAGCGTTTATTAACATTACTTACATTCAATGATTTTTTTAAACATTAGAAATTGACTAATGCAGCTTACAACAACGAAAAACGTCTTTTTCTTACTTCTAGTGTTTAGTGTCTCTAAGCCAGCGTCTCTCAAACTTTGAGGCTCGCCCCTTAGGGGGGCGTGATTACTCTACAAGGCGGGCCCGAGGATATTAAAAAGTCGAAAGCATAAGATTATTTAAAAAAAATGTTTACAAAAACAAACAAAATACATTCTGGCATAATAAAAAATAAAATATTCATTTATACTAATATAATACACTTAAAAATGTATCAGTATTTCACAATGTATTTTATAAGTAATTGAATAATATTAAGAGCATGTTTAATAATTACCAGTGACTCCATGCGCTTGTCATATGTACAATTATATACAAAAATTAACACTTATATTGATAATTTGTACGATTTATAATTAATCCCTTAACTGCCGAATTTAAACGCTATATGGTTCACTCTTCAATGCCACTGTTTTTTCATGTAGATGAGATGCATTGGAGGAGAGGGAGGGGATAAAAGAGGAATAAAGAAGCAAATCCTCTGAAATATGTAAATCCTTCGCGAACACTGGCAAGTTAATTTTATTGCATTACAAAACTCTCGGAATAATTCTATTTATAGCAGTTCACAGAAAAGATCGTACTTCAGAAAGACGTATATATATGTCCCAATGAGTTAAGCATTGGCTGACCAAGCCGTTTATATACGTCAGTGGGACTTAAGAGGTTAAAGTCGTATTGTAGCTGTAGCATCAAAGCATAGTATTACTGAATTCGATACATTGTTATTGTATGGAGAAAGGGAGGTGCGATGGAAATTATGACTGAACATTGGGTCGCAAGAATCAAAAGTTTGAGAAGCAATGCTCTAAGCACTAATCTTATAATTTTTCAGGGCAATGGTTTGTTGGGAACTGTTTGCGAGGTATTGCTGGCTTATATGTGTGTATGGATTTATCAACTAAATAATAGGGGAGGATGCAGCTATGTGTATGCACGAGACTAATAATTTGACATAAAATCCGTTGAATAAGTTTCATTGAAATTCATGATCTACTGAGATTTACCGTACAAAAGGTTAAGTAAGAAAATTCTAAAATAAAAACATAGCAAATTGTTTAAAAGAAACTTTCATAATGTTAGTATCTATTCAGTTCTTTATCGAGAAAGGTACATATTACGCACGATATTTGAATGATATAAGCCAGGGGCGCCAAACTCGCGGCCCGCTGGCCGAATGTGTCCCACAACGAGCATTTTTGCGGCACTGTCAATATATTGGCACACAATAATATATAATTACACATCAAAGTTTCACCCGAAGCAGGAAGGATAGTAGCAAGGAAGAGGTTTTAAGTGTCAGGACATATATATTAAATGTTTCTTGTTCTTTTATATATGCTTATTATAATGAATCACTCGAAATAAACCTCTGGTTCTAAAAAATTTGATTTTCTTTTTAGTCCACTTTAAGTTAAACCTAATTTATTTGGCCCAAGTCAGCCTTTGAGTTTGACACCTTTGATATAAATGGATTCGAGTTTTCTGATTCTTTCAGTCCTGATTTTACAGATTTTTTTTAAATCAGTTTGTATATTGGGGAACATGTGGACTGTTGTTTCCTTTTATTGGGTTGATTAAATACTTTTCTTGTCCTTGGGGAAAAATGTAATATAGTTAGCTGAATAACGTATAGGCACACACATTTAAATATTCTTTATCGACATTTTAATACTCTTTAGGCTTATTTGGCTTAGTTTCACAGTAGTCAGTTCAAGTTCTTTTCATAACCGTAACTAGTATTTTGCGCAGTGATTCTGAATTGTTACTGTACGCAAATGCATTGAATAAAAGAAATTTCTCGTCTTAAGCAGCAACGCATCGGTTTGTTCTAATAAAGAACAAAATAATGCCAGTTCCCCCATCCTTTGAAATTTGGGTCAAATGTACTGTCATTACAAAGCATTGACACTAGAATGAGGTTTTCTTTGTGTGATTAGGAACATAAGTATCAAAGTTTTCCAATCAATGAACCCAAATAAACTAAAGAAATAAGCTCTTACTTTAGCAGCGATAAATTAAGATTCCAAGGGCTGTTTTTGTGATAGTCTCACTGCAAGACGGTTTCTTTTTCTTCTTCTTTTTTTTATTTAAGTAGGGATATTTATATCAGTAAACCAATTGTTAGACGTTATATCACACTCAAATATAAATAATATTCATCTATTTAACTACTTCGTAGCCTTGAAATTGATAAAGAAAAGCACATCCAGTTATTTCCCAATTTATAGTTCCATATCATATGAATCGCACAGTCTCAAGGAGGGCAAAACGTTTCATGTCGTATTCCTTTCATTTGCTTGATATTTACCGGCAAAAAGGAAAATTTCCACAGAACTAGGATATTTCCTCTTTTGTTAAGTTATCCCCATATATGCAACTCTCCTTGCATCTTTGCACAAATATGTGAAATGTATGAATTGGAACAAGCCAATACTTTTTTGTCATTCTTCCTTTGTATTTCGACTGCCAAAACTAAGACAGTGAAGTAATAATATGAGATTCATCACAAGGCCGAATTTTGAAATTCGGAATAATCTGATTCCGAATCTGATTCTGAATTCATTCCTGAATGATCCCTGATTATTTATACATGATGGTTAATGTATTAAGATGTCTAATATTTCTTTCAATTAATAGAAAATTTCTTTCAATGATAAGTTGCAGACTTAGCAGACCTCGTACTTTCACGTGTGTGTTCCAGGTAGGTATATAAACCAGTCGAGAGGTCCACTAAGTATAGTACTCCAAAGCAGATTTCAAATTGACTCGTTTGCACTTTCCCCAAAAATTATCTAGTACGGTGAGCAAGATTCCCTTCATCGGCCTCACCATACTGTTCTATTTCAGAATCATCATCAAGCTCTTCGGAAAAAAATGTTTTTCTCTCCACAAACTTCATTTATGTTCGGAAAGTTACCACCAGTAAGAGAAAACCAGTTATTTTTTCCACATCTTAAGGTTGTGTTTTCACCATATTAATTACAGAAAATCGTTACTGCTCCCTCATAATAAGGAAAAAAACAATAAAAAATTAAATCGATTAGTAATTGATTATCTACCACAGTAATTATTTTGTTTTTACACACACACATATTTGCTAGTAACTGTATGGATCTTTATGTGTTACATCGATTATCTATGCATACTTTTTTTAAAAAAAATATTATTTATTTACTTAGAATTTTTGACTTTTTTTGGCTCAGAAATGATTTAAATTTATGCTTCTTTTCACGGTATTTAGTTTTAGATTATAGCTAACAACCAACTGTTTGCTATGAATTGCTGAATATTATGTTGAAAATCATAGAGTACTTTTGATACAAATTCATACAGTATTTTCTCTTCATTTATGCTATTTTGCTATACTTCTATACTTAAATTAGCTTTAAATTAAAGTTATGACAATTTAGTATATGCCATTAATAATTGTCTATACGTATAGTCCTCAATCGTACAATAATAATAATAATAATAATAAATTTGATTTTCATTGAAGTATTACATTTTAAACTTTTTTTTCTATTAATATTTTTGATAAAATAATTATAAAATTCATTCTTGTTGGTCCTTTATGGGAGAGTTTTTCTATGTATATATTTTATTGTCAATTCACACAAAACTACATAGCTGACATTTTAATGTTAGCAATTTTTCTCATTTAGCATGTCTATAATCTTTTAATCAGTCAGATTAGGCCAATTAACCGTTTTATCCCAATTTGTTTATTTTCCTCAAATTTGAGTAAAACTATATTTTCTAAAGTAAATTAAACCAAAAAGAAAAAAAGAAAATATAACAAAATTTGAGAAATGTATATATTTTATATATGAAATCTGGGCCGTCTTCTAAATAGGACACTAGGATAAAAGGGATAAAATTTGCATTCAGGTGTTTAAGTGTTATCTTCAATTATGAAAAGCTATTTCCGAGTACAAAAGTTTACTTTATTTGAATAATATCTACATTCTTGTTTACAAAAAAGTATTACCAGCTTCCAGTGGATGTACTAGGTCTGCAATGGTTAATGACCAAATAAATTTCACTGTAATTTTGGTGGAAAAGTCCAAAGCAAGCCTAGCAAAGCGTTTTGTTACGTTTGCGACAGTTTGTTTTTGGTTTTCCTTTGCAGCCCTCACTTTAACAACGACTTTGTTTTTCATGCTTTACTAAAAAATAAACAATACTGTCTTTACGGATGTCTTCTTTTCCTTCGAATTTTAATGGAATAAAGTCCATCCAATCAGTCATGGTGATCCACACCACCCATAGGTATGTTGTAAGAATTTATCAAATTCCGCATCTTAACGCTAAATTTATCTTCGTAACCTCCCCATACTCGCCTCCAAATTTCATGAAATGACTATTAAGTATGGCAAACAAAGGTTTTTTTTACTTTGAAATATCAATCCAGGGCATGTTGACTTAAAGTTCCATTGTCCAAAAAGTATAAATAAGATTTCAACTTTTGGAAACGCTTTTGTGACATGTCATTTTTTATCAGGGTAGTGCTAAGGTATTCAGCATCTGATCATTAATCACGTTCACAGGTATGTGAATGATAACCAATGAGAAACAAAATTCCTATAAAAACACAAATTTCGATTGCAGTGGTCAAGAAATCGTGTTCGTTTATAACATTTGCTGCATATCGCATAGTTTCTTTCACAATGAGATCTTAAGCTTCACACAAATAAAACCGCTGAAAAACCTTTGTTGGAATTTTATCTTTCAGTGCAGTGTTCACATTTGCTTGAGCAAGTCCTGATGCAGTTGATTCATCCTGTTCTTCCCATTTGGTATAATGTGTTGATTTATTCTTTATCCAAAATGACTGATGTATTTTAGCTTTTTTTTTCTGCTCTTCGTTGTCGAAGAACTAGAACTTGTGAATGGTTCGGGCAGGAAACTATCTCAAGTTCTAACCTCCATACACCCATGAGTATCGTTTATAATAATCTCACCAGTATTTACTTCATTCTTATCCCTTCATCTTCATCCGTTATTTCACTGGCATCTGATGTTAACACAAAACAATTTCAACATCGCTCTCATTTGAATTTATACTATTTAATAATTATAATGCTTCCTCAAACTACAGACACCTTTGCACAGACATAACTAAGCAGGGGTGAAACACCAGAAGAGAAATTATTTATTTTTTATTCTTTGTTACAATGAGAGAAAGAGTGCGGCGATTTCATGCGGATCATCCCACTGTACTATTTAGAGGACAGTTAAAAGATAATTTGCTAAAACTTACCTCAGAACAATATTGCTCTAATTAACTACCGGGATCATAACGAAATAGTACTATCACATAAAAGATGACCAGTCAAGTATCCAAAGTACACTGAAAACGAATTCTGCAAACTCAAAGAGATGATATAAACTGCGTCCTAAAATAAGCAAGATTTCCAAGGGAAGGAGGAGGTAGGAAGCATATAACTCACGCTGGAAGACGCTAATACGCATTCGTACATGTTCCAATAGTCAAAGCATTCGTAACATACAAATAATGATTTCCTCATCATATTTTCCAGCTGTCCTCAAAATAGGACAGTGAAATAAAATGGGCTAAGACTACTTCCTTCAAGTATTTGAGACTATAATTATTGATTTTTTTAAGAAATATTTTGATATCAGAATGCTTTAATTTATTCTATTTTGTATTGTCAAATGAAGATCTTTGTTTTTGTGTTAACCGATATTTATCAAATTGATTTAAAGGGTACTATAATTTAATACATTTTACCATTTTGCCAAACAAAGTGATTGTCCAATTATCTCTCCTCTCCCTTCCGAAAACAAACCGCGTGTAACACATAAGTTTTACTAAAAAAAAAAAAAAAAGAAGAAGAAATCGAAATGTTACATGGCAATATTTAAAAAAAAATAAAGTAACATTTTTGTCAAGAAACTGACATTTATATCAATATAAACAAATGATAATAAAATCAGTAAGAATTTTTAAAATGAAGATAACACAAAACAAAATAAGTACTAGATTGTGCCTTCTCTATTGACTAAAACACATCTTTATATTATTAACCATTTATGAATGAAGTAAATCCTCAATGAAAAGAACAGTTTCGATTGCTTAAATATTGATTGTTAACGTAAAAGAAAAATTCTGAAGTAAAGGCATAATTGTTCGCATTATGGAGTACTTTAAAATGAAAAAGTAAAAAAAAAATAAATATTAGAAAAGTAGTTGAACACAAACAATGAATTCAATCGAATTCAGTAAAATAAGACGAATATAAAAAAAGAGGAAAAAAACCCATTTCTCTGGCTTTAAAAATGTGTGAATCGCTTTTTGTAAGCAAGATGAACAGGCCCTTTAACCAATTGATCGATAGGGTATATAGAAGGGGAACACAGGGCGTGATTGAATGGCACAGAATCCATCAACCGAACTAAAGGATTCGAGATAGAAAAAGAGTGTGTGGTTGGACGTTTTCATTTCTGATAAGTGAAGCAAAAAAAAAAAAAAAAAAAATGGAAGTAGTGGATGATATTATTCAGTTCAAAGGAAATGAAAACAGGAGATGTGGATAGTTATTTAATGTTTGCGGTGTGGTACCATTTGATGCATTTCCTGTCTCACAAATATCACAAAAAATAAGTATGCTCATCAAGAGAAATGGGCATATATTTATGAAAAAGTCAAAGCTGTGGGTGGCTTTTTTAAAGTTAAACTGATTGAAATAAAAATTTAGTTAAATGTGTTTATGTTAAGGTTTATGGGGCAGTGTTTCTCAAACTGTGAGGCGCACCCCCTAGGAGGGCGTGATAACCCTACGAGGGGGCGCGAGCATATTGAATAGTTGAAAACAAAATATTATTTAAGCAAATTATTAACTTACTGAAAGTAAACAAATACATTCTGACATAATAAAAAATAAAATACTCATTTACACTATAACACATTTATAAATGTATCACAATCTATTTTATTATTAATTTAACAATATTAAGTTAAAGACAAGTTTAATAATTACCAGTGACCCCATGGATTTGTCATATATAAAATTATATGCCAACATTATCACTTATCTGAATAATTTGTACGGTTTATAAAATTAATCCTTTAAATGCCAATTAAAAATTAAGCGATTCGTTCCCCAATGCCACCGTTTAGAATGTAGGTAAGCGTATGTGTATATTGAGAGAGAGGAAGGGGGTTAGAAAAGGAATAAATAATCACAAATCCTCTGAAACAAGTAAATCCTTTGCAAACACTGCCAAGGTCATTTTATTGCATTTTATTTTATGGATAGCAGTTCACAGAAAACATAGTACTTTGGAAAGACGTATACATACGTCTGGGGGCAGTTAACACACTCGCTGAACGAGACGTTTATATACGGGGCCTTAAAAAGTTAAAGTAGTAGTGTGGGTTTAGCGTCAAAGTAAAGTATTATTGAATTTAATACATCGTTATTTTTTTATATCCTGATAAATCTAGTTTAAATTATGTATCTCATATCAACCAGAATACTTATGATAATGTGTTAATCTATATACTTGTAGGCTCATAAATGGTATACATATATGTAATAATTCCCCCTAGGATCCTTTTAATTAACTATTTTTAATAATATTCAAATATTCTACTTATTTGATTCGAAACTAACACCCTGATCTTAATCGTAATCGACTAATATTATTACATCATAAATCTCTTTCCCACCCATTGTAACCAATCAGAGCTGTTATTACATAAATGTCCCGCGGTTTTCCGTCGTGTATAAAAACTGATGTCGCTGGAAATCTCCTCTCTTTTTTTTCGCTCGTTTGTCTTTAATCATGTAGCCGGCTGCTTTGTGTTGTGTGTGTGTTTCAATAAATTGGATTTACTAATTTAAGAAAAAAATGTTGTAGTTTCTTTGTCTGTGTTGTGACGTCCATCTTTATATGTGTTTCAATAAATTGGATTTACTAATTTACAAGACTGCCTATTCAATACTACAGTAATCTTCCACTCGCCACGTACTACCGTAATCACTCGCAATCGCCCGCGCCCTATCCTTTGTTTCACTACGATAATAATATCTACTCACCCCGTCTTAAAGTTATATTTTTACCACTCTCCAGAAATACTACAGAATCATTTCATATATATCTTAAGATATCATTCCAGATGTAACTGTTAGCGTTCTGATATCAATGTGACGACTCAAGATAAGAGACCCTTCCTTTGAATTAAGCACTTTGACAATTTTGAACATTTTAAAATTTCTTTTATTTTTATTTTTTCGGACACATTACATTTGCTTTGAAATATTGTTTCCAATGATACTTTTGTAAAATTTAAGCAGAAATAAAATATTCAAGCAATCTAATTTAATTTTCCAACCTGAACTGCCATAAAAGTGTTTCAATTATGTATAGATATATATTAGATATATATATATATATATATACAAATCAAAGAGCGATTACATCACTACCCCTTCCCTCACCTAGATAATGAACTCGCCTGGAGATAAAGCAACGTTGCACGCGAAGCTGATGTTGGAATATATGAAGAACATATTCCCTGTATTTGCACACGCAGAGCATTTATCCATAAATCTAAAATGCAGCTGATTAAATCAGATAAGTCTTGATAAAGGTCAAATCATAATGCCTCGGAGACTGGGATCATCGATCATGATCTGTTCAAATGTTGCCATTGCACGTATTTATATATAAAAAAAAAGTTGTGCATGGATGATTAACTGACAAGTATCCAGCCAGCAATTGGTTGAAAATGGTGCGTTACTTGAATAAGAAATCACAAATTGCTGCCATGGTCCACCATGGCAGCAATTTGTAATCCCTCATGGCAACAATGATCGTAGCAGCAACAACTGCAAAAGTGGCTACTCAGATGCTATGTTCCAACTTACAAATTAAAATGCACTGATGTGATTAGTTCTACGTAATCGATGTCCTAATCCTTTCTTCCTGGTTGATTGTTCTCATTGATGATCACATTGTTGGTGGTCTTCTCCATGGACCACTGCTGCTGAGTGGGGAGATACAATGTGAAGCAGCCATTGCAGTAAGGGGAGGACATGTCCCATACATTTGCTTGTTTTTCTTTTTCCAGGACAAACGATCATGTGTAACGATACTATAAGTTAAATAAAGCCTTTTTTTTTGTTTGATTCCATACTATATCCATTGTGTTCATTTTTAAAGAACTATGCTTTTGACATCACTTAAATAAAAAATGTTGTCTCTCCTTTCCTAATTTCATGTTTCTCAGATGATTCCTCATGGAAGAAAAGAAAAATACCTGTTGCTTACATTTTACACACTAGTGTATAGAAAAACAATATAAAAATGCACACTTATATAAAATAAGTTTTAAGGTGTCTTTACACTTGGAAAATTAACATTAATTTAAGCTTTTGAAATTTTTAGAAATCATAAGCGATATGAAAAGCTTAAACTTAAAATTTAAAGAAATTATCCCATCTAAATTATTTAGAATGTTGAACCTAACAAGATGTATTATTAAAAAATGTATAAGGTTTCGATTCCAAGCTATTTTCCCGAAAAACAAAATTCCTTCATGAAAGGTTCAAATGCTAAATCTTTGTAAGAGAAGTGAAAAAAATAATAGAACACTTTAAAGAAATTATTCGCTAAGCCTAGTATTAAATGCGAAAGGAATTTAAAAAAAATGCAAATTCACACAGTAACTTTTTATTTCCATCAATTACAAATGCATTTAACGACATTCGGCTTAAATACCCTGACCTTATTTTTCAGTCTAAAACTTTATTTTACTGATAACGTTCCTTGACTGGAATAAGCAGTATAGAATTCAATTTATGAATTTTCTTTTTTAAAAAATATGCTTCGGTTGAAAAACTGTCGGTTATTAGCATGTTCTTTTAAGCAAAAATGCAGGGTAAAATACGTAAATTTAAATTTAAATCAATTGGTTAAAAAGCAAGAAACATTTCCTTAGCATCAAGTTCAATATTTTTTTACAGTTTTTCCTTCTTTATCGTTAAATTTAAAGATAAAAAAAACAGAAAATTTTTTAGTGAATGGTTCAGGTCCCAAAGAAAGAAATGAATATTGCTTCTTATTCAAGAGTTTCACAGATATTGCTTACGACCGAATGAATACTGATAAATCACATTTAAGTGTTTTTTTATTTATTTTTTTTTTTTTACAGACACTATATTTTAATTTCTCCTTCGATCAATTTCTACTTAATTACACTGTAAGTAAAAAGAAATTTAAAGTTAAAAAAATTAGAGATAGTAAAAAGATTTTAAGGGATTTCGGTTCAATATTAAAGGTACATGATGGCCATTTCTAGTATGGGTATTATAAATTTGTTTCAAATATACGTTTGGCTATTTTATTAAATCTTATAAAAATAAACGCATTCCGAAGACAATAATCCATTCATTTTCATTCGAACGTTGCTTGTTTAAATTTTATACATTAAATGGGATGCTGAAACATCATGCAATTGATTTTTAATGCAGAAAGATACTGTTTTACAAAACTATATTAACCGGTGAAAATTATATTGAAGTACTATTTTAGAAAACCACTTTAGGGACAGTAATTATTTATTAGCATCGATTAATTTTCATAAATATTCTCAATTACTTTTTTTTTCTAAATACAATTGTATTATTCCAAGTATTAACGTTGATTAATGCTTCGATTAAGTATCAACTCTTATTAACTGAACATTTTACAGGATATTTGAAAACAGATTAAACACATAAACGTTTTAATAAAATAACTTTCTCAAATTTAAAACAAGGCAAGAGATCAAAGTGAAAAAAAAAATTGTTTCAATTAGATAACTTTTTAATATTGAGCATTTGATGAATTTCTTTCTGTATTCCGAATTTCTTATGAGTTAGACAATATAGGATTCATAACAAGATTTTTAAGTATAGTAACTGTGAAATTAAATGAAAAAGAGCTTTTTTTATTATTTTCATACACTTGTTGAATTATATTCCAGGCTATTAAAGTTTTTAAGTAGTTCCATTACATAAGAATTATACAAAATAAAAAATTTAGAAAAAAAAAAACAAAAATAAACAAAAACAAAAACAAATAGTAATTTAAAGTATGATCACAAAAAATAGTTTCAAAGGAAGGAAATAGATTTATTTTCACTTGATATTACAAAACAATAAGCTGTTTAAAATAAACTGCTTCCAACCTTAAAACTATTGGATATTTCCAATGTATTTACTTCAACTTCACATTTAACTAACACTCGTAAGACCGGAAGTCGTCGTTAGCTGTTATAAGGAAGTTTAAATTGTCTGTCACTGTCAACCACATCCACAAAATGTTATAAAGGAGTTGATTTTGCCCAGAGCATTAGTAGCTTTGACAGAAACTTCACAGAGATTAAATCTGAAATATTTAACCAAAATTAAATGAACGTATAAAACTAAAATTTCCTCATCTGCACATTCTTTGGAAGTGATTCAACGATTCGGCATTTTCTTATATAGAACTAATATGACCTTTTTTGTATTCAAAAGTTGATAGCTATCTACACTTAAGGTTTTCAACCAGTAAAACCGACATGACGATTCTGCATCATCTTATGTTCCATTAATTTGATCTTTTCTTCTTTCCCATATTCAACGATTACATACACATATACTGTAAATATTTAACCAATGGAACGAAGTACTTACAAATACATCACTTGAAACTAAACTACCAATAAGTCAACGTAGAATTTTCATAATCAATAAAATGGCCCTAAATTTGAAAGTTTAGCTATTATTTAACTAATAATTTTTATTTCATTTTGCTCCATAGTTATTTCTTTTTTTTATCAAAACAACTGTCACTTCTAAAATGTAAGCAAATATGTGAGAACTGCACAATTATTGCAATTTTTTTTTATCAAGATTCCCTTTCCTCTAAGCCAGTGGTACTCAACCTGCGGTCCACGGGCCGTATATGGCCTACCGAGCCTTTTTAAGTGGCCTGGCCATGACCCGTTGCTCTAAAAAATTTACTTATTTAAAAATACTATTAAACATTTGGTGAGAAATTTTTTGAGGAGAAATCAATTAAATTAATTTTGCTTTTTACAATTCAGTGTCGTAAGGGAACTAATTGATGTTCCTTTTCTATTTGGAAAGTTTACAGTTAGCAATAACAGACAACAGTAAACTAGCAACAATTACATGGGTGGAACTAAATTTAACTATTTTCATATCTTGCAAGATAAAAACATTCGAAGAAAATATATGGTTTCAAGATGATTGGGAGGTTGACTATTTTGTTGTGAAAAACAAACATGGATCAGTAATTGCTTGATTTATCACGAAAGTGCCGTATTTAAAAAAATATCAATAAGCAGGAATCATTCAATTAGACATTTCCTCGAAGATCTCTTTCAAGAGGTGATAAATAGGCTTTCTTGAATAATCTTTGCAACAGCAACAAAATGTTTTGTCAGTGGTAATATCGCAGCGATAACAAAGAAATGCTATGAAGTTTGTTACATTATTGGTAATTATATGAAACCCTGTTTACTCATACAGAAATTGTGGAGGAGTTTTTCTTAAATGCTTCTAATTTAGTGTTAGGGACAAAAATAAAAATATATAATTAAAAACAAAGCAAATGAGGAGTTTAAATATTTTGGTCATTTTTCCACATTTTAAATTTCCAATGCTATCTTGGTCTTAAGGCACCCCCCTCCCTCCTTCCTGTTGCAACCCGCGTGAAATAACTGACATATGTAATTGAGTATCCCTGCTCTGAGCAGTTGGAAGCAAAGACGACAGATTGGACTCTATTTTCGGAAACCATTAATAAACAATAAATCAATTTAGGCAATTGTTAGACACTGTTACCATTTAGTAGGATAGTTTGCTGGAGTTGCAAACTACAATGGGATTATTAAAGTAGAGGCATACATTTCTTAGACATATTAAATGCTGATTTATATAAAACCAATTCAAACTAGCGTACATTAAGTTCAATTAGACAACGAATGTAATAACCATATATCAAATAATTTGTTTTATTTCTCTCATTTATTTTTAGTTTTTTTCATCGAAGGTTAATTTGTTTTATCATTTAAAAAAAAAAGGATTTTTAAAAACAAGCTCAAGATGAAATATAGGAATAGTAGACTTGTTACCTTTTGCTAATAAATTTAAATAAAATTTATCAATGCAAAAGTGTGAAGTCACATATATAAATTCCAAATAATCTTATTCCTTAAAAAAGCGTTTTTCTACTTATAATTGTAATTAATATATTAAAAAATTACATAAGACCCAACAAAACTACTGTTACTTTCATGTTTGGCTGTTGTGATTTCAGAGCAAAACATTTTGAAGTATTTTTCTGCAAATAGTATTTGATAAGGAAAAATAATAACAATAATGTTTAATTGTAACATAATTTATCGTTTCTAATTTCTACATAATTTTTGTTTTAATGTTTATATTAATTTTGTTTGAAATTTTATTTTTGATTAAAATTAATTTACTAAAATTTATAATAGTTGCTAGTGGCAGCTTAACTGGTAAAAAAATAAATAATAATGAAGACATTATTATTTCTTTTCCCGCAATTTTCTATCCTTATTTAAAATTTAAATTCATCTTCTAAAATCAAAATCCGAGTTGGTCCATTGAGTGCTATGGAAATATAATTTTTTCTGTACCTGAAAACTGAATTATATTTATGAAATATTTATAGAATACTTGCATTCAAAATGTAGTGTCGAAGAAAAGTTAGAAGATGGTAAATAATTTCCTGTTTTAATAAGTTTAATGTACCCGCGTTCATTTGAAAATAAAAATTATCCATATATAATTAAATGGGAATTATGAAGCTCAAGTGTAAAAAACCAGAGATAGCATGAATGAAACGAGGTAATGGAAAGAGATACATATTCTCAAATCAACAGCTTTTATTTGCTTTAATCTCACTCTAACATGGTTAAAATTAGCAAATGGGTACAAAAAACAACATTTACTCTAAATTAATAATAACAAGTATTACTTGTCTGAAACAATATGTAAAATCAGACAGGTGCATTGAATCCAAATATTTATTGACCTCTTAATACAGTGTTTCTCAAACTGTGGTGCACG
>BMAV01020786.1:36077-71981 GCA_019973955.1 Trichonephila inaurata madagascariensis
GATGAATAATCTGTGGATTTGGCGTGATCCGCAATTGAGAATAATGATGTTTCGCCACACACAATCTGCGAGTTACCTCCGGTTCGGGGGTAAGCCTAGGTTAACTCGCGATTGGGTATACCACCGTAAGCCACACACCCACTTCTGAACTCATTTTTTAAAAAAAATTGAAAATTGTGTGAAAGGTTTATCGATATTCGATACTTGAGAAATTTGACAGAAAAATAAGTAATGAGAAATATATTAAGAAGTTAATAATTAATTTATTTCACCAGTATTAATAACTTTCAAATACATTCATGAACCTATAATTAATCTAACCGTCAGTTTCATGTTTCGAAAATGATTCGGAAATCTTTTTGTCACAGCTGACATCGGAATGGTGCCGGCGTCGCCATTTTCCAACACTCCAGTCTTCCATGTCATCCAATGCACTTGATACGCCACATTTTTTAAAAATAATCTGAAACAGACTATTAAGCATTTAAAGACTATTAAGCATTTAAAAACAAAAAATATATTATTTTGTGTACGTCATCTACGTATTTTTGTTTCATCCATGTCAAATTTCCAGTAGCTGCTACTGTATTTCCGTTTTTTTTTTTTTTTTAAGTTAACTTCTTATGGCACGTGAGGGAAAAAATTTCGTTACTCGTTACCAGCGATAAACGTAAGTTAAAGATGTATGAAGTTCCGACTCTTTCACCACGTTTTTAAAAAGCTGTTGAGAGTTTAACAAATATTCATGTCATAACCACGAGACGTAATTTAATATATATATATATTTAAACTAAAATAAATTCAAAACTCTAAGAAGTTTATAATAATAAATGAAATAACTCAACTTCTAATGAAGCGATTTTGTAAATAAAAAGATTTATGGTTTTATGTAAATGGCAACAGTGAAAAAATAAATAAAAATGAGATTTAGAATGCCGAGTTTTTGTGTGGTTGTGTGAATTATTTAATCTAATCTGTTTTGTTATAAATTGGACGAAACAAAAGCCATATAATTATTTTTATCAAACTCAGACAAAAAACAATTACAGAATCAGAAATATCTTTTTCTCCACGATACGGTATAATTTTTTCTACAAAATAAAGCAATTTTTTTATTTTTAAGTTTTTTTCTAAAATGAGTCAAAATCGATACGTTTTTATGAAAATGATTTCTTAACTGCCCCGTTCAATTTCCTTTCACGTTAACCTTTAACGTTCAGTGGTTTCACACCGAAACCACACATTAAACATTTTTAAAAAAATAAAATTTAATTTTTTTTTTGTCCCAATAAGTATTGTTTTCAAATTTTTGTTCTTTTTTTATCAATAGATAACAACATTACAACTATATTTAACGATTAACATCTTTTAAATAGAAAATATTGACCTCTCTTTAACTTTGGTAAATTCCCTTAGCCTTAAAAAATATCAAAAAAATAGTTATTTTAAATTATAGCATGAGGTTTTACTATACTTATTTCTAATTATTAATTACAGTTTTCAGTCATTTTGATAAGTAAACAGAAGAGTCGAAAAATGAAATTAAAATGTGTGGTTTCATTCCGAAACCCAACTCCAGTAAGGGACGGTAATCTCCAGAAACGTTTCTCTTTCACATTCCTCACTACCTCTCATTGTCAAAGCCACACATTTGCACCCTTCCCCCTCCGACCTCAATTGCATTCCATGGGTACGTGTGAATATTTTTCCGGCACTTCTGCTATCTATCCCGACATGGGCTTGTATCCAACATCTGGAAGCTATAATTCCTAATGTGACATTTTCACTGAATTGCTTCTGAGATTATCCTTGGCACCAGTACATTTCTATTCAAATGGGCTACGTCAATAGGATAGGGGGGAGGGACTCAACACAAAGGGTTTATAACTTGTAGTTTCCTTCCTATATATCGTTTGAACTAACGGGTGTCTGTTAGTTGCGAAGAAAATAAGCAGTAGCTAATTCAAAAACATTCTCCGAAACAGTTCACACGTGTGTTGTCAAAAGCGTAAGGGACACACTACGAGTGCGTTTTATGGAGACACAATTGTCCATTTGGTCAAGTAACTCCATACGTCAATCTTGACATGTATAGATGGAGTGAGTTCTACTAATGAGCTGACGTTACAATATTTTAGGGCTATGAGCTCAGAGACAAATTTTCCTTAGGCATTTTGTATTTGGGCTGTTCTCAGAAAAGACAGAAATATCAATCCAGCGTTTTCTTGTATTTCTTAATATTGGTGATAAGATATTTTAAGTGCTTTGTGTAATTTCTGGTAATTTTTTTTAAATGCCAAGAAAAGGATTAACCATCCCATAAGCTCTGGAGGTATTTCACAACTTACCTTCTGATATTGAATCCGATGAATCATCGCTCAGTGAAGCAGAGGATGTTATGACAGCAAAGTCATCTTCAAGTAAAAATAACGATATTGATGAGGAAAAAGATGACATTAGTGTGCCAGGACCATCCCGTATATTTAAAGTTACTTGGAAAAATAAAGTGTTTGTAAAGATCTGAAATATCCCTTTTACTGAACAAAGTGGGCCCTCAGATGAAATAACATCCCTTCAAGATCTTTCACCGATAGACAGAAAATCAAAAAAATGGTGGCACCATATATATATATATATATATGGTGCCATTTAGCACTGTAGGTTCTAGTACTTCTTCACTGTTATTTTATATATTACTATATATATATATTTGTTATGACAATCGTCCATTTATACATTCTTTGGTCTCTGATGCACGGTGAGAAAACCCCATACTATAACAACTTGAAAAGTTTTCGGTTAGATTTAATAACAGGCCTTGTGTCAATAGGACATCAAAAATTTCCTGAAAAACTCTAAGAAGTTTATAATAATAAATGGAACAACTCAACTTGTATTGAAGCGATTTTGTAAACAAAAGATTTATGGTTTTATGTAAATGGTAACAGTGAAAAAATAAATAAAAATAATATTTAGAATGCCAAGCTTTTGTGTGGTTGTGAATTATTTCAACTAATCTGTTTTATTATAAATTGGATGAAACAAAATCCATCTAATTATTTCTATGAAACTCAGACAAAAAACAATTACAGAATCGAAAAAATAATTTTTTTCGCCACAATACAGTATAATTTTATCTACAAAATAAAGATATTTCTTTTTATTCGTTACGATTTTTACTAAAATGAGTCAAAATTGATACGTTTTTATGAAAATGATTACTAAACTGTCCCCGTTCAATTTCCTATCACGTTAATGAATTTATATTCTACCCTAAAAAGTTCATGCTTTTGTCTTTCAGAATCAGTCATTTAAAAAATGAATGCCAAAAACTGTTGTTTTTTTTTACGATTTTTCCAAAAATACTCAAAATTTTAAGTGAATATTAAATAACTTCGTTATTTATAAAAGTAATCTCACAAAACTTTTTTTTTGCGTGTAGAACAATATTTTCCATAATATGTACAAAAATGGAAAAAATTGCTTTATAATTACGGTTTTTAAAAATTCTTTTGGCGTTTTTCGTCTATTAGCTTTTTTACGAGAATTTTTTAAAAAAATATTCTTATTTTATTAAAATATTCTTTTAATAAAAAATTATTCTTAGATTTTTTTGTTTAAAAATGATCATTGTTTTTAATCGATGTGTGAAATTGTAAACCATTAATGTAAAAATTAAGCCTTCAAAAAATAAAAAAAAATTAATAAAAAGTGCCATTTTACGAAAAGCCAGGGTTTGGCTGCGAAAACCAGTTTCGCGTCGAATTGGCAATCAACATCTGCTTCATCAAGTCCACTTCACATTTTAACAGGGGTTACACAAGAAAAACTGGAGAAAAATGAAAATCATCGATTTGGGCGAGGGAAAAAAATGCGAATTAAAAATTTATTTTTGTTTCAAAAATGACATCTACTTCTAACATTACTAATTAAACTACGAAATTTGACTTCCTTGTAATCCTTTTCTTGCAAAACACACTTCATTATCATCATTTCTTCCTTTTTAATGAATTTTTCAAAAAGAAGTAATACAAAAAAAAAAATTTTAAGTAAATTCCTACTTAGATCAACAAAGAAAATTTTTATTTTAGCTACATTTTATTAAATAGTTATAATTAATATAAATTTGCTTATACATATGACAGAACGAAAACATTAAGAGGTAATAAGTTTTTATTAATTGTCATTAAAGTCTCGTATTGTCATCAAAAAACAATCGTGTATATAAAATTTCAGTTGAAATGAATACTTTAAAACGTGAGAAAAAATAATCTTCTAAAGTTTTGACTCAAGTCACTAAAAACGAAACCAACGTGGCTATACACGTAATTCTTTAAAAAATTAGTTTCAGTCAATTAAATATTAATTAATTATAATTAAATTATCATTTTTTTACCCAAAACAATAGTGTATAGAAAATTGCACCTCAAACGAGCGCTTTAAAATGTGAGAAAAAAAACATTTTTATGTTTTGACACAAGTCACCAAAAGGGTCGCTAAGTCACCTAAAATGATGCCAACGTGGCTGTATTTGTAATTCTTTGAATAATTAGTTTTAATCAATTAATATTTATTAATTATAAATAAATTACTGTGTTGGCATCCAATATAAATATGTATACAAAATTTCAGCTCAATTGAGCGCTTTAAAATTCATTTAATTAACGATTGAAAACACCACGAAGATAAATAAATAAATATATAGAGAGTGTGAGCTAATAGTGGGAATTGAAAAACCAGAAAATAAGGAAAATAGTGACTAATAGAATCTTTATATTTGACTATTATATAGACTATAAGCTGAACGTAACATACGCATTGCAATTATATTCTCAAATGAAATATACTTTATATACATTTTTCATTGCCTGGAGAAATATATAAATTTAATTAAAAAACAAGTCATAGAAATCCGGACACATTAACTATTAATTACTTTTTTATAGTACCGGCGCATCAATTTGCTTTCTGTAGGAGTTCTAAAAGGAGTTCATTTTATTTTTCGTATTGTTTTCGTGGAACCCACACAAATTGATGATAAGGAGTCTGCATATTCTTTCCATAGATTCCAGTCTCCAAATGATTAAGATAAATTTAAAAAAAAAATAATACTAATAAATGATTTAAAAAAAAACGTACTTAAAAACACACACATTTATATTACGTAATTTTGAATTCTGTTTAATTACATATTTTAACAGTCTCTTTACATGCTTGTGTCTATTAAATTGATAATAATTACATTAGACATTACTTAAATATATTACCGATAGTTAAAAATAATGTAATATACTTAAATTTGAACTGAAATACAAAAAAAAAAAAATAATGGAGAGTAACGTTTGATATCTTTAAATAAATATACAGCTTATTTTTTACAACTGAAAAAAAATTTATTCTTTTTAGCAATTGAGCACGCTCGAAGTATGCAAATACTCATCTTTCTATTCGAAGATCATATTAGCTGTGCACGAAGTTAAAAAGTTATTGCTTAATGAATCAGATATAAATAATTTCAATTTTATTCAGCAAAATCAATAAAACAATTAGAAAAATAATTTAATTTAGAGAACCTTATTATAAGATTACCCAAGTTTATTGATGTGTATATATGTCTAGAATTTCTGGAGATTTGCTTTTATTAATTATTTCTACTATTCCAATTAGTGCATATTGTTGTTTTTTGTTGATTTCATGTTTAATTTAAGGTATCCGACTACGTTCGGAACCGTGATTTTAAAAAGGCGCATAAATGGATAATTGTCATGATATTTAGTGTCACTTAGATTAGACTACATGTATAAAATTGTTTTAAGGACATTTTGCCAAAAAAGAATTATTTAAATACAATTTTTTAACCAAAAATTAACTTAGAATAATCTTTTCTCAAAATGTTCTCCTGTTGTGCAAAATGCTTCTATTATAATAATATTTTGCCTGTGTATAGCTCAGACCTCTCTACAGTGGCTCAACTATGATTTTTGAAAAAATCACATTATTTTCAGAGTTACAACCCATTGAAATAATTATCGGCGTTTTTTTTTTTAATTGCTCCTCTCTGTTGTCGTAAAATATGGATAAACCCACTTCTAAGTTATACATTTCAAAAATTCTAGTTGAGCCTCTGTAGAGAGGTCTGAGCTATATACAGGCAAAATATTATTATAATAGAAGCATTTTTCTCAAAAGGAGAACATTTTGAAAAAAATTATTCTAAGTTAATTTTTTGACAAAATATTGTATTTAAATAATTTTGTTTGTCAAAATGTCCTTATATACAACAATTGTATGCATGTATTATAATCTAAGTGACACTAAATATGAAAATTATCCATTTTTGTGCTTTTGCGAAATCACGGTTCCGAACGTAGTCGGATACCTTAAGACATCAATTGAGGTAAATTTCAATAGCTTACTAACTGCTCTCTGAAGCGCAATATTCATATAGTGGGATTTGTTCACTGAGGATTTCTAAGGATCGACAGAAACTCCAACCTTAATGTATAATCAGAAATATATTATCATCAATTGTCTAAAAATTTTCTGAACAGCAGTTATGTAATACTTTATAAAATTATATTAAATGATTTTTATATTGTTTTACATTCTTTTCATAATATTATTATTAACAGACACGAGTATAAGAACAATCAAAAGGTATTTTGTTTAAGCGGATTTTACTACAAACAAGTGTCAGTATATTGAAATTAACTTATTATAAATGTGTGAAATGATATGAATATCAAACATTCATTTCATGCAATATTTTCCTAATTGAATGATGATATTTTCTCCCTTTATTTTAAGCAACATATAAATATATTTATGGAACTATCCTTTATTTGTTAGGATATAATTTTCAGTACTTTGCATTACTTAGCGTTAACTCTTGTGAAATATCTGGACAATATATTGAAGAAAATTTATGAGATACTTAAACCAGCGATCACTCGCACTGGGTGTTCTGTACACCCCAGCAACAAGAAAATCCTCCCAGATTTCTAAAAAGAATGTGCAGAACCACGATTTTTTCTGTAGCTGCACATTTTAGATCATTGAACCTTCAGGCGTGATGCAATCCCTCTTTAAGGAACGGTTGGAATGTAATGACCTTGAAAAGTTTATCTGGAGGGCTGAGAACTCCCGCGAGAAGTTGGGCGTTTGTATACAGTCTGCTCTGAAAGTTAGGAAAATGATTAAAATATTAATTTTCTACTTTCTACTATCATTATCTCATTAATTATAAAGTATATTTATTACTGGCATATACGTTTTACTGGTTTATGAAAAAATATAAAATTATGTGTTTTAAAATGAAAATTTTGTATGTTTAGTTTAAATTAATGTTAGTCTCACTTGTGTGCAATAAATTAAATAATTTTATTTGTATAATACAAAACACATCTTGTACTTTAAAAATATGTATCATAATGACTTAATTTTTATTTTTATAATTAAATACACGTGTTAAAAATTTGGGGTGTTCTCTACACCCCGCGAGTAACGAAGGTAGCAAAAACAGGCGCGAGTGACCGCGGGTTAATAAGGGGAGGGCACGACTGAGGAAATTCATTTGGGAACGAGACTTCGTGTAATAGTAATACTCCTTTAGGGTGATCAACCCCTAATGTAATAGCGCCGAATGGCCAGTCAATTCAGACAAAATAGCCTTGGAAATTCATGCATAGCTTCTACATAATTAAATTTCAATTATCTTCAGCGATGAAATGGCTTAATTGGTAGAGTACCTGCTTACCAAGCAACCGGCCAAGGTTCGAGCACTAACGATTTTTTTGTTTTATTTTTTAAATTCATTTAATTGTTTTTACAATAAAATAAATGTATTTAAAAAGGTTTATTAAATATTAAATGACATTTTAGATAATTAATTTTTATTTTAAATAGTAAAATAATTACTATTTTTTTATATAAATATTTATATTATATTTTTCGATATAATTATTAATACATAATATTTATTAAAAAACTATATTATAATAAATATCAAATGATATTTTATATAAAAATTAGTTACAGATAGCTTTATAATTTTAAAAAAAAATCTATTATAAATAAAATATTGTAAAACTATTATAATCTTTATGTATAAAAACGTGTCACAGTGTATATCCGGATGAACTCTAAAACTACTCAACCGATTTTAAAACAATTTTATGTATTGTGTGTCATTTCGTCCAACTTAAAATATAGGATACTTTTTATTTCAATTAAAGACATCATAGTTTTTTTTTTGCCGGAAATGTGAAGAATCCGGGAAAAAAAGATTATTTCTAAAATATTGCAATAAAAGAAGATCAATTTTCTATTGCTCAATTAATATGAAAGACCGTACAAAATGGCTTCGTGAATTAACATGAAAGATCATACGAAATGGTTTCGTCAAAGTACGGTAAAGTTCCCAAATAGATTCACAATAGTTACTTTTCTTTTTTTTTTTTTTAAAAAAAAAAGTGTGAAGTAAATCCAAAATTAATTCAGTCCTCTATCAGCAGAATATTTTAGAACCAATTTTGAAATTCCAATCTTATGTCGAAAGAACATTTATATATGCGAGCTTCATATGGACAAAGCCTCAAGTCAGACGTCTATAAGTCAACTTCCATTTATTTAGCAAAGAAAGAATAAGAAGCACAGGAATAACGTGTATCCCATTTAATGAAATACGTATAAAGCAACTAACGCTTCACCAAGGGACTTTTGTGCTTTTGATATATTAAAACGAGCCTTAGGAAAACGACATTCATGAACACTGAACGGAATGGGAAAACTGTTCAAGAGGTTACCAAGTTTACATTACAGTACAAAGAAAATATTTACTTTCTTGAAACATTCAAGCTAGAGCTATTGTTAAGAGTCATGGCCATCAGACAGAAGCAAATTGCCATAAAAAATACAGTATTTATTGATAAAACTTAATTTTGAAAATCGTTTCTATAAAGTGTGTGAAAGATCTCCTTTATATATAAATGAGAAATATATTTATTGGCATAAAATAGCTTCTGTATTATTTCCAATTTCTGTTTATTGCTATTTATAATGGATTGTCAAGTAAACTTATTTTGGATTATGTAAGTAAAATAAAAGCTTTAAAAAGTAACATAACATCAAAGTATGCTAACGATTTCAAGCCAAAAATGTAGGGGGAAAATTAAAATTGTATTTTTCTTATTCTGAAATAATGGCAAATACAAAAGAAAATAAAGACTTAAGCGGGATAAATTAATATTTTTTGAATTCAGTTTCATGCCACATGTAAGAAATATATATATAAAAAAAGGAGCTTCAACAATTTATTTATCCGCAGAAAATTTCAATATGGTCATTCATTCTTCAAAAGAAGATAAGTTGAAGGAGATACAAGCTTCCATGAAGATTTGGGAGAAAGCAATTTCTAACAAAAATGAAACAGAATATCTTGTTTAAGATTACGGAATGTGCCATAAAAGGAAAAAAATATTGATTTATATCAAGTAATATATATTTGTCGATAGAAATCTAGGATTCCAAAGGAAAAGCCTTACTTGGATTCTAGGAGATACACCGTGAAAATGGAGAGGAAATATAAGATAGAGGCATTTGAAAGCAGAGGTTTTCTAACAGATTTCAGATTAGATTTTTATATCTTCCATTTTGTTGTATTTCGTTTATTCTTAAGCTATATCGACGCTTACCAATATATAAATTGTTTGGTACAACAAATTTTGAAGTAGAAATTTTTTTTTGGAATTGTAGAAAAAAATATCTCTGCGACCATCCTATTATATTCTGATCGAATACAAATTTGATTTAATACTGGTTGTAGATTGCTATTATTTTTCATATATTTCAGAGGTACTCCGTAAGATTTCCCTTTATATTTAAATTTTAAGATGGATATATTTGCTTTTATTATCCGTCTTCCTGAGTTTTAGATCAAACTGCCAATACATCTTACCTTAAAATTATATATTAAGTACAATAGCAATAAATGAATAGTTTTAACTTGTGTAGAACGCTTTTTGAAATATCCGTGAAGAATTATTAAAAACTGAGGATTGAACTTAAAACAATATGTGTCTACCCCTATAAATTATTAGCTTATAATATTTTATTGCACAAATTGTGCAACACAGTAATACAATAATTATGTATGCACAAATTGTAAATAAATTTTGTCCTAGTACTAGTATGGGTATATAATTAAACTATGTGTTTAGCATATAGATTGCCGTAAATGCTCTAGTATAACTTAAATCTGTAAGCAAATGTATGTGCAACAAACAATTGAAGAAACATAAGTAACAAATGTTATAAGGGACGATTGAGATTACATTTAAGAGTTTCATTTATTTCTATATACAGGGTGTATTAGTACAGTGGTTACTATACCTAGACTGGTTGAGTATTCTTAGGCCATGAATATCACATAGAAGTGCATGGTTGGAATGTAAGAGTGTGAGTAAATATTAACGTCGCACTATTAAGCTGCCCTAGGGCTTCTGGCGATGGACCTCGTAATCTTGAACCACGTTCAAGCGACGAGGATGACACCTGAGCCGGCACCCCCTTTCCTAACATTCACACCACACCAATGGGAGGATGCTTGAGCCTCATCATATTATGATACATTGGACCCTTCTGCGAGGTGGGTTTTGAGTGGTTATTGGATCGAACTCATGACACGCCAGCCACGAGACCGTAATTTTAACCACTAGGATACCGCGGCCACAAATGCATTGTCGGAAACGCTTTCTTTGCGCAGTAGTGACGACACAAAACACAAGAACGACAGGACACGAATAAAAGGAGAAAACATGTTTATTATTCTTAGTAGAGCTAAAAGTGCTACACACAAAGTCTAGTTGGATGCAATAGATGGCGCTGCGTGAGTCAAAGCATCAGATAAGAGTGCCGTGCTGAATATGGAGGTTCATTTTGTCTGTCGACAAAATGGTAGTAGGGTGAAATGTTACACAAACACTGAGTTTACTGATATGCATTTGCCATGCATGATTGCAATTGGAGAACCGCATAGAGTTTGTACACCCATTATATTCCAGGAGGTACACTCCCTATTTTCACCCGAAACTGTCCAACTATGGACCTTCCATGATATACACACAGGAACGAAATCGAAAATTAAAAGCGTCAAACAGTGTGGAAACTGTGCTGGAAGTTGTATCGATGAATCTTGGACCCATTAAGCGGATTATCACCCGTCGGGATTTAACATAAAACCATCTGATGGCTTCTGCATAGTAACTACGTGCATTCCTATCACCCCTACATGCACCTCTATTTTCCCTTTAAGGACTCTTTTTCTTAATTTTTTTCTGTTCTAAAGATTATAAAAAAAATACTTTATTCTCCTTTTCACGTCTTGTCTTTCTTGTATTTTGTGTCGTCACTATAGCACAAGGGAAAGTGTTTCCCCATACATACCTATGTGATTTACCATCGGCTAGGTTTACTCCATCTGCTTGAAAGTTTGTAACCGTTACAAACGTTACCTAATGCAACCTGTATTTAATAATTGGATAATTAGATAAATAGATTTTTTGAATTATCAGCGACGAGCTTTGAAAAATGGAAGATTTAAATTGCCTATTTATGTATATTTATGTAAATTATTTGCTTAAAATATTTTCATCGTACGGTATTCAACTGAGAAATGGAGTAATTTTTTTCTACTGTATGCATGGAAATGTATTTAAAAATATTTCTTAGCATATTCATTTCTGTAAAAGCTCTAAAAACTATTACTTGGAAACTCTAACTTAATATTTTCAACAAAACAATTGAAGAAACTTAAATATCCAAAGATGTAGAATGATCAAATGGGTGTAGATTTTAGAGATTTAAATATTGATATTTAATATTTTAACTATTGAATAATTAGATGTAAAATAGTCTTCTATTCTCATCAAAAGAAAAAATTGCTTAGTATCTTAATTTAAAAATTAAACTGTAATTTGTGTTTTAAAAAATACATTAAATTATGCACACAAACCATAATTAAAAACTTAATTCAATGAAAATAAATATTTTTTTTTTAAAAAAAATTATTCTTATTTCAAGATTGTACTTTTAATTAAGATCAACAGTTAATGTTATTGTTCAAGTGATTTAAATAATGGCATTTAATAATTTTTAGATAAAACTTTGTATGAGATTTAGTTTGATAAATGAATTGTATGCTTCATATACATTAATTTATTTATCATTTTAAAACAAATAATACAATGTGTATAAACAAGTAATTTTGCTTATATAAAAGTATTGAGTTAAGAGTTTTCAACTGGATTTTTTCACCACAATATTTTTTAAATATTCAATTTTCCCGTTTCGATTTTCTTTGGATTTATCACTTGATTATCCTTGGAAGTCAAAAATAGTAGTTTCATTGCAACTTAGCTGATGATATTTTACGTAATATTAAAGATATTTTATCCCAATATTTCCACGCTAAATTTTTACCTAAAAATTGTGCATGTATTTTTAAATATGTGCATTTATGGGTTTTCTTTCAATATTTTTTTATCTTCTAATAGTATCATACTAATAAGATAATATCATTAATATTTCGTTTTCACAGTAAAAAATAATTCGATTTGGTAAGCAGCATTAAAAAAAGCTAATAAAATGAATGTTAATTAATAAAATCCATGTAGGGAAATCAGGTAGCAAAACTACTTTTAAAATATATATCCCCAAATGTTTGTAAATATATATATATATAGTAATATAAAATAAAAGTGAAGAAGTACTAGAACTTTCAGTGCTAAATCAGGAAGAAATTGGAATTCACTAGACACAACAAATGTAGTTACAAAAAAGTCTTAGGACTAATTTGGAGATCTATTATGATTTCTAAAGCTGTCGCTGAATTAGGCCAGCAAATTAGGGTTAGCAATGCTTTATAGATCCAACCTTCCCCGTACAACAGAAACTTTCGAGATAATAGAGGGAAAAAACAAGTTGAAAAGTATATATATATATATATATATATATATATATATATATACTACTGAAACTTTTTTTATGAAAAATAACAAATAATTTGTTGAAATAAAAAAAAATAATATTAACCAAAAATTTAATACTTGAATATTAACCAATTTTATCCCATTGTCCTATTTAGAGGACAGCTAAAAAATATCATGGTGAAATTATAATTAGCATTTTACGATGAAATTGACTATTGGAACATGTAGGGATATGAATTAGCTTCTTCTAGCGTAAGTTTTATGTGTCTCACCCCCCTTCCTCTCGTTCCTCTGTGGTAATTTTGCTTATTTATCTCATTTTAAATCACAAATTGCACCTTTTCTCTCTCTCTTTGGGGTTGTAGAATTATTTTTCAGAGTACTTTGGATACTTGGCTGGGCATTTTTTATGTAATAGTACTCTTTCGTTATGATACCAGTGGTTAATTAGAGCGATATTGATCTTAATTAAGTTTTAACAAATTATTTTTTAACTGTCCTCTAAATAGAATAGTGGGACGATCCACATGCGACGCACTCTTTATCTATTTATAACGAAGAGTAAAAATATATATATAATATATATATCTTCTAGTGTGCACCTCCTTAGTTATGCCAGGGCAAATGTTTCTCATGTTAGAGGAAGCATTATAATTATTAAATAGTATGAATTCATACAGAGATAAAGCGATGTTGAAATTTTGCTGTGTTAACACCAGATGCTAGTGAACTAACTGACGAAGATGAAGGGATTGAGAATGAAGTAAATACAGGTGAAAACCGAAGCTTGAAGGAGTTCCGAAGAGCTTTAGTAACAATCTAGCTAAAAAAACTGTGATAAGAACGAGAGGTAGATCTCGACTGTACTTTCTTATGCAAAAGAAAACATCCGTAAAGATAGTATTGGTCATTTTTTACTAAAGCAAGAAAAATAACGTCGTTGTCAAAGAGAAAACCAAAAACATACTGCCGCAAATGTGACAAATCGCTTTGTCAGGCTTGCTTTGGACTTTTACATCAAAATTAGAGTGAAATTTAACTTAAAAATGAAATATTTTGTAAACAAGAAAGTATTATTCAAAAAAAGTAAAATTTTGTACTCGGAAATAGTTTCTCATCATTGAAGAGGACACTAAAACACATAAGTGCACATTTTATTCCCTTTATTCCAGTGTCTTTTTCATAGGACGGGTCAGATTTCTTATGTAAAATATATGCCTTTTTCAAATCTTCTTATATTTAGTCTGTTTAAGTTTAATTTACTTTAAAAAAATATAATTCTACTCAATTTTTAAAAAAAATAAATTGGGACAAAATGGGTTAATGTTTGTATAAATGATACAATTTACAATCAAAAAATGCTTTATGTACTTTTTAAGTGTATGTAATCTATTTTTTTTTAATGTTTACACTATTAATTTTTATTTTTATTTTATTTATTGCATTAATTTTTTTTTAAAAAAAATATCATTTTTTTTATCACAGAAATATTTTCAAACGTATCAACTTTTAGGGTGAAATAAATTTCTCGCAGAAATTCCGTTAGCGGTTTCAGAATCATATGTTGTCGTTTATTTTCATTTGTGACAATATGAAACTTGTGCACATTTTTAAAAATTCCTTCAATGACAACTTAACATCATTTATATTTGTAATAAAACAATAAATATTTTCTATAATTTAAATTTATGAAAAAGCAAAGGTAGGTTAAAAGGGATATTTCCATATCTTTACAAATTTGTCTTTTTCTTAACTTATGAAACAAATGTCAGTATATATTATTTAGTTTCTGCAATCAAATAGATAGATAAATTTTACGTTTTACGTAAAAAAAATCCCTCATATAAGCTCTTATAAGGATAACGAATAATACCGCAGTTGATTATTGTTTGATACTATTCAATGATTTTGATGTCTATTAACAGGAAAATATTCATTTGTAAAACAATCATTAAATTCTTTCACACTGGTAATTTTTTAAGATCAGACGTATTTATGCATTATTTTGAATATATATTGAACGATTAATTATGTATTAATTATTTACTCCATGTTGTTGAGCGTTTATTAGAACCACATTTTATAAAATAGATACAAATACTTAAAAGTATCTACTCAGTATAAAGAAAATATGTATGTTTTTTTTTCTTTTTCCCTGACCGTAAGACAAACGAATAGTTTTTGATGAAGAATAGCTAACTCTATTAGTTGTAGATGTGTGAATGAAGTGTACTCTGGGGAATTCTTTTATTATCAGCCAACGCCTTTACTAGAAGCTGTCCATTTCCATTGTCCTCTTCGTAAAGAGAATGAGAGAAATATGTGAACTCAATAAAAGAAGCGAGATTAAATGTCAGAGGAGAGAAATAAATGATGAGTAATTAAGAGAACTACAGTTGTTAACGTTAGTTACAATGTGCTATTTATTGAAATAAAATTGAATTCATTACATATTCTGCTGTGAATGATTAATAGTTCCTTCTAAAATAAAGATCTAATTCTCATTCTTCTTTGTACTTTTATTCTGTTCACTTCCATTAAAACCGATTTAATTAAAGGTAGTTTATTATTGTATTAAAATGGGGCCTAATAGGCTTCTGAATGGCAGAGATTCTATTATTATCCTCTTACTGAGCTCATGGAAAACAATAAATCAATGGAGTCGGATTGTATCTACCAAAAATAGGATTAATACTAGCAGTAAACGTCTACTTCCCTGGTTTTTATGGCGTCACATTTATCCAAATGCATAAATTTCAAATAAAATGCAAGTAAAAGTCATGAACATAGGCTTCTGATCGTTATATGAATCACACTTAAAATTCCCATGAAAATAAAAATAACATTTTAATAACTTAAAAAAAATAAAAAAAAACTCGCAGTTAATTGCATATTAAAAAGGTAATTTTCATTGAATTCAGAAACTGTTAAGAAAGAAATTTGCAGAGACTTTGAAATGTATTTCCAAAACATTAAAAAGAATCATAATAATCAAAACACTGTATTTATCTATTGAGTGTGACATTGGCTAAGTTTTTTGACCTTATATATATTTTTTTTCCTTCGAAATTTTAATTTCACTTGATATTCAGAAGCAATATACTCAAAATTAATGACCATTCTTATCTGCATTAATAAATATTATTAATAATTTGGTTAAAATCAAATAAATTGCATCACAACAATCTAGTTTAAAAATTTATAAAGACTATCTTATAAGCATAAAAACGTTTTATTTTATTTTTCTTGCTTAGTTTACATCTGTTAGTTTGAATGTAAACATTTTAATAAGTTAGATTAATAGGTTAAGTGATTAAATTTTAACAAAAAAAAAAGAAGAAAAAAAAAAAAAACAATGATTCTATTCCCTAGTATATTCATAATATGTTAATACAAATAATCGAATAACGAAAAAGCTAATTGGATACTGGAAAATGATTTTCTTAACTTTAAAGGTTTCTCAGTTTAATATAAAGATAGGTAATATATATTTAGGAATCTTCTCAATGGACATGCATTGCAAACTATAAAAATAAATTCTGGCCCAATGCTTCGTTTCATCACGGTATCAGTCTCTGGTAAGTTAATAGCTGTGTAAAATACCGAATTCCGTCTTTGAATTTAAAATAATGCTTTCCTTCTCAAACATTTCACGAACATGCCAAAGATCCCTTTCCAAAATGTTATTGGAATTAGCCTTGCATCTACCTCATCCTTATCAACTGGAACTGAGAATTGTTGCTTTGACTGAAACAAATATTATCGGTAAGCAAAATGGGAATTCATTGTTGGGATGTCCAGTCTCTGTGCTATGGAAACAACTGTAAATGTTGGAACGCTATTAAAGGAATTTACCGTTAAGGACGTCGGGGTTGAATTAGCTACCTTAATGCAGACGCCTGCACAAAATGAACCGTAACATAAGTGACCCAGCTGTCATTCACAATTGTCCGATGTATGTTTCTTGTCTTGCTTCAGCCTGAAGAACAATACACCGGTTATCAATTGCCACTGTATTTCTTAGCTGATTATCGCCAAAATTTCTTACGGCTTTGCTTGTCATTTGGAATACTTTCCAAGCTCTTCAAATTAATTTTTATCAATTCCAAAATCTTAAGTAATCCAAAAAAAATCATTTCATTTTCTATTATGCATTTTATGAAGATTATTTTTATTACTTCAATATGAACACTATATCTTGAAATCTATAATCTTTTGGGAAAACTGGCAAGCACAATTATATACAGACTTATAGGGCAATTGGTGAACAAAATAATGATACATAGAAAAGTTTAATCATTGATTTAACCAATTGGATTTTTATTAGAATGAAAACAATGCAGCTTATATCACTAATGCAAAAATTCAAGCAAATGCATTTGTAACACTTTCACAATAATGCTATTTTATATTTTTTCATTACACATGTCTATTTTTTAAGAATATTTTATACAATTAAATAATATTTTGATGTATTTACATCCTTAAATTTAAAGTAATTCATCCAGAAAGGTTACTATTATGATAATAATATTTCATACATATAAAACACGTATGGGTATAATATTTTACAAGAGAAATAGAATTCGTTTTAAAAGGAATTATGTCTTTATATTACAGAAAAGAAAATACGCTACTGAATAAGCGTAACATCCTCTAACATTACGAAACAAATTACTTAAAAAAATACTTACCAAAACGTTTTAAGCTTTTCTAATGGAATTTCCGAAAATATAATGATGTAATGATGTGCATAAGAAAAGTAAAATTACTCACTGTCCTGATGGATTTTTCTAATACATGAGCAACATAGAATGACGAATGACAAGCATTTGTGTACTGATATTACATTTTTTCTGGAAAAAGTTATAGCCTATTTCAAAATCAATATTTAGAAACGTTAATCTAAAGCTTTTTCATATTTTATTATAAAATTTTTCGGATAATTTGAAACTTAATGTTTAAAGTGTATGTGTCTGTGTTACACATATAAATAGATAATATAATATACTATGGACCTTTTTTACACACAAGTTCATGGGAACATAAACAATTTTTTTTTAAATATAGTTGTGACTATTTTCTGACCATATCAAGATATTGTGACCAATACGCTTAATTGTCAATAGTGGCAATGTAAATTGCCTGGATTTTTCCTAAAAAACGCAGAGAAAAAACTAATTTCTTGGTATATTAATTATTAAGTGCATTTTACATTTATCATTTAAAATACTATCCCATTATCAGGACTTTTGATATTGTTTTTAGAATAATAATTGAAAATCATAGAAAAAGTATTATAATTTTACATATTAATTATTATAGACATTTTGAAATATATGTAATGCATTTTTAATTTTGCGTTTTCGTAGAATGTGAGCTGAAGTACAACAATTTGAAGTAAACAAAGTATTTCTTAACTTAATTGAACCATAAGAGTCAAAAATTGGTTACATCCTTAATACAATTTAAACTAACCTCTGTAGTTATATTTGATTCATGAAAATTTTCAAAGTACTAATAGAGGGAATGAGAAACAGGAATTTCCAGTTTTTTGTAAAAATAAACACGGACTTGACATTTTATTAATAAAGTTTTTAAAAGATAAAAGTAGACTTATTTTTTAATATCATACTTATCACTTATATTCTTATAAAATCTCAAATACCTTCAACATGATTTTGTAAAACGGTATATTTCTGCATATGCAATCAATTACAGAATGCTTCACCATCTCTTTTAATACATAAAATTTAAACAAGCAACGTTTGAATGGAACTGAATGGGTTATTAAGCAATCGAAATGTGTGTTTATTTTTATAAGATTAAATAAATTAGCCGACAGTTTATTTGAAACAACTCTTAGTCTACCCATAATAGAAATGGTCATCATGTACTTTTAATATTGAACGAAAATTCTTTAAATTCTTTTTACACTTTCTAATTGTTCTAACCTTAAATTTCTTTGTTTCTTGCAGTGTAATTAAGCTGAAATAGATCTATGAAGAAATTAAAGAATTGTGTCTGTATAAAAGATTAAATGGGTGTGTATTCATCCGATCATAAGCAATATCATTGAAACTTATCAATAAGAAGCATTACTCATGTATTTTCTTGGGACCTGAGCCATTCACAAAAAATTTTTGGTTTCTTTATATATTCTTTCAACGACAAGGAGGACAAACTGTAAAAAATGTTGAACCTGATGATCGTATTTTTGAGATTTTTTTAGGAAGTGTTACTTAACTTATTGATTTAAATTTGAAACTATATATTTTATCCTATATTATAGCTTACAAAAACATGCTACTAACCGAAATGCTTAAGACTAAAATAGTTTTTTTATAGGAGAAAATTTCATGAGAATAATTTGGTACCGTTGATTACAATGAAAAAACGTTATCAGTAAAAAAAAAATTTCGATTGATAAAAATTAATGTCTGAGTATTTAAGCCAAGTGTCTTTAATCGCACTGAAAATTGATGGAAATAAAAGGTTTCTGTGTAAATTTACATTTTTATAGGATCCCTTTTCGTCTTCAATACTGTACTTAGCGAATTATTTCTTCAAAAGGTTCAATCATTTGTTTCAATTCTTTTGAAAAGTTTTAGCATTTGAAAGTTTCTTGAAACAATTTCGCTTTTCGGGAAAGTAGCTCACAGTTAAAACCTTCTACATTTTTTTATTAAGACATCTTGTTAGGTTTAACGTTCTAAATAATTTAGATAGGATAATTTCGGTAAATTTTAAGCTTAAGCTCTTTTCATGTGTTTCAAAATTTCTAAAAATTTCTATACCTTAAATTAATGTAAATTTTCCAATTGTTAAGACGACTGAAAACATATTTTATGTATGTGCATATTTTGAAATTGTTCCTATATACACTAGCGTGTAAAATGTAAACAATATATATATTTTTTTTTGGCAGAACTCTGTGAGAAATCATCTGAGAGACATGAAAGTGAAAAATGACTTTAACTAAGACTAAAATGACTTTGACCATTTTTAACTAAGTGATTACGAAAGTATAATTCTGCAAAAATTAATACGATGCACATAGTTTCGAAACAAAAAAAAAAGGTTTTATTGAAATCATAGTAACGTTACACATGATTAGCTATCGAAGAGGACGAAAAACAAGCAGATGTAACTTAGTAAGAGATATGCTCCCCTCTGATTGCAATGTCTGCTTCACGCTGTTTCTCCATATTCAGCAGCAGATTCACCAAGAGTTCTCGATCTAAGAGTTTCCATTCATCAATCAGCATCTGTTTCAGTTGTTGAGAGTTCCCCGAAGGATCTAATCGCGCGACCAGGCGTCTTTCCCAAAGTATCCCACACATGTTCTAAGTGATTCAAATCGGAGTATGACTCTGGACAGTCAATCTGAGTGATATATTAATTTTCCAGCATCTTCGGAATATCAGCAGTCCAGTGTGGTCACGCATTGTCATACATAAAGTCGAAGTCTGGTCTAATAGCACCTCGGAACTGTCGCTCATTTGAAATAATCGCTTTCTTACAATAGCATCTCTGGTTACAAAACCTCTATCGAAAACGCGTAGAGCTTTTTTCATCCATACATAATAATGCTTACCCAGACGACAATTCCAGAACCACCTCAACTGTCTATTTCTGTGATGTTACTAGAATGAAACCGTGTCCTTATATCTCTTCAAATCAACTGGTGTTAAGAATCGCTTGCAATACATAATTGACTCTTATCCGTGAAAAAGATACGACTCCATTGATGAGATCTCCAGTCTACACCACGCAAAGTGGAGCCATCTATGGTAAACTTTCAAAAGGACTCAGCTTTCAGATCAGCAAGTGAATAGGTCATCTTTGGGAAGGCATGTGGTCATAGTAAACTGTGACCTGTTACTGCAAACAGTTGCTGAACATTGTCCCTTTCTGGCTGATTTCAGTCTCTTTTCGCCTGCAGGATCATATATCCGTCCTCCATTGCAGTTGTTCTCCTGCAAAGGGCGCCACTAGCCTCTCTAATAGACGTACATATGATTTAAAAAATTTTCCTAGAGCCTGAACTGACACTTTGGTTAATTTCGAACTCTTCAGCTACGTTCCTGCTCGAGTTTTACAATCATTCCGCCGCGTGTGAAGTCGTTCAGGCGAATTTTCTAGCCATATTTCTTGACAACACTTATTTGCATATGCAGAGAGAGTTTTTAATTGGACCCCGGTTCTTTCTCTTATTGTAGGCTTGAGCTAATCACGCTGAACGCACGCATTTTGCGCAGGCTCACGTCAACAATGACCAATAAGGTGATATGTTCGATGAGATATATTAATGAACATTTGCATACGCTTCACCTTACTACTGATTAGCGTGTTCATTGTAATGATCATAATAACCTCTTTTCTGCAATTTTATGGCTATGTGTTAAAAATTTGCATGACTACTTAAGTTTGGAACACCAGTTTATTTTTGCTGATGTATCATCTTGCAATTGTTGCCACTTGTTTACCGTCAATCGATGTGTTTTGACATTTCACAATAACAATTTTGGCTTCAAGCATGCGTTAATATCTTTGACAGAATTCCAGCTAGGAATGACTAGCAATGTCTTTCGGAAACCACCAGACAATAGTAGGATGACATCACCAAATATTTTTTCTTTACTTTTCTCACCCGTTTGTTAAATTTTACAATGTTGCATATGTTTTACTAACCAGTGATGTACACATAGTGTTTCGACTGCAGCTCATCTCTATGAGTATGACGGATTTTAATGTACATCAAGAAAACATCGTTTTCTCCATTTTATCACAACTACCACATTATATCCAGCCAACTATGCATTCAGATGACAGAATTTCCATCTCAAATTGGCATATTCAACTTCCAAACAGTGATTCAATGCAGCAAGTGACTTTCCTCTGCTCTTCTATAATTCAATGTCAATGCTCCCTGGTCCATTCCAATGGAAAAGATGGGCCATCAATGGGGAAACATGATTTGGATGCTGGTTACATAGAACTACGGCATCCGTGTATTTTGCATTATATGTTGAGACATAACATCTAAACAGCCACTGTTGCAGTTGTTGATGATGTCAATTGTTGTTTCACTTCGGCCATGATAAACAATGTGCAGTAACATCTGCTTTCTCGTTTAAGTAATGCACAATTTTCAACCAATTGCTGGCAGGAGACTTATCAGTTCATTATCCATTCACCTCGTTTTTATAAATACGCCCAGTTACTACACTTAAACAGATCAGGATTGATGATCCCAGTCTCCGAGGCATTATGATTTGACCTTTATCAAAATCTGATATAATCACACACATCTGCTTTTCACTAAAATCTCCGTGTGCAATGCCAATGAATGTTTTCTTTATATATTCCAGCATCATCCACGCGTGTGTCGTTGCTTTATCTTCAGGTGAGTCTATTTTTTAGGTGAGGGGGGGGGGGGTAATGTAATCGCTCTTTGATGTGAATATGTATTTCTATAAATAATTGAAACAATTTTAGAACAAATTATTTTCAAATTTAAATATTATTGCTTAAATATCTTGGTTCTACTATAATTTTGCAAAATTATCATTGATAAAAAATTTCAAAATAAATATAGCGTAATCAAAAAAATTTTTAAAAAATGTATATAAATTGTTTTAAATGCTTCAAATTGTAAAAGATCTTAAATCACACACACACACAAAGGTGTTTTTTGAGCCATCACATTGATATCAGAACGATATCAGCTACATCTGAAATGATATCTTAAGATATATGTATACCATTTATGAGCTCACAAAAATATGGATTAATACATTATTATAAATATTCTGATTGATATGAGGTGCACAATCTTAAGTAGCTTTATCAGGATATCAAAAGTATTTAAAAATATTATATTCAGCATCCGTAATCAATAATATGTAATTATTGTCTTTCAAATTACCAATTTAATTTGTTGGGCATTGCTTAGCGCATAGTTTAAAATAGGAAATGACTTCTTTCTGAAGTTCACACTTTCTATACTACAACATATTTACGCGAAATTATACTCGTTACTTTAAAGGTCTGTCCATAAACCAGGGGTAGGCAGACTTTTCCAGGGTACGGGCTACTTCTAATTTTTCAAGTTGTTGTGGTCCACCCAGTGGCATAGGTGTGGTGAAGTAAGAAAAATATCAACAATACACAATTAAGGTATCCGACTACGTTCGGAACCATTATTTAAAAAAGCGCATAAATGTATAATTTTCATGATATTTAGTGTCACTTAGATTAGAATGCATGTATAAAATTGTTTTAAGGACATTATGAAAAAGAAATATTTAAATACAATATTTTGGCAAAAAAATTAACTTAGAATAACTTTTATTCCAAATATTCTCTTTTTGTAAAAAAATCTTCTATTATATTAATATTTTGCCTGTATATAGCTCTGACCTCTGTACAGAGGCTCAACTATCATTTTTGAAAAAAATCACATTATTTTCAGAGTTACAACCATTTGAAATAATTATCGGCGTATTTTCTAAAAATTTCTCGCTTCTCTTTTCGTAAAACATGGATAAACCGACTTCCGAGTTATGCATTTCAAAAATTCTAGTTGAGCCTCTGTACAGAGGTCTGAGCTATATACAAGGAAACTATTAATACAATAGAAGCATTTTTTACAAAAGAACATTTGGAAGAAAGGTTATTCTAAGTTAATTTTTTGTCAAAATATTGTACTTAAATAATTTTTTATTGTAATACTATTCTTAACCCAATTTTATATACATTGTCTAATCTAAGTGACGCTAAATATCATAAATATTATCCATTTACACGCTTTTGCAAAATCACGGTTCCGAACGTAGTCGGATACCGCAAAATAAAAATTTAAAAAAAAAAACATTTTTAAAACTGCGTTTAAAGCAAAACACAAGATAGAAACATAATAATAACAGCCACAAATACAATTGTTGGTACCTTGTACACTTCCTCTATTGTCGTTTGTCCGCGCTTACTTCAACTCTCTCTTGTGTGCTCGACTTAGCTCAGACCGAGCAGACGTACAATACTAGACGTCGTGTAGTAGGGAAGCACCTCTGTGCATAAAATATTTCAATTGGGAAATGTATTGTTGTTATTGATTACCTCATGATGAGATGATAATAAATCTAGGTTTGTGTTGGATTAAAGTTCGTTTTTCTCATTTGAGCTCAATCGAAGTTAATTTCAATAATGATCCCTTTGCATTTACACCTGCCACCCAATATTTACAGTAATGATATCAAATTATTCATTGATTATCAAACAACAGATTATTTTGATCAAAAGTCATTTCTTCTACGTAACAGTCAGTAGATGGCATACTGAAACCCAATCTTGAAAATTTCGGTGTATAATTACTAACTACTAATGTTCAGGAGATCATCTCAAAATGTCTTGGTTGTCCACAGATGGATCACGATCAACTTAATGCCCATTCCCACCGTAAAATTTAAAATAAACACATTGAACAAAATTTTTATTTCAATCAACTTAACTTTAAAAAAGCTACGAAACTTTGACTTTTTCATAAATATATGCTTATTTCTCTTGATGAGCCTACTTATTTTTTGTGGTAATTATGAAACAGGAAATGCATCAAATGGTACCACACCGCAAACATTAAATATCTATCCACATCTCCTGTTTTCATTTCCTTTGAACTGAATAATATCTTTCACTATACTTGCATTTTTTTTTTGCTTCACTTATCAGAAATGAAAACCTACGACCACACACTCTTTTTTTTTATCTCGAATCCTTTAGTTCGGTTGATGCATTCTGTGCCATTCAATCACGCCCCGTGTTCTCCTTCTATACACCCTATCGATCAATCGTTTAAAGGTCCTGTTCAACTTGCTTACCAAAGGCGATTTTCACACGTTTTTAAAGCAAGAGAAATGTGTGTTTTTTTCTCTTTTAGATTCATCTTATTTTACTGAATTCGATTGAATTCTTTGTTTGTTTTCAAAATTTATTATTTGTTTTTTACCTTTTCTTTTCAAAGTGTCCTATAATGCGAACAATTATGCCTTTTTTTCAGATTGAATTTTCCTTTTACTTCAACAATCGATATTTTGGCAATAGAAAGTGTGCTTTTTATTGATGATTTACTTCATTCATAAGTGTAAAATATTATAAAGCTGTATTTAAGTCAATAGAGAAGGCATAATTTAGACCTTTTTTTGCTTTGTGCTAACTACATTTCTAATGCTCTTACTGATTTTACTATTATTTCTTTATACTGATATTGTAATGGGTCTATCCACGTTTCCGCTAATTCTCTTGGGTAAAATAATCTTTATAACTGTGATTTCAGTTGAAAAACGCTTCCGTAAAATCTGGATTTATGTAAATTAGAACTTAAATTTAAGTTTTGTTGTAGAGTATTCTAGAGGATGGTTGAAAGTTGATATAGAAGCAAACACACACACATAGTGTTAGCGACTAGAGGTCGTGTATTTAAGTCAAGTTCGAAGATTATTCAAGTAGTGATTAGAAGAGAGTTAAAAAATAAAATAAGTAATCCTGTTTCTACTATACTTAAATTGATGAAGCTTGATTGCTCCTCGGGTTTAGTGATTTAATTGCATTCTCCTTTATACTACTTAAAGCTAAAATAGTAAATAAAATTTTGTTAGTTTTATAATGGCTGATTTTTACTTGAACCCACCAATACCCACGTCCCCCGATACGTGATATAGTAAATGTTAATTTTTTGACAAAAATGTTACTGTAATTATTTTTAATGTCGCCATGTAACAATTTTGTTTATTTATTTTTTTGCAAATTTTATGCGTCATTCGAGGGTTTTTTAGGAGTAAGGTGAATAATCAGTTTGCTTGCAAAATGGTAAAATTTATTAAATTATAGTACCACCTAAAAAAATGTCATAAATTTGGCTAACATATAAACAAGGATTTTCTTTTGGTCAATAGAAAAGAGAATAAAATAAAACAATTATATATCAGAATAATTCTTAAAAGAACCATTTATCAAAAGTCTTAAATACTTGAAGGAAGTTACTAAAATTGGCTCTGTTTGATTGATTAAAAATTGATAGACGAGCTACATGAGAAAAATTGCTAGCATTAAAAAGTCAACTGACAATAAAACATATATTTAGAAAAACTTACATAAAGGGCCACCAGAATGATTTTTTTTAAATATTTGATCAAAAAATATTAATAGAAATAAATAATTTAAAATTTAACAGTTCAATGAAAATCCAAATTTTATTATTATTATTGTACAATTGAGGATTATACGTATAGACAATTATTAATGGCATATACTAAATTGTCATAACTCTAATTTAAAGCTAAATTAAGTATAGAAGTATAGCAAAAAAGTATAAAAGAAGAGAAAATATTGTATGAATATGTATCAAAAATATTATAAGATTATCAACATAATACAGTGTTTTTCAATTTGTGGGGCGCGGCAATCCTGCGAGGGGGGTGCGAGCATACTGAAAGTAAAAGGTTTAAAAAATAATTTTTTGGAATGAAGTAAAACAAAATGCTTTCTGACATAATAAAAAATACACATTCACACTGATATAATTTATTTTTTCACCTGGTGATCATCAAAAATAAAATATTCCACTTCAAACGCTCCTTAGCTATCTTTGATCCTATAACCAAATAAAAAAAGACATTTTGTTTGCTTTACTGTAATCCCACGATGAGAGATTTTTTTACTATGTTTCTTTTAACCCCTAAAATACTACATTTGATTAGTATATATTTGACCTTCAAACTTACTGGCATGTTTCACTCTGTCTCTTTTTCTTTTAGGAAAGTTGTAAATAATATATTTTTGTTGTTTTTTTCCATGTAAATGAGTTTTATGATCTATGGATAAGGATACTGAGCACTGTGAATGATTATTTGGCCAATATGTATTTTTATGAGTATTCTGAAACATATAATGTATAATGAAAAACGTTTTATACAATTATTTTTTAGAACATGCTACAATTTCCCCCATGTACAATTTTGTGGTTTTGATGGCTGTGTTGTACGACTTATTGTGGTTTATAGATGTAAATGAGCAGAATATTAAAAAAAATGGGCATCTGTGATATCTATTGAAGGAAGCTGAAAGTGATTAAAAGTAATTTCATATTATAATTTTTTTGGTATATATATACTCTATAACAAATAAACGACGCACCAAGAAGGAGTTTCCCGATTGTAATGAAATTTATTACGCAAAGACATTTGAACCGAATATGCAAATGATTAAAATTTAGTACCGTGAATAAATAGCGGGAACTACAACGCATCGGAACTGCGCTCTAAGAAGGTGCTTATACGAAGCGATTCTCAGTTTGATGGTCAAAATTTTGGTTGCATTGCAACCTAGGATACCTTTCAACTACTGACAAAATGTTTCGCCGATGAATTCGAGCTCATTATGTGCAACTGTCAGAGTTTGAAAGAGGTCGTATCATTGAACTGAAAGAGGCAGGTTGGGCAAATCGGAGAATCGCTCGTCATATGTTTCGAAGCGATACGGCCATTAAAAGATGCTGGCAAGAATGGGTGGAAAATGGCAGATTTTAGGGTCATGTTGGTAGCCGTCGACCTTTTGCCACAGCAGATAATGAGGACAGATTGATTGTCAGATCAGCTGTCCCTACGTCTGATTCATCGTTATCAACCGTCAGACATACGACACGCACACGAGTGTCCACCATGACCATTCACAAATGGCTGATAGGGCGAAATTTACGCTCGTATCCACCTCTACGCCAACTGCCATTTACACCTGTGCGTTGTTGAACCAGTTTACAGTGATACTTAGGTCGATCATATTGGAATATAGCTTACTGGGGAAATAGTGTTTAGCGACGAATCCCGCATCTGTGTCCTGACGATCATCGTGGACGTGTCTAGGGAAGCCCAGAGCAGTGTGCCCCTCCTGCTTTCACTATTGCACACCACACAGGCCCTCAGCCTATAGTTATTGTCTGGGCCATTTCTTTTGACAGTCTGACCCCTTTGGTCGTCATTAGATCACACTTACTGCACACAGGTACGTCGACAACATTCTGAGAACTGCTTTGCTAACGTTCCCTTAGAAGCAAACTGGCTTCATTTTTCAGCAAGATAACGCCAGACCACACACGGTGCGTGTTGCTATGAACTCTTTTACAGCTTGTCAAATACTTCCTTGGCCAGCCAGATCACCAGATATCTCTTCAATTGAGCATGTCTTGGATATGATGAGAAGGCGACTACATCTAATAGGGAATGTTCAAAACCTGGTCTGACAATCGAAGAACATTTGTCAAGAAATATCGCAGGAGACCACCAGTTTACTTTATCGCTCTATTGCAAGGCGTGTGACAGCTTGCAACCAGGCTAGAGGGGGGTCAACACTTTATTGAGATCGTTACTTTGTAACTATATAATTCTGAAAAATCCATTCGATTTTTCTGAAATTTTAATCATTTTCTATTTTGTGCATAATCTTTCTACCCACCAATTTTTGTGTCTATCGGACGACTCGTTCTTGGTGCACCGTTTTTTTTGGCTATAGAGTGTATATATATGCATATTCAACGGAACTTTAATTCCCGTTAATAGTTTTCGAAGTATTTTTTAATTAATATGTTCATAATTCCATTTATTTTACTACTATAATTATCATTTCTCTTTTCAAAAACATACGAAAACCAAAGATGCAGTACTATACTTTTTACTCTTTTTTTCAAATTATTAATGGTCTGCTGCGTCCATCACTACAAAACTAAAATAGTTTTTGTCCATGACAACTTTATATACTTAGACAGATAGAAATATTTTTTTAAAATAAATATATTTTCTCGATTAGAGAAAAAAAAATATTTATTCTTTTTATAACTATATGTGTAATTCTTTATCATTTAGAGATTTTCAAGCTAAACCCTTACGATAAGCATTTCATTATAAATTTAATGAAAAAAAATATACGGGGAAATAAGCCTTATTTCAACGCATTGACAACATAAGAATAAATTTCATTTACTTAAAAAATAAATAAAGTTAAAAAAAAAAACCATATTTCAATGGGAAACTCATAATTGTGCGAAGTTTTTGATATCACATTTTAAAACTATATTAGTCGCAAAATCTCAGAAACGTATATTTTTTTTTGGCTACTGCATCATAACGGTAGGTAGGAACACACCCCTTCTTTTTCTATCCATCTTTCATCTCTCATCCTAGGATTCAGTGTCCAGAATGTGGTCATCCTCTTCAGATTTTTTAGGAAAGAGAACCTTGAATCTGACAGGTGCAGCCTGCCCAACAACGCACTTTTTAATGCCTCTTTTTTCGATTTTTCGTTCATTTTTTTTTTTGTAACATAGAGGGTAAATTTTTAGTTTTATACTTAAATAACTCACAGTAAGTATTTTACAATTTTTGTATGATAATTTTTCTGTTGAGAACTGAGATGTACCTGAAAGATGCCTCGGCAGGTCAATATATATATATATATATATATATATAAATCAATCACAATTTCACAATCAATTAAAAAATTGAAATTATAATACTAAATCCCATTTCAAAATATCAATTGTGAAAGTATAAAATAAAATTCCAACGTTTTCAAACAAAATTAAAAATTTATAAAATATCCAAGTGCAACCTCAAACTTTGGACCGATAAGTCGGGTTAAACTAGTTTGATGGCGCCAACCTTCCCCTATTGCAACTTTTTAAGTTAATCTGGAAATATCCAATTCTCAAAAATTAAAAAAATAAACTATTTGCCATCACTTTCTGAACGATATTATAACTTTAAAATGTTAAAATTCTAAAACAATTGTATGCATAATATAAGTGAACTATCGAAAACCAAAGATGATGCACTCATCTTTAAAATAAACGTGTAGGAAGAAAAAAAATATCTGAAATTCCAAAGTTCTAATTAAGAACCCATTATATTCACAAATGAATTGCGTAAATCATCAAAAACTCACCCAAGAGCATCCTACCAATACTTCAATTCACAATTTCTGTACGATTTCTCATATTTATTAGAACAATCACCACTCCACTATTACCCAAAATTCTCACTAATGCCATGTCAATCCAAATGATCCATATTCTCACATTAGAGTTTAACTATTTGGTATTAGAAACAAACCAGTTTGCATGCAAAAAAAGTTGTTTGATTGATCATAAATAGTTTTTAAGTGTAGTTGTGTAAATATTGGTGTATGTGTGTATTAAAATGTATCCCGTGTGTGGAATGCACATATTCTTCACAGCTGGACACTAACAAGCTGACTTTGTGGACCTAATGTTAGTAGTTATATATATATATATATATATATAACTGTATTTTATTTTACCTTTTCAATCGAGATGGATTAAACTGCTATATTATATATATTGGTAATCAAAATCACTCGGACCCTTGCCGCAAATATCTACGGTTCATAAACTTTTAAAAGAACATTTGCGAAGACGGTGTGAGAGCAACATCCCCATGCCTCTTTCATTACGCCTCAGGAGTGAAGAAATACCTGATGTACAACGCCCGTTCAATACGGAGAACTATGAGAAACATCACGAAAATCTTTGAAAATGAAGTACTGCTTTCACTTGTCAGAACATTAAGAAAATATCATCAAAATCTTACTGTGTATAATACGAACGTAATGAGGGGATTTCTAAAGACAGCATCCGGGGATTTCAAAAAATAATTAGTTGTGAGACAGTGATAACTAAACATTACATTTGATGTTATTTCTTTCTTCAATTATTAAAATATGTGATAACATCTTAAATATTATAGTATGTGATAGTAGTGGTCGACCCTAGGGCCACAGCAGATGGGAAGGACAGATTGATTGTCAGATCAGCTATCATAGCTCCTGATTCATCATTGTCAGTCATCAGACGTGCAACCCGCACACGAGTGTCCACCGTGACCATTCAAAGACAGCTGATACAGCGAAATTTACTCTCGTACTGACCGCTACGCCTCCTGCCACTCACGCCTGCACACTGTGTAGACAGATTACAGTGCTGCTTGGATCCATCAGGTTGGAATCATGCTGACTGGGGACGTATAGTGTTTAGCGACGAATCCCGCTTCCAACTGTGTCCCTACGATCATCAAAGACATGTCTGGAAACCCCCAGAGCAGCGTGCCGATACAGCTTTCACTATTACAAGCCACACAGGCCCTCAACCGGGAGTTATGGCCAGGGATGCTATTTCTTTTGAAAGCCTGACCCCATTGGTCATCATTAGATGTACCCTTATTAGATGTAAATTTACGTCATTCTGAGAACTGTTTTGCTACCGTTCTTTTTCCAGTACCCTGGCCTTTGTTTTATCAAGATAATGCCAGACCACATACGGCATGTGTTGCTATGAACTATCTTACAGTTTATCAAACACTTTCTTGACCAGCCAAATCAGCAGAACTCTCTCCAATCGAGCATGTCTGAGATATGTTGTGAAGGTGACTTCATCTACCAGGGAATGTTGATGACCTGGCCTGACAATTGGAGCAATTTGGCAAGAAATGCGCAGGAGACCATCAGGTTGCTCTATCGTTTTATGCCACGTCGTGTGGCAGCTTGCATCCAGGCTAAAGATAGGTCTACATCTTATTTAGCTCATTAACGTGCAAATATGTAAATCTGAAATATATCATTCAATTTTTTTGAAATTTTTATCATTTTCTATTCTGTACAAAATCTTTCTACCCAACAATTTTTGTCTATCGGACAACTCGTTCTTGGTGCGTCTTTTTTTTTTGTTATAGAGTGTAGTTACATGAGTAGTATGAGAAAACAAATTTCATGTGCATTCATACATTATATTCTAAGAAAAATGTACATGCAGTATTAAAAACATCATTTTTCAGAAAGTTGCATTTTTACTATAAAGTGTCACTTCATCACAAAAATAATGATGTGATACATGATACATGTATTTGTCCCATTTTATTAAATATTAGTATATTTTTAATGTATTTTTATTAAAATAGGAAACAAAAATGTCTGAAACAGCCCAGGAAATTACATTTTCCAGAAACATAGCATTAACGATCTATATAACGAAGACGCTAAATCCCTGAAAAAAAGTTCGTTATACGGAAATCTCTTTATATAGAGGTACATATTTCAATTTTCTGAATAAACCACACAAAAAAATTTTAAACTCTTAAACACTATATATTAAAAAAAGGAAAATTGTTCACACCTTTATATAAATTAATATATATGTATTTTACTATTTCGTCTATAAAAAAAATAAGAAAGAAAGAAAAAGTTCAAGGAAAGTTATCTCTTCCTGAAGAAATATTATTTTTTTTTGACATTTAGCATTTTCGCTTAAGAAATTTTCTTTCGTTTTAACATTTTCGTGCTACAAGAAATGACGTTACCAGTACGACTAATCAAAACTACAAATTCGCGGAGACTGGTTCATGGACACGCGGAAACGAGACAATTCCCCTGAGGGTGAAAGGAGTTATCGAAGAGGTTGCCAGTGAACTGGACAATAGGAGCTTAAGTTTGTATTTCTTGGATGAAACGCCCAGAATTCAATTATTCTTGGAGAGTTACACACCTAATAAGACCAATTCATGATTTATGACCAACATAAAATGAGTCAAAATAGAGAATAACTTGAAATGTCCAGAAATACCTTAAAAAGATGGAGAGAAAAAATTGAATCTCAAGAAAAAAGTTTGTTATAAGCAAAATGCACTTCGCTATTGGGAGGTTATTTTACGAAGAAAATCGTGAAATGTTCTTGGTTCCAGGAAGAAGTTCACTAAATAAAAAAATTCGCAATATAGAGTTTCGTAATATGGAGGTTTGACTGTATATATATTTTGGTATTTTGGTATATATATATATATATATATATATATATCAAAATGCCCAATGCCATTGTATCTTAAATCGTATGAATTTAGCATACTAAGTAAAAGAGTTTTGGAAGTGATTCAATCCAAGCTTACATTATGAAATAATAAGGAAGCTTTGTTCTGTCTCTGTCTCCTAGTGTAATATCATGGAAACTAGAGGGGAAAAGGAACATGTTGAGAAACATTATTCAGTGTCTAGGAGTATAGTTGAAAGATATCAAGATCAAGTCATATTTTAGTGTGATAATTACTTAAATGTATTCTAATACTTTATAATAAGTAAATAAAAAAATAAACTTAACATATAAATTAAATCTTTTGTCTTAATAAATGACATTAAAATTTCAAGAATCTAAGGGAGTAAGCAATGTTTTGAATATTCATTGAAATTGAGTCCGAAAAATAGGGAAAATACATATTAAATTTGATTTAAAAATATTATAGGAATTATTGATACAAATTCAAAACTACTGTGTGAAGAAGAACACACAATCCAAAATTCAAAAAGAAATTTTGTATAGGAAAAAATAATTCAAAACATTCAACTATTAATTTATTTTTCCTTAATTTTAATTACGCTTACTTTCAACAAACAAATTTTCTCGATGTGTTTTTTAAATCAACTCTTTTTTTTTATTTGTAACATTTATTTTCCAGTTTCAAGAAACTTGCTATTTTAATATTCATTTCTCACACAGAATTAGAATTTTTATTTCAAAAAAAGAAAAATGTTTAAAACTATTATAACCTTAATAAGTTTACTGTACAAAAACTTTTAATTTAAGTACTACGTAAAAAGTTTATACGAGAAAATGTATCCAAATTTAAAGTAAGCGCATATTTCAAGTTTCCAAAGAAGTTATGCAAATGACTTTTTGTGTTCCTTTTTTGCTGCTTCACACATCAAAGGAAGCATCTGTTAATTAAGGCGTCTAAAGTTTAAAAGTAATTATAACGACAAAAAAATATTTCTAATTGAATGAAACAGAAAAGAAAACGCTTTCTTAATTTCACATAGCATAAAAATACAGACTTTAAATAAAAAATATGCTTTGTGGCAATATTCGTTTATCAGTTTGAAGTTGTAAAAGTTCTGTATCATTTTAGTGAAGGCAAATGTTTTTTAAAAATAACTATTTAAGGTACAGTACGAAGAAGCATAATAATCTGTTAACCATTACATGCATGTTTCTTTAAAAATAAATTATCCTCTTTCTTTATATATATGTATGTAAAGTTTTTCAAGTTGATGTAATGAATTTATTTATTTATCTCAACACAAACAATAATACAAATGCAATAAATCCTGTTTAAAATTATGATTACAAATTGGCAATAAGGCGTAATGTTCAAACAACTATTTCAAGATTAAGGATTGAGACATCATAAATGAGTATCTAAAAATTGAAGAAGCGTGTTTGTATTATTTTCGGTTGAATCAAGCGCAATTGCGAACTGTGTATATGTAAGGACTAGCTGCACGGAGTTTTTCTTTTTTTTTTAAATTTTACCTTCCCTTCACCAAATCACCACTTCGATTATTCTTATTCTAAATTACATGACTTATTTGTTTCTTTTCCATTCGCTTAACCCGGCGTTGCATGGGCTTTCTCTACTTTTATAAATGTTCCCTTCTCTTCACAAAATCACCACTTCCATTATCCTATTTCGAAGTGTCATCCTCGTACTTGACAATGGTTCAAAACTTCGAGGTCAGTCGCCGAAAGCTCTTGAGTTGGTGAACAGAGCAAATTTAAAATTCACTCACTCACTTTGCAATTGTTTGACCCCCGGAAACGAAAATGTACCTTTTTTAAAAAAAAAAAAATAGTTGTATTTTAAAGAAAGGCAGAAAAGTAGAAATTTTTCAATTTACAAAATTCCACATCTATATTAAACATTGAATTTAAATGTGAGCATTTCTTGAAATGTTCAACCCAAGGGGAAAAAGTGCCATGTAACCCGCGATCACTCACGCGGGGTGTTCTGTACACCCCAGCAACANTTAACCCGTGATCACTCGCGCGGGGAGTTCTGTACACCCCAGCAACAAGAAAAGCCTCCTACAATTCTAAAAAGAATGCGCAGAGCCAAGAATTTTTCTGTAGCTGCCCATTTTAGGTCATTGAACCTTCAGGCCAGATGTAATCAATCTCGCTAGGACGATTGGAATGTAAAGCCCTTCAAAAGTTTATTTGGGGTGCTGAGAACACCCCGCAAGTGATTGAGTTATATTTTCGTACTCGAAGCATCTACGAAAAAGTACGTTTTACTCTTTCCGCTTACATTTTTTTTCAAATATATTAATATGCATGAATATTTTATTTAAAATTTCAATAAATGCGGTATAAAAATAATATAATTCTATAAAATATTTGTAAAATACAATTTTTTTAAAAAATTTTTCAAAACATTTTCCAGAAATTATGACAAAAACTCAATAAGAAAGTGAAAAATCTTGACTTCGTCGTCTATTAGATACTATATCAACAGATTGTCACAATAAACTAAATGAATTCGATGACTGCACGTAATTTCGTAACCAAAGTTGGAGAGATGAAACTTGAAATTGCAAATGTTTATAATACAGGTGGTGTTGATACAACTGATGAAATGTGCAGTATATATGATGTATCGCGAATATGTAAGCTTTGGTCATTGCGAATATTTTATCATCTACTTAATACTGCAAAAATTAAAACTTCCTTTGTCTATCATTCGCTTCTTCCTGAAAATAAATGAGACATTTAATATTATTAGAGGAGATTAGAATGGATCTTGTTTAGCCACAATGGGATATGAGGTCGGATCTTCCAAACCTTAACAAACCCTTAAAAGAAGCTTTACTGACACAGAATATTAAAAAGAGCATTAATCCACCAAAAAAGGGGTGTTGCACTGTTTGTCCACGGGTAAAAGATGTAAAAATTATTTTTTTTGTCTTCAATGTAAGAAAAATATGTGCTTAAAGCATATGAATACAGTCTGCTCTGAATGTTTGAAAAATGATT
>BMAV01020787.1:0-10087 GCA_019973955.1 Trichonephila inaurata madagascariensis
GAATGATCAATTTTCAAAATAGTCTCCTTTTGTGAAAAATGCTTCTATTATAATATTTTGCCAGTATATAGCTCAGACCTCTGAACAGAGGCTCAACTATAATTTTTGGAATATGTAACTTAGAAGTGGGTTTATCCGTGTTTTACGACAACAGAGGGGAGAAATTTTAAGAAAAAAAACGCCAATAATTATTTCAAATGGCTGTAACTCTAAAAATAATGTGAATTTTTCAAAAATCATAGTTGAGCCTCTGTACAGAGGTCTGAGCTATATACAGGCAAAATATTATTATAATAGAAGCATTTTTCACAAAAGAAGAATATTTTGAAAAACGGTTATTCTAAGTTAATTTTTTCGGAAATATTGTATTTAAATAATTTTTTTTGTGTCAAAATGTGTCCTTAAAACAATTTTATGCATGTATTCTAATCTGAGTGACACTAAATATCTTGAAAATTATCCATTTAAGCTCTTTTTTTACATGGTTGCGAACGTAGTCGAATACCTTAAGGCTGATGTAATGCAATAAAAATAAATAAATAACCAATCCACAGTTAAAATACATACGCATATTCGTGAGCAACACACATTTGGAAAGTATGAAACAGCAGTTAAAGAATAGAACAAAACGAATTGGCTAAGAGGAGGTATGTGGTCCCCTCTTTCAGATAAATAGGCCCCGTACCATGATTTTATACTGGATTGCCCCTACTGGACATCCGTCACAACACCACTCACCCCCAAATTGGGCAGTCATTTCCTTGAGCCATTTTTCTCACTTCTCACCAGCCAATGAGAAGACTCGCTCTTCCACTCTGATTCCATCCCTATCTTCGAGATGTTAAGATCCATTCCTCGAAGCCCCGCCTACAGGCCTGCTGCCGCTCGTCCAATCGCCAAGCTCAACTCATCAGCATGACAATAAAACGTTATGTCATGCCATTAAAAAGACTTTTTGCCAGACACGGGATTGAGAGTTCGTAGAAACCCAGACGCCCGGACAAATTCTCTCAGATTTTATACTGGAAATAAAGGAATTTATGAGATCCTGTGATGATTAATCCCACTTGCACAGCAACTCTGTTTTCAGGCCTTGGATTGTTCTCCGAAGGGAGTTGCAAATGCCCTCCCTAGAGCATCCCAGAAATGCTCTATGTGGATGAGGTCTGGAGATCTAAATGGCCAATCCATTCAACAAATATCCTCACTTTCCAAAAATTCGTCGACTGGATGAGCTCTATGTGCCTCGCGTTGTCATCCACTTAAATAAAATCAGGACCAACTGCATCCCTGAAAAGGTGAACAGGGGGCTCCAAGGCTCCATCCCTATTCCTCGCAGTGTCTCTTGCCAAAGCATGGAGATGTGTCTGGCCATCTAACGTGATGCCTGCCTAGATCATCAAGCCTTGGCTATCGTAATGGTCGATTTCTCAGACATTGAAGGGCCGGTAGCGAGTTCATTGTTCTCTTCATATATTCTCGCCGTACTTTCATCGAAAGCGGCGGAACATCAATTATTCATTATAATCCTACAACATCAATGCGTGCATGCGTAAACCATATTATATTTTTATTATAATATTGTTACAAATTTTGTGTGTGAATAGTGTAAATAATTTGTATTTGGATGTGTAATCCATTTATATTACTCTGAGTTATATTTATTTTATGTTAAAATTGTAATATTCCCAAGCAATGCTGTCCCTTACATAATAATGGTGATTCAAAAGGAACTTGGCGAGATCTTGGCAATAGAGCCAAGTTGACATCATATTTGGCGACCAAGGTGGCCGCCAATTTGGTGGCTTTGGCGTCATTGGCGACCATGTTGGAGAGTTCGGGACCCTCTGGATTCTTCTAGGAATTTGTGGAGAAACCCACTAATTTCGCGCTCAGTGGTTATCTTTCTGGAAGTTTCCGCCGCATCTATAAATAGAGCAATGCTCGCCGAAACAGTCAGTCTTGATTTCAACCATCGATTAGTAAACTTGTTTTGACCGTGATTACCGATTAAGCTCGGCTGTGCTCGTGAATAATCTTTTACATACGTGTATTTTAGAGACTGGAAATTGTGTCTGAGTGCTGTTGAAGGTGTGAAGACCTTCTGAGACTTACTCTGTGAATATTGCTACTGAATCCTGTATTTCAAGGATTAGAATTTCGACAATAAATTCGCGTCGCTCTTAAAGAACTGTTATTTTTCTTTGTGACTGCTTTGCATAAAATCCTCGAACCCGGATTTACGTAACTATATTAACTGTATCTGTATAAGGCTTCTGTCTAACGGTTATTTCAAATTCGTAAATGTAATGTTGAACCAATAGAATTTTTTAAAATTTTTTTCCCTCATACATGAATTGATTCATTGATCTGAATACAAAAAAATGTATCCCAAAGAGCCAAAAATAACGAAAGTTTCTCTGCAATTAGACTTTTTCCACATATTTCTGAAAATATTCATCAAAGATCAGAAGCTCTAAAAAGAATTCATTAAAATAAGCATAAAGATATTTTTAGAAATCAGAGGGAAAAAAAATTCTCCAAATTAATTGTTTATAAATGTTGACTTTTAAGATATCCGACTACTTTCGGAACCGTGATTTTTCAAAAGCGTATAAATGGATAATATTTTTGATACTTAGAGTCACTTAAATTAGAAAATGTATATAAAATTGTTTTAAGAATAGTATTACAATAAAAAATTATTTAAGTACACTATTTTGACAAAAAATGAACATAGAATGACCCATTTTCAAAATATTCTCCTTTTGTGAAAAATACTTCTATTATAATAATATTTCGCCTGTATATAGCTCAGACCTCTGTACAGAGGCTTAACTTGAAGTTTTGAAATATATAACTTAGAAGTGAGTTTATCCATGTTTTGCGACAATAGAGGGGAGAAATTTTAAGAAAAAATGCCGATAATTATATTTCAATGGGTTATAACTCTGAAAATAATGTGAATTTTTCAAAAGTCATAGTTGAGCCTCTGTACAGAGATTTGAGCTTCGTACAGGCAAAATATTATTATAATAGAAGTATGTTTCACAAAAGGGGAACATTTTGCAAAAAGGTTATTCTAAGTTCATTTTTTGCCGAAATATTGTATTTAAATAAATTTTTTTTTGTCAGAATGTCCTTAAAACAATTTTATACATGTATTTAAGTATTACATGTATTAAGTGACACTAAATATCATGAAAATTATCCATTTACGCGCTTTTTTAAAATCACGGTTCCGAACGTAGTCGGATACTTTAAAAGAGTAGTCGCCAACCTGTAGAACTTTTTGGACTGCTAAATATATAATTTTTGTAGTTGGTGGACCACTAATATGATTGACCACTATAACTATCTTATCACGTATTTTTACGTCTTTATTTTCATATCACTATAAAGGAGCTTCACGAAAAGCAAAAAGAAATCGGCAACACAAAGCGATATCAACAATGGGAAACGTTATATGCCACCAATTTACCATTGCTGCCGCTTCTCACTCTCAAATATCGCTAGATAAGCATGCAAAAAAGTAGCTGAAAAGCCACTAAACTCGGAAGAAATTTAGCTAAAAGTAGTAGCTATTTTTTTTAAAGTATAATTTCACATTTTATAATACATTTTGAACCTGTTATATAAATTGAATCTTCATAAAAATATGAATGCCCCAATTTTTTTGCGGACAATCAAAACTTTTTCATGGACAACCAGTTGGCATTCGCAGCTCTAAAGCAACACAAAAGATTATTAGTGATAGACTTATTTATTTTGAACTACGGTTAAGAGACATTTGAACTGGCAATCTACTCTTCAAAATTCCTCACCACGTCAACGCCAGGATTTACACAGCCTTAACAGAAACAACATCAAACACTAGTACGCTACTTGGCTTCCGCGACTACAATGTCAATCCAGAGGAGCCTTTATTATATTTTGCTTTTTTGGGTGCACTTTGTAGAATTTAAGCAGACGAATAATCAACAGGTTTGTAGAAAATAGGACTTTCATATGATAAATATTATATTCACAAATTAAAAATGGGAGGTAAACAAAAATCTTATGCAATTTATTTATTTTTTTTATCTTATATTAAAATTTTATGACACTTACTTATTATCGCAACCTATTGGCGACATTATATGAAACGAAGCGCATGATTGCCAGTTCAGAGGTGTTGATAAGCTACAATCTTATTTTTTTTTTTGATTATTTGAGATATTTACATTTTCAAATTGTTTAGATTTTAACCTTTCTTAAAATACCTTACTTTAACCTCTAGGGTATTTAGAAGCCTTTAAAACCTATTTTTAAATAATCGTTGAATCTGGGCCACGCCCATTTGAATGGCGAAAAATGTAAACAAAGCACTTCGTTTTTGCTTAAAAGTGTAACGTCTGATATAAACCAAAACATGTAACTTTTATTTTAAATTGAACCTTTTATTTTTTTATTTCCTAGCCGATTAGAAGTCTCACTGTGTATACATTAAAATCAATTTATCACAAAATGTAAATTTTAATGTGCGATATACCTTTTCTAAGAAATTACTGTTCACAGGTATGTAAATTTTTTATGAAATATTTATAATGATGTCTAATATATACTGAAATGAGCTTTTTGTAAAAAAATCGAAAATTTATTTTTTACAAATTTTTTAAGTTAAAAATGGGTCAAATTTCGCAATGTCTGATAAAATATTTCATAAATTATTAAAAAAATTCGAAATTAGCTAAAAGCTCATTTCAGTATAATGAGAGAGGTGTACTTTAATTGTATGAAAAAATTTCAAGCATGTACATGTAACAGATTTTGAGAAAAGGTACATCGAAAATAGCCAATTTAATATTGTCAGTACAGAGAGAGAGAGAGGTTTCCAACTCCCCTTCAGCGCGTACGACTCATAGGAAATCCAGGTTGCTAACTTGGCGAGTTATTAATAGTTTTTTTGTTTCGATAATACGTAAGTACTAATTTTATATTTTGAAGTTTATGTTTCATTGTTTGTTTATTTTTATTATAATATTTATTATTTTTGATAAAATGGCTATTATAACCAAACATTTTATTAAAGGATTTTGGGTGCTTATGTATAATACTGTCAAACAATTACGCCAAATTAAAAGATATCGCCTATTTAAAAATACCGCCAAATTCTGTGATCGTTCTTATTATTGTGTTCGAACATGAGCGGGAAAGATTTCCAGTATTAGCTGCATATTGCAGCATTTGGCGAAGTCTTTTGATTTCGTGAAATTAGTCGACAGTACAATTTTTAAGTACTGTATTTTGTTACGCGAATCACAAATTTTCATATATTGTTCCCTTATGCCTTGCAATGCGACAAACTCGGATCATCACTGATAATATATATTTATTAAAGACTGTTCAACATTTACAAATGCGGCATGTGGTCTCAAAAATGTTCTGATTAGAGAACAATTCCATGCTAGCAAAAATATTCACAATATATATGTACTATTAAATCAGCATGTATGCTACATTCATGACTTATATTTCATTCAGAAATATAGGAAGAGGAGACATGCTTTCTGTATTTAAAATTTCACAATCCTTTTCCAATGACAAAATCGTATGTTCCTGCATATGATGATATCATTTGGACCATCATCCAATGATGTTTCTGAGGCCAAATCAGCAAATAAGATTTGTTCATCTGAACAGTTTGTTCAGTTGAACAGGTGAACAGTTCAACTGTTCACCTGTTCTTCAACTGTTCCATCCGACTGAGTGGTGTTGTCTATGGAAAAAAGACAGGGCTGCGTCGCAGCGAAAGTCTGGTCACCATCTTCTGTCTTGACAGCCCGCGTTGGAGAGTTGAGAAAAGCCCCTGCAGCGTCCAGAGCCAGCTGGACAACGTCCGTCGATGTGTCGTCCGTGGTCCATTCTGATGGCATAGGGAAGATACCTAATGCGGACAGGTCATCGATTCGGAGATGGGCTGTGTTGATCGAATTGGCCAGTTCAGAAGCATCTGTAGACATAAAAGAGTATAAGATTACTTGAAGTCTTCGCAATATATAGTAGTACCAACATGCTTTTAAGGTATCCGACTACGTTCGGAACCGTGATTTTGCATAAGCATGTAAATGGATAATTTTCATGATATTTAGTGTCACTTAGATTAGAATACATGTATAAAATTGTTTTAAGGACATTTTGACAAAAAAAATTATTTAAATACAATATTTCGGCAAAACATTAACTTAAAATAACCTTTTTTCAAAATGTACTCCTTTTGTGAAAAATGCTTCTATTATAATAATATTTTGCCTGTTTATAGCTCAGACCTCTGTACAGAGGCTCAACTATGATTTTTGAAAAATTCACATTATTTTCAGAGTTACAACCAATTAAAATAATTGTCGGCGTTTTTTTTCTTAAAATTTCTCCCCTCTGTTGTCGTAAAACATGGATAAACCCACTTCTACTTTTTATATTTCAAAAATTCTAGTTGAGCCTCTGTACAGAGGTCTGAGCTATATGCAGGCAAAATATTATTATAATAGAAGAATTCTATTATTATAATAGAAGCACGACGGCCATCACATGTAGCCAGTTGACATATCATTCGAAATTCTCAATTTTTCGGAAAATACAACCGGAAATAACATTTTACCGTTGAAATTATTCGAGTTATGATCTTATTATGACTAAATCGAGAACGATATGAGGCCTCTATTGTGGCTTAGCCCTGGGCCCGGGTCTAGTTGCCTCATGCCTTAAGGTATCCGACTACTTAAGACCTTTTTTTTTTGAAAAAATGGTGTTTTGGGGTTTTTTTTTTTTTTTTTTTGTGATTTTTAGATTTATTTAGTTTATTTTAAGGAAAAAATCGTGAAATTGAAAACAGAAAAAGAATGTATTGTTACTAAAAGAGGAAAAACTGGTGAAAATGTACAAACAATTACATAAACGGGGCCCCCTATGTACAAAATATTTTTGAATAAATTCTCAATTTTTCAATTTTAATGTGTTTTTTTTTTGTTTTTCATGTTTGAAATGACCTTCAGGATAATAGATATTTTAATTTTTACAAAAACTAGAGCACTCTATCTTAGTGACTATGTGAAATTGCTTAAAAAAACAGTGATTATATTCACATAAAGGACTGTAAATTTCGAAATAAAACAGCGATTGATAAATCTGAATGTTAAAACATCTTCTACTGTTATACAAAACATTCACAAAAGATTTCAGCAAATTATTTTCAAAATTTTTCGAGCAATCACTGTCCCCGTTTGAGTTTTTCGGAAAAAAAAACACATTTCGAGTAAAACTCATTTTAAAGTTTGACATCTTGTGTTGAGTTATGTCATCTTCATTTATTAAAACACTTGTAGTTTTTGTTCTAGTGGAAGTAAAATAAAAAGCTTGGTATTTTTATTAAGCTAATAAGAGGGTCTATAAAATAAAATCATAAAAACTTTTTGTCAATTTTTGAAAAAAATCATGATTTTAGGGTAGTCGGATACCTTAAGACGTCCCTGGTCCCATGGTTTATTTCCCGTGGGTTTTGCCTGAAAGATTTTGAAAAGAAGGAAGAGATGGCAGCAACGATCTTCATTCATTCTGGCCAGATGACCAGCCCATTTCAGGTATCCGACTACATCCGTAACCGTGATTTTGCAAAAGCGTGTAAATGGATAATATTCATGATATTTAGTGTCACTTAGATTAGAATACATGTATAAAATTGTTTTAAGGACATTATAACAAAAAAAATTATTTAAATACAATATTTTGGCAAAAAATTAACTTAGAATAATCTTTGTTCCAAATGTTCTCCTTTTGTAAAAAATGCTTCTATTGTATTAATATTTTCCTGTATTCAGCTCAGACCTCTGTACAGAGGCTCAACTAGAATTTTTGAAACGCATAACTCAGAAGTCGGTTTATCCATGTTTTACGACAACAGAAGGGAGAAATTTTAAGAAAATACGCCGAGAATTATTTAAAATGGTTGTAACTCTGGAAATAATGTGAATTTTTCAAAAATTGTAGTTGAGCTTCTGTACAGAAGTTTGACAGAGACAGATATATACAGACAAAATATTAATACAATAGAAGCATTTTTTACAAAAGGAGAACATTTGGAAAAAAGGTTATTCTAAGTTAACTTTTTGCCGAAATATTTTATTTAAATAATTTTTTTTTGTCATAATGTCCTTAAAACAATTTTATGCATGCATTCTAATCTAAGTGACACTAAATATCATGAAAATTATACATTTATACGTTTTTTTAAAATCATGGTTCCGAACGTAGTCGGATACCTTAAGTTTCTGTGTAATTTGACTAATGCCGCTTTTCAACTAAATGAATAATAATAGAGTATAGAGGTAAGCCTAGGCTTAAACACGGACAACGGAGACGACATAACAAGGCAGTCTTACCACTGTTGCCAGTTGTCATACAATTTCAATTTGCCAGTTTTCAGGAGACCATGTCAGTGAAAACCATCTGACGATTAAAGTGATTCACATCATGATCTTATGATCGCCTAGTCAAGAACGAGGGGAAGCTCCACCCCGAGGTCGAGAATCTGAGTCGGAGCCCAGCTGAACTATCCCTTAAATCCCTGTCCCTGTTCGTTACTATAATTGCTTATTTAAGTTAAATGTTGTTACAATTCAATCCACAATTTATTCCGAGTTTAAAAAGAATGTTTGTGTGTGTAGCACATATTTCACTTCTTGTAGAAAATAATCATACAGGCAGAATTGTCTTACCCGACTGTTCTCCAAATTCTCTGGGATATTCTATCACATCTTGCTCTCTGGTAGAATAAGTCCGCAGCATGTCCTCGTCATGCAGTTCCCCTTTACACCGACTCATTTTTTCCTGCTTCCTCCATTTAGCCCGTCGATTCTGAAACCATACCTGAAGAAAACAAAAATGTTGATTATTTTTAGGATTAGGAAAGCATTGAAATGCAGTAGCTGTTTTGTACAAATATTAATTAACACTATTTGTGCAAAACAGCTATATTTCTGTTTTAAGGTATCCGACTACATTCGGAACCGTGATTTTAAAAAAAAGTGCATAAATAGATAATTTTCATGATATTTAGTGTTACTTAGATTAGAATACATGTATAAAATGTTTTAGGACATTTTGACAAAAAAAATTTATTTAAATACAATATTTTGGCAAAAAATTAACTTAGAATAGCCTTTTTTCAAAATGTTCTCCTTTTATAAAAAATGCTTCTAAAATAATAATATTGTGTGTGTGTGTGTGCTTATATAAAGTAAAGACTTCTCCATAGAGTCTGAAATAATTTTCTTTGAAAAATTCACGTTATTTTCAGAGTTACAACCCATTGAAATAATTATCGGCGTTTTTTTCTTAAAATTTCTCTCCTCTATTGTCGCAAAAACATGGATAAACCCACTTCTAAGTTATATATTTCAAAACTTCAAGTTAAGCCTCTGTAGAGAGGTCTGAGCTATGTACATGCAAAATATTATTATAATAGAAGCATTTTTCATAAAAGGAGACTATTTTGAAAATGGGTCATTCTATGTTCATTTTTTGTAAAAAATATTGTACTTAAATAATTTTTTATTGCAATAATAATCTTAAAATAATTTTATATACATTTTCTAATCTAAGTGACACTAAATATCATAAATATTATCCATTTATACGCTTTTGCAAAATCACGGTTCCGAACGTTGTCGGATACCTTTAATATAAACAGTCATATTTATTGGTCAGTTTTAAACTGTTTATACATTTAATTTTCATTCTTCTAATTTCTATTTTTAAGATCTTTATAGATTGTCCAAGACGAGAAGAGTCTTTTATCCGTCTACTCGATGAGCGAGTCCATTTCTTCACGGGGGAGAAATGGAGACAACTAATTCGGGAAATGAACAATTTTAAAACTAAAAACAAAAATAATTGCAGTAATTGTTATTTATATGATAAATGAAAAAAAGATCTGCGTTTTTATTTTTATGATTTAAAAAATAGGAAGGGTTGTTGATGTATGCAACAAGTCAACACAGCAATCTGTAGTGATGTTTTGAGATTTATATATCAAGGTCCCCTCGATCCTTGT
>BMAV01020787.1:16905-27739 GCA_019973955.1 Trichonephila inaurata madagascariensis
ACATAGATAATATAATAATGTTTATATAATATAATAATGCAATGATCAAATAATGCTTAATATATTACAGTAGCCATTTTTTTGAAAATTACGGTGTTCCTTTTGAATTGATCGTTTCGTTACTTATTGTTGAAATTTGATTGTGCTGTCATTCGCAAGCGATTAAATATACATTGTCCTTTATCTTAACCATCCGGCATATTTTTTTAAACTCTAAAGAACATCTCTGACTGCCTCTTGCTTTTTGGGCACTCCAAACAGGAAAGGAGGAGGAGAAATGAAAGTCGCACACACAGAGAATCCTGTACCATCCATAGTAAAGGATATGCATAATGCAATAAGAAATTTATTAAAAAATTAATTTACTATAGTAAAATCAAATGTAACTGTTTGATAAAATATAAATATGTTTTAATCTAAAGGACATTTCTATTACCAAAAAGGATTTATTTTAAAACAAGAACAGGTAACAGGCAAATACATTGTATATATATATATATACATATACATACATAAATTTCACATCAAATAAATTTCAAAACGAAAATACTTTAAAAATCTGATAATTAAAAATTTTTTTAAAAAGAGTCGGTGGGCCGCAACTTACGTACTAGCGCGAGCCACGTGTTGGACACCCTTGATTTAGATTAAAACCTCACCTGAGAAATTCTGAAGGAGAATCTGTAACTTCATTAGAATCTTTTGGAGAACTGTCTTCCAGTTGATGTTCTTTTATTTCACTGAGGGCATCAGGGCTGTACCCTGAAAACAATAATAAAGAAATTTATAACATCGATATTTTTGTTCTAAATTTTAGCGTGTGCTGCATAATCACTCCGTAATGGGGCATTATATTACGACAGAATTAAAAGACATCAGGGGACACAAAATTCAAAACACTCTTTTTTATTTTTCTCTTTTTGTGAATTTTTTAACAAATATTTTTAATAAATACACTACTAAAAATCAAAGGATATTGTCTTAAATCAATTTAAGGTATCCGACTACGTTCGGAACCGTGATTTTAAAAAAGCGCATAAATAGATAATTTTCATGATATTTAGTGTCACTCAGGTTAGAATACATGCATAAAATTGTTTTAAGGCTATTTTGACAAAAAAATTTATTTGAATATAATATTTTGGCAAAAAATTAACTTAGAATAATCTTTTTTCAAAATGTTCTCCTTTTGTGGAAAATGCTTCTATTATAATAATTTCTTGCCTGTATATAGCTCAGACCTCTCTACAGAGGCTCAACTAGAATTTTTGAAAAATTCACATTATTTTCAGAGTTACCAACAATTGAGATAATTATTGGTGTTTTTTTTCTTAAAATTGCTCCCCTCTGTTGTCGTAAAGTATGGATAAACCCACTTCTAAGTTATATATTTCAAAAATTCTAGTTGAGCCTCTGTACAGAGGTCTGAACTATATACAGGCAAAATATTATTATAATAGAAGAATTTTTCACAAAAGGATAATATTTTGAAAATGAGTCATTCTATGTTCATTTTTTGTCAAAATATTGTATTTAAATAATTCTTTTTTGTCAAAATATTGTATTTAAATAATTCTTTTTTGTCAAAATATCCTTAAAGCATTTTTATACATCTATTCTAATCTAAGTGACACTAAATATCATGAAAACTATCCATTTATGGCTTTTGCAAAATCGCGGTTTCGAACGTAGTCGGATACCTTAAAGAAAAAAAGAGTCTCTTAGATGTACATTAAAAGATAAACCAAGGAATTGTGGTGACTGATACAATATCCAAAGACATAGAAAAAAAGGAAGTTGTGAATGAAATGAAATTCAGAAATGAATCCTTCAATAGAGGAAAAAGAAACGCATTTTTATTGAGCTTTTTGATACAAAATGAAAAGTACATAAATTGTAAATTTCAGAAAAATAATATTAATATGCATAAACTGGGGACAGAAAACCAATTGTAGTAAGAAGAAAAGTTTCATCTGACGAACAGTAATATTGAGCATCTGTTAGGCATGAGTGAGTGAGAGGGATATTTATATCTCACTATAAAGCTGCCCGAGGGCTATTGGTGACGGACCATGTAATTCTGAACCATGGTCAAGTGACGAGGACTACACCTTCATTCTTCCCCCACAGAAGCAGGTCGCGTAGATAGTGTAGACCCTGACCCCCCCCGGGGGGGGGGGGCCTCACAACCCGACATTCCACTCTTAAAATTTACACACCGCACTAATGAGAGGAATGTGACTCTGTGTGTTCACGCATCAAACTTCCTATATCACAAGTATTTGGTGGTAATAGACTCAAAACCAAAATTGATATAAAAATGACACCAGCTATGAGATGACGCCAAAAACTATTCCACTACTGTGTTCAAAATTACGTCTTTCGTTTTCCTTATAGTACGTTGATTTTCCATATTTCTGAAATCATTCCTTCTTCAGTGGCTCGACAACCTAGGGTGGATCTTGTGACGGGCTCACGCGTCTTTTCATTAACATGTCCTTTGGGTTCTTATGGGCCACAATTAATGGCAACTCTTTTCCAACCAAACCCAAGAAGTGAAGCGTGAAGGAAAGATGCAAATTAGGAAGCTTTTAAATATCGGAAGTTAGAGTAAGCAGTGTGGCAATTTGGAGAATGTTATGATAGTCCTTGATTCAATTGTGTAGTGATAGCCAACAGAGGAATTCCATGACAGAGGGCCCTTAGGTCAAGGTGCATGCCATCGCACTCCTGGGAACCACAACAGCAACTAGAATCAGATTGATCGCTACTTCATTCGACAGCAAGGTAGGAGTGACTATTTAATATTCGGATCTGTGACAGAATTATAATTGAGCTTAGGCGAGTTTATTATTGATAGTGGTCCGGGTTACTTTATTTCGGTATTACATATATATTGTGAGTTTATCCACCGTAGATTCTCTCCCATATATTATTATTATCTAATCTGTTTGAGGTTTAAGTTTAAGGTCTTAATAAAATATTAAGATCATGGAAACTTCTAGTTCTTCATTTATTCCTACACCTCTAGCTCACGCTGACAATCAAGGAGAAGGGCACCCGAGGGGGGGCAACTTCACAACCTTGGCCTTCTCAAAAAGCCCTTTCCAGACCAGCCTTCTTCCTCTCAGTGTTCTCCAAAAGTAGTTTTCAAAACTTGGAGATGTTTTTCTAGGCCATCAATCCATTTTAGATTTGAACTACTTTTCTCCGTGTACCAATTGGTTGGCCATTGAAGTGGTGCGGTCTTTGTCCATTTTGACAACTTTGCCTTCCCATTTAATTCGTTGTACTTTGATGAATGTCAGATTCTCTATATGAGTAATAGAGTTTCAAATTGGATCTTCTTCGCCACGCGCCATTTTCTTGAATTCTTCCAAAAATAATTCTTAAAATCTTCCTTTCGCGTAGGTACTTATCATGTTCTTATCTGTTCTAAACATGGAATAACTTTCATATGTATAAGTTAATACTTATCTTAAAAGATTTTATACAATAGAATCTTTGTGTTGTACTTTTGATTGCATTCGATTTCATATATTTTCGTATTCCATTAAGACATCCTTTAGCCATAGTAATTCTCTTTTAGACTTCAGTAGTGCAATCTGCAAAGCCCCCACCCATGGGGACCTCAGTTCTACATTATCTACTCGACCTGTTTCAGTGGGAAAGAACGAAGAACCACTCAAATCATTCATTTTAAAATCTGTTTTTATTAAGATTTTAGTTTAAACACAATACACAACACTAATAATTAAGTAAATTGATCTAGAATGAAAAGACGCAACACGTATTACCAAATAGTCGTGCACTTGACCACTGAATCTAAATTTATAGATTAATTCCTCTATCACTAATATACGCGCTTTCCTTATAGCTTATATAAAATTAGCTTACCGCTATATCCTAAGTAATCAGCTACATTCTTTATCTGTTCTGATGTGGCTTTAATCTTACAATGTTCTTTGTGGCCTCAAACCCACTTTTGGTTCGCCAGAACTGGCACAACTAGGCTATTTCACGGAGTTAGGATTCTTCTAACTTATCTCAAATCACTTTACAGCTAACTCTCTACTTAGCTACTTCACTTCCCACTCAGCAATCACTTCTGCGCATAGACATAGACCCGGACATAGACTCCGCTCTACTGCTAACTTTCAATATAAATATATAACTCCTAATTTACATAACCACGTTCTTCTTCTTGAGTTGGTTGGAAAGAATTGCCATTTCGGCCCCAAAGAAACCCCAAGAGGACATGAATAGAAATCGCGATGAAAGCCCCGTCACAAATCGTTCACCTATAGTTAAATTCAGACCCAAAGTAAGTGAAACTGTCTACAACTTCAAAATTATTCTCTTCAATTTTAAAATGGGAATTATAAAAATATAATTTAGTGCAAAGCATGTATTTGGTCTTATTCTCATTAATTCTCAGTCCCATCCTGAAGGCCTTTTTAATTTCTGAAATCGGGGGATATAAAACTTAACATTTCCTTGTGTACAGAACATCCACAATACAACATAAGCTTCGAAGCAGGAGTAGACAACCATTTTTGAAATTAAGGGGGCAATGGAAAAAAATTACATTGCTGGCAGACTTATTGATTAATCACGTATATTAATCATATTCATAATTTACACACAAAAAATTGAAATCAACAAAATTATTCCCATTTATATTTATGAAAATTCTACAGGCATTCTTTTCTAAATAAAAATGAATAAAATTAGTTAAGGTATCCGACTACGTTCGGAACCGTGATATTGCAAAAACGTATAAATGAATAATATTTATGATATTTAGTGTCTCTTAGATTAGAAAATGTATATAAAATTGTTTTAAGAATAGTATTACAGTAAAAAATTATTTAAGGACAATATTTTGACAAAAAATGAACATAAATGACCCATTTTCAAAATATTCTCCTTTTGTGAAAAATGCTTCTATTATATAATAACATTTTGCCTGTCTATAGCTCAGACCTCTCTACAGAGGCTCCACTAGAATTTTTGAAATATATAACTTAGAAGTGAGTTTATCCATGTTTTAGAACAGCAGAGGGGAGAAATTTTAAAAAAAACCACCGGTAATTATTTCAAATGGTTGTAACTCTGAAAATAATGTGAATTTTTCAAAACTCATAGTTGAGCCTCTGTAGAGAGATCTGAGCTATATACAGGCAAAATATTATTATAATAGAAGCATTTTTCGCAAAAGGAGAACATTTTGAAAAAAGGTTATTCTAAGTTAATTTTTTGCCAAAATATTGTATTTAAATAAATTTTTTTTGTCAAAATGTGTGTGTGTCCTTAAAACCATTTTATGCATGTATTCTAATCTAAGTGACACTAAATATCCTGAAAATTATCCATTTATGCACTTTTTTAAACCCATTTTTACCACCATTTTTACCCAAACCATTTTTACCATCCATTGAAATAATTATTGGCGTCTTTTTCTTAAAATTGCTCCCCTCTGTTGTCGTAAAATTTGGATACACCCATTTCTAAGTTATATATTTCAAAAATTCTAGTTGAGCCTCTGTACAGAGGTCTGATCTATATACAGGCAAAATATTACTATAATAGAAGCATTTTTCACGAAAGGAGAACATTTTGAAAAAAGGTTATTCAAAGTTAATTTTTTCCCGAAATATTGTATTTAAATAATTTTTTTTGTCAAAATGTGTGTGTCCTTAAATTAAGTACATGTGTTCTAATCTAAGTGACACTGAATATCATGAAAATTATCCATTTTTGCGCTTTTTTTAAAATCACGGTTCTGAACGTAGTTGGATACCTTAAAACAATTTAGAAAGCAAGATCTTCGAGCATTTCATGTATTAAAGTATTACAAAAATATTTTCCTTTTTATTTTTAAATTTATACCTTAATTTGAGTTCCGCAATTAAGATTCAGTTTTTGGAAATGAACTCATTTTGTTAAATTAATTTTCATGGATGGAAAAGTAGAATGATGCGCCATTTTGGAATCTTAACTAAATGGGTCACCTTTTGAAATAACTTGCCTAGGGTAGAGTATGTAATGTACATCCAGTTTTAGTACAAATTCCTTTGCACCATTTATTTTCTTGATATGTTTCTTAAAATCCAATTTCTTTCTTTTTGGCCTTGTAGGAAGTACAGTGTTTTGTCACTTATTATATTATTTTAATTTATTATACTATATATATATATACATTATGTGTCGAATAGCTAAATTTTTTAGGTATTAACTTTTTAAAATTTTAAATTTTTGAGAATTTGGATATTGCCAAATCCCTTAGTTGTAATAGGGGGAAGGTGGCGCCATCAAACTAATTTAACTCCACTCATCGGTCCTATGTCCGCGGTTGCACTTTGATATTTTATAAATTTTTATCATATAAATTTTAAATTTTGTTTGAAAACGTTGGAATTTTTCCTGTTCGTCACTTTTATAAGTTTCGCTTGTATGTAACTGAATTTTTGGACTCGATTTTTGCCCACTTTAAAAGACTAGATTAATTCGAAATGTTGCACACTTGTCAAGGACCGATGACAATACAATAATTTCATAATTTTGTTCCATTGTTCTAATCAGGATAATTAAGAATACGATTTATAGATTTGGCGACTTATTCCGTATACTTCTTCCAGATTTGGCGACTTATTGCATAAACCACTTTCAGATTTGGCGACTTATTGCATAAACTACTTTCAGATTTGGTGAATGGCATATGCCATTTCCCTACTTGGCGACTAATTCCATATTTAGTGGCTAAAAGATCAAGGTGCAACCCTAAAACCGCGAATAGGCTTATGGTTAATATAAATAAAACAATAAAAAGTTTTCTTTATGTGAAAAAGGGTAGGGTGGGTGTGTCAGCAATTTCTTACCATGATATAAGTCTAGTTTTTCTGAATATGGTAATAAAAAAAAGACTCGTGCATGTGAATAAAAATAATTTATGTTCTAACTGTGAATTATTTTTTATTTTTATAAAGCAATACGTGCAGAAGTGATGATACGAATTAATATTGTAGCAATACCTTTAAAAGGGGATAAATGTATGTTCTAAATGCTAAATATTTTTTTTATTTTGATAAAGCAATACGTTTAGAAGTGATGATACGAATTAACATTATAGCAATACATTTAAAAGGTGATATAATACGATTGACATTTAATATTTCTTCTTAACACACTTTAAATAGTTAGACTTGTATCTATAGAGACGCAATCTTTGAAATATAACAATATGGGACTCATCCGAAGCCCCGTAAACGGAAAGAACAAATACCCTTCAGACCCGTTAATTAATATCCATTGAAGAGCAAGACTAATTCTAGCAGCCACGTAATTCCAGCTCCAAATATCAAACTCAAGGATAAATTCAACAAAGAAAAAATGATAGTTTTAAAAACCGAAAGAACAGGCTTTTATTATAGATCGAACTAAAAAATGAAAAATAAATTGTAGTTTAAAAAAAAACTAAAAAACACGCTTTTTAGTGAATCGAACTAAAAAGTAAAAAAATAATTCTTAATATAAGAATAAAATGATTAACGAGAAAATGAATGTCATTGTGGTAAAAGCGTGAGGTGTGTGGTTTGTCCTACATTTTTACACTAACTCAGCATTTCGGAATAGAACTAGTAAGAAATTATAACAATTAATATAGAGCTCCCCACGCTTTTACCCCAATGACATTTATTTTCTCGTTAATCATTTTATTCTTATACTAAGAATTATTTTTTTTTGCTTTTTAGTTTGATTCACAATAAAAGCGTGTTTTTTTTCAAACTATAATTTATTTATATTCGCCATTGATATTTTAAAACGAGATATTATATTATAGGATTCATATAATTTCAAATTTTTGCTTAATTATAGAATTGTGATTGATTTCTAAATATATATATATATAAATATTATGCATAGTACATCACAAAAATTGGGGGGATTCCCTTGCCTTAAACCGTGTCTAACTGCGTTAATTTTAACTAAACGAGCTATTTTTTTTTCTGCGCTTGTAATAATAGTAAGGCCATGTAAGATAACGTTAGTGAAAAAATCACTGTAAAATTGTGGAATGTATGGTCACACAGTACCTTATGATGTGATGGAGGGTGTCAATTTTCCATATTTTCAAAAATATGCTTGTTACCCTTTAACCAAGTGAAAGGCAATTTTTTAAAATTTTCTCAGAACTCTTATGAAGCCCCCCTCCTTTCACCCTTCCCCACTTGATGTCGAGTTTCGGGAGCCACCCTTTTATGAAGTGATTCAGTGTGTGAAAAAATAATTTAAATAATTAATTACCTCAAAATTCCTTTTTTTTTTTAATTTATATGTTTTTAAGATATCCGACCACGTTCGGAACCGTGATTGTGCAAAAGCGTAAAAACTAATATTTTTTTTTAATATTTAGAGTCTCTTAGATTAGAATACAAGTATAAACTTGTTTTAAGAATATTATTACAATAAAAAGTTAATTAAATGCAATATTTTGGCAAAAAAGGAACTTAGAATTATTTATTTTCAAAATATTCTCCTTTTATGGAAAATGCTTCTGTAATAATAATATTTTGCCTATATATAGCTCAGATCTCTGTACAGATTCTGGACTAGAATGTTTGAAATATTTAACTTAGAAGTGGATTTATTCATATTTTAATACATCAGAGTGGAGGAATCTTAACAAAAAAACACCGATAATTATTTGAATTGGTTGTAACTCTGGAAATAATATGAATTTTTATAAAATCCTAGTTCAGACTCTCTGGAGAAGTCTTAGCTATCTATAAGAAAAATATTACTATTATAGAGGCATTTTTAAAAAAGGGAGAACATTTTGAAAATAAATAATTCTAAGTTCATTTTTTGTCAAAATATTGCATTTAAATAATTTTTTATTGTAATAATATTCTTAAAACAATTTAATACGTGTATTCTGATCTAAAAAATACTAAATATTAAAAAAATATATTCGTTTGTACGCTTTTGTAAAATTACAATTCCGAACGTAGTCGTATACCTTAAGCAATTTAATAAAAGACAAAGAATTCTTTTTGGAAAATGGGTTATAAAAATAATAGCATCGTATAACGCTCACCTATACTTTCAAGCAGAAATTTTTAATTTTTAGGTATATTCACCATTTAAGGCACACTCCCCCTTTTTTTTAAGAAACCTGAAATGTGCATGCGCATTCTCTTATTTTTGACGTCATGCTTTCTAGGTATTATTGAAAGCTTTAGAAAAAATAGTATACTTGAAGAATTACAACCTTTTAAATTCATATAAAGAATGTCATTTCTTTTAAATTATTTCGATCTATGTAGAAGTATAATTTTTTCTATGTTCATCTTCTCTTTATTTTTAACGCTCTCATTTTTCCTGGAATACAATGCGCACCTGTAAATTTCCATTTTATTTTTTGTGTTAAAAGGGCGCGTTATAAGCCGGATTTTACGGTATACGAAATGCTTTATTTAAAAGTACTGTGTTAATTAGGTAAACACCAGTCTCTTTGACCTTCGATCAATTGACCTTCTATTTTATATTATCAACTAATTCTCAAAATATACACAATTATTTGTACGCAAAATTAATTTTGTGCAGTATATTTTCTACAAGAGCAAAAGTAACTATTAATTTTAAACATTTGTTGCATCATCCAACATGGACGAACAAGATTTTCGAAGAACAAAACCATAATCGGCTGAAAAAAGAACAAAAAAAGCCTAGAATAGGAATACCTATAAAGCCGGACAAGTGTTCAAATGGAATGAGAGCTCCTAATTTGCTCTCCTCCCCCCAAAGAAGGACCCTACAAATTGAGTTAAGAGACCTCTTTATCCAATTTTCGAAACGATTTTCGGACTGCCGAGAACAAATCAGGGAAACTTTTCCATTCTGTTTTGTTATGTATTCTCGATAAGTGCAAACAATTTTCTTCTATTGCCACTTTCTTTTAGAGTTTTTATAATTCTGTATTGAAATTTGTTGCCTTAATGAGTGTATTATTAATGAGTAATTCATATTACATTTATATCGTTTTCATTGCACATTATATCGTTTGGATTATTTAAAAGAAGAAACATGGTATGTAATTCTAATTTTTATTTCCAATATGTAGAAATCAAGTGTTACATAATGATCAATAAGATTTTTTAATTCAAATGATTGCTTTTTTTTCAATAATTTGAGCATAACCTATGCTATAATTTACTTGTTAAAATACTTTTAAGAAAAATGAAGATTACCAGCATAGAGGAATAGTTTTCGGAAAATTACTATCTAGTAACTGTGCAGAAGAGAAATTTGCATAAAAAATAAATCTATTTTTTGGATATATTTTAATAACATTGAAAGCTATTCTATGAAATCAAATATAATGTAACATAAATCTATCCACTTGGATGGAAAAAATTTAATTTGTATTAAGATTTTGAGGATTGATTTCTTTAATGCCATTTTATACTTTGTATTGTTTTATAACATTGAATTTTAAGTAATAAAAAAATTGCATATGTATCATTTCTCTTAGATTCGGAAAAAAAATAAAGATCAATAACTACAGTTATATAATGTTTATTACAGCAATATAATATTGATGACAGCAACAAGGTGATTTTAACATATAAATCTGATATTAATATTTTAAAATATAATTTGTGTGATATGATCAAGTTTTTTCCCCCCATTTCTTTTTCATTTCTAAGAGATATTATAAGACATACAAATAAATTTTTTCTGTCATTAAAAAACAATAATTTCTCAACTATATATTCTTGAATTATTAATTTCCATTATCAGAAAAATTTAAATAGAATTAACGGTTTCC
>BMAV01020787.1:32164-50524 GCA_019973955.1 Trichonephila inaurata madagascariensis
AAAGTATGAAATAGGAGAATTATTACATACTTTGCCTAGGCATTGTATAAAATGCCTAGGCATTCTATAGAATGGCCAAAGCTATTTAGGCAAAGTATGAAAAAAAGGTCAAGATAAGGTTATTATATCAATGGCGCACATTCCTAAAAAATACAAATGTTATTCGGAAGAAATAATGAAAGTGCCATTAAAAAATTTGCAGCATGGTAGACTTGAATAACATTTTAAATTGCACTTCATTACATTTTTCTTACAAAAATAATTCTAATTTTGGTACTTTGTTTTACACATATATGAGTATTATGAAATTAAGAACGTTATTTAAAAATTCCATACATTTATCACGTACTTTAGTTTAAAGTATAATTTATTCATGTTTCAGTAAATTAAAATAAAATGAGAAATGCATACATATTGCCTCAACACATAGGACAATAAATTAATTGTATTCGAAATAATAATATTAAATTATTCACCGCTACTTGTATTTAACGGATTTGTTGATACTGTGTGAGATAAGTAAAAATCGCTATTTTCAATATAAAGGTCTATGTTATGCTGCTGCTATGCTAAAATCCAATAAAGGTTAATAATATTTTAAAAATCATTTTTGCTAGATTTGCTGCTCAGTAATAAGGAAAACATTTTGTAAACGTAATTTAATTTCAACTAAAAAAGGTAAACGTTACGAGTATAAATATATAATTACTATATTAGACAGATAATGATTTTATAAAATGCTTGTGGTAATTTTTTTCTTGGTTATATGAAATCATAAACCCTATTTCTATAACCCTACAGCATGGAAAGAAATGACATTCGAAAAGCTAATGCTCTGTTGAATAATCGTCTGAGAAGACTGGCACAAAAAGAAGTTAAAATTTACTCAGCTATTTGCTGAAAGAGTCCGAAGATTTTGCAAATGTAGTGCATTGCTTTCAGATACGAAAGAGAAAAAACACTTTTTTGATGAATTATCAGAAGATGAGAGAATTTCAGACCCAGAATCGTTTTTCAATGTGCATTATTGCTGTTTCAATGTATTAATATCACAAATCCGACAAAGATTTCAGTTTCCTTGATCCTAGCAATATTTTCGAAATTTTACAACCGGATAAACATTTATTCTCTTCAAACTAAAAAATAAAAAAAAACAGGTTGAATTTTATATTGAATTTTATAAATACTTAATACACAATATCTATAAACAATTAATTACTTCAAAAATCTGAGAAATTGAGTAAATAATTCTACCAAGGAGCTCACACAACTATTGTTAATTAATTTCAATAGCCGCATATACAGTTTTCCGAATGTTCTTATGGCATGCTTACTACTTTTATCCCTTCCTGTCACAACTGTAACAACTAAAAGTTTTTCTAAGCTAAAAATTGTTACAATTTATCTTATACCTTTTATAGGCCAAAATTGATTTTCGGACTTAATACTGTCAATAGAAACAAATGAAATTGAAAATCTAAAATCATCTGCTATGGATATTATTATAAATGCGTTTGCGGAAGAAAAAATCGAGAAAAGCACCTATAAAAAAAACCCCAAAAAAACTGACAATAAGCTAGATCTTAAGTAATAAAGTTTTTCAATACATATGTCTATGTATACTTATTTTGGCACTTTCGAATAAGTTTTATCAATGTGATCATTTTTATTTATTTTCCAAAAAAATGTCCCTCAACGAATTTTCAATACGGAACTCACTGAGGGCTGGTTACGCCAATGTGCAGCACATGAACAAACCAATTTTTAGCTGAAAAAATTTAAGTAAAATTGAGTATTTTGATACTCTTAAGCAAATCACAAAGTACACCGGACAAATTCAGTGTCTAAGGCATGGGTTAAAAGTCTCGTGCCTTTCTACGTAATATTCGAAATGAATAGGAGATGTATTTCATACGTTGCCGGTTTCTCACTAGGCATTCTATAGAATGCCTAGACAGTATGTGAAATATGAATTATTTCATACATTGCCGGCTAGTTTTAGGCATTCTATAGAATGTCGGATTTCTTACTTTGCCGGTAACATATATATATATATATATACATTGTTACGAATTTTATGTCAAATAGAGTAAATAATTTGTATTTGGATGTGTAATGCCGTTATCTTACTCTAAATTAGATTTAATCTGCATTAAAATTGTAATATTCACAAGCAACGCTGTTCCTTACGTTATAATGGTGATTCGATGGGAACTTGGCGAGATCTTGGCGATAGAGCTAAGTTGACATCTTTTTTGACCATCAATTTGGCAAATTTGGGGACCATTTTGGCGAGTTTGGGACCCTATGGATTCTTCTAGAAATATGTGGAGAAACCCACTAATTTCATGCTCTATGATGCAAGCGGTTATCTTTCTGAAAGTTTCCGCTAAGTTGGCATCATTTTTGGCGACCAATTTGGCTACTTTGGTGACCATTTTGGTGACTTGGCGATCATGTTGACGACCATTTTGGGCGAGTTCGGGACCCTGTGGATTCTTCTAGAAATTAGTAGAGAAATACACTAATTTCAAGATTTATGACGCAACCAGGACTTTCTCGAATTATCCACTAGGGATATAAATAGGGAGATACTCGCCAAAAGTTAGTCAGTTGGGTTTTGACAAGCGATCAATTAGTATTGCTTCTAGACTGTTGAAGCGATTAGTGATTACTTTGGCTGTTGAACGAGCGATTGCTTGTGAATAATCTTTTATGTACGTGTATTTTATACATCGATAATTGCGTCTGAGTGGTGTTGAAGGTAGGAAGACCTGGGATTTATTTTGCAAATATTGCTGCGGAAATCTGTTTTTCAAGAATTGGAATTTCGATAATAAATTCTCATCACTCTTAAAGAACTGTCTTGTTCTTTGCGACTGATTTGCATAAAATCCTTGAACCCCGGATCTACTTAACAATATATATATATATATATATATTGCTTTCCAAAAAATTAAATGAAAGTCGAATTAAAATACTTTGCAAACTTGTTAAAGATCAGAGTCTAACTTTTTTCCAAAAATTTCTGAGATTCTATGCATAGTCAGTTTTTTTATATTTAAAATTATTTAAAATACAGTGAAATTTTTGAAAAACGTCATTTTCAGAAAATTTTACCTTAAATGGATATTAAACACATCAGTTAAATGTTTTAAATATCAAGAGTAACAGAAAGGAACTGTGTTTTTTTACGATAAAAAGAAGTTTTTCTTTAAATTACCTCAAATTTAAATAAAGGGCCCCTAAAATGCCTCCAGCAGGCCATTTGTAACCCGTCTGAAACGGGTTAAAGACCCACACTTATATAAAAGGGTTAAAAAGTATTCCTTAAAATACAGAATTTAGATCTATGTTTTTTGCATATACTTATGTTAAAAAAATGTTTCCTAGGTATAAACGAAACTAAAGAAAATTCAGTTGTGCTTAAAGCATCTTATACGAGCTGTGAACATGTATTTAAACTATTTTGTTCTACCATTACTTAACTAAAAATATTTTTTTATTTCCAATAGCCAAGGTTACAAAAGACCACTACACCACAAGGGGTAGGGTAAAAATAAAAACAGACAAATTAAACAAAGTAAGGGGAAAAAAATAAAAATGGCGAGAAAAGTCTATATGAACCCAATAAGTCCCTAGCTTACCAATAAAGGTCGCACAAAGAGGAGCCCTTTAGGGTGGGGCAGCGGCGAATGTGGTCAGCATCCATGTTCTCCCAAAAATTGCTGAGAATGCATAAAGGGGCCTGTCTATTCTTTTCTATCTAGATGTTTCAGGAGACAGTCGTGTCCAGTGGTCAGATGAAACTCGGGAACTGCTTTAAGTCTTGGCCACATGGGAAGATCTTTAAAGTATCCGACTACGTTCGGAACCGTGATTTTAAAAAAGTGCATAAATGGATAATTTTCATGATATTGAGTGTCACTTAGATTAGAATACATGTATACAATTGTTTTAACGACATTTTGACAAAAAAAATTATTTAAATACAATATTTTGGCAAAAAATCAACTTAGAATAACCTTTTTTCAAAATATTCTCCTTTTGTGAAAAATACTTCTATTATCATAATATTTTGCCTGTGTATAGCTCAGACCTCGCTACGTAGGCTCAACTATGATTTTTGAAACATTCACATTATTTTCAGAGTTACAATCATTTGAATTAATGATTGGCGTTTTTTTCTTAAAATTTCTCCCCTCTGTTGTCGTAAAACATGGATAAACCCACTTCTAAGTTATGTATTTCAAAAATTCTAGTTGAGCCTCTATACAGAGGTCTGAGCTATAGACAGGCAAAATATTATTATAATAGAAGCATTTTTCACAAAGGGAGAACATTTTGAAAAAAAGTTATTCTATGTTCATTTTTTGTAAAAATATTGTAGGTAAACCATTTTTTATTGTAATACTATTCTTAAAACAATTTTATATACATTTTCTAATCTAAGTGACACTAAATATCATAAATATTATCCATTTATACGCTTTTGCAAAATCACGGTTCCGAACGTAGTCGGATACCTTAAGATTATTCCACCAGATCTTATTGGAATTTATCTCAGCGTATTGTCTTGAAGAGAGACTATTCAACTTTTTCTTAGTGATACTCTTGACACTTGTAAAAGGGACAGCTTTCCTTGTCATCTGTTGAATGGAAGCCCCATTCTTTGCTAGGTGGTCCGCAAACTCATTACCAGTTACACCGCAGTGTCCAGGGATCCACGGCAAGACGATTTGCTTAGAGTACACAGACAGACTCTGCAGCAGTTTCTTATAATCAAGAATGTTAGAGGAGACGGGAGGAGAATTTGAGTTCACAGCAAAAATTGGCGCTTTTGAATCATAGATGACAACAGCCCTAGTAAAAGCTATTCAGATGACAATGCAACTGCGCAAGGGCTACTTGAAGGGCAGCAACCTCACCACCAAAAGCGGTTGTGAATTTTCCAGGTGTTAAATAAAAAGAACTTCACTAAAAATAAAGTGACCAATCGTCCTCCTTTAGGGAGGACAGTCTTTCTTTTATAGGTTCTGTCCTTCCTCGAAAAGTGTCCTCCTTTTCAATATTTTAAAAGTAATCTGTTAGTTTCTGTAATCAGAGATGCCAGACCGAACTGTTGAGCATCATGTGTCAGTACAGCATGAATTATCAGAGATATTAATGTATTTTATATAGATAATCACAGGGGCATCTACTTTTCACAAAACCTTTCCAAAGTTTTTTGATCAATATATTTCAGCTACAGAATTTAGTCTTATTTCGAGCGATTTTGTCCTTCAATGAAAATTACGATTTAAAAAAAAATTTTATTCCTTTAATAATAAATAAAAAGAAAATTGTCAAAAGAAGAAGAATCAAATCCAGGCATAATGGAAAAGTTTACCAACGAAGCGCAGAATCTTAATCAAACATGGTTCCAATATAACAAAGAATGGTCTGAAACAAATATCACAGCAAACAACAGTTTTCAATGTTGTTTTTGATTTAATCGCAAGTAAATTGGGCAGATATGGAAAATTGTGATGAGTTTGTATCGAAAAAAATGTCCGATATTAAAATCGATGACAATTGTCTGTTTAAAGAAATTAGAAGACTGAATGTATATTTAAATTCTGACAAATTAGAACAATGGGAAAATCAGCATGCTGAAATTGATACCCCAGAGGGGGATATTTAATCATTTCAAAAATGAACACATTTCATACGAAAATTTAGTTGTTCTTGTTGAATTCAAGTTGTGCTACCCTGGAACTAAGGCAGCAGTTGAAAGAGTTATTTCAATTAGTAATGAGTTTTGGACAAAGGAGAAATCAAGATTGAAAATTGATACTTTAGTTGTAATACATACGGTAAAGTTCAATATGCAGGATATATTTTTTACTCCGATTTCCGATGTATTAGAAAAGGATATATTATCAAAAAGAAAAAAAAATCATTCTATGGAAAAAGGTATCCGACTACTTGCGACAACTTTTTTTTTTTTGAAAAAATGGAGATATGGAAATTTTTTTGTGAATTTTAGATTTATTTAGTATATTTTAAGGGAAAAGTCGTAAAATTGAAAACAGGAAAAAAAATTATTATTGTTAAAAGGGGAAAAAACTGGTGAAAATGTACAAAAAATTACATAAACGGGGCCCACTCTGTGCAAAAACCTTTTGAGTAAATTCTCAATTTTTTTATTTTAATTAGTTACTTTGTTATTTATGTTTAAAATGATCTTCATAATAACAGATATTTTAATTTTTACAAAACCCAGAGCACTCTGTCTTAGTGACTATATGAAATTGCTTAAAAAAACAGTGATTATATTCACATAAAGGACTGTAAATTTTGAAATAAAACAGCAATTGATAAATGTGACGGTCAAAACACTTCTACTGTTATACAAAACATTCACAAAAAATTTCGGCAAATTTTTTTTTTCAAAACTTTTTGAGAAATCAAATTTATTGTTTGAGTTTTTCGAATAAAACGCATTTTAAAGTTTGACATCTCGTGTAAAGTTATGGCATCTTCTTTTATTAAAACACGTGTAGTCTTTGTTCTAGTGAATGGAAAATAAAAAGCTTGGTATTTTATTAAGCTAATAAGATAGCATATAAAATAAAATCATAAAAAATTGTCAATTTTTGAAAAAAAATCAGGATTTTAGGGTAGTCGGATACCTTAAGTAAATAATTAAAAGGAATGTAAGCGTAATTAGTGTATTTTTGTTTGAATCAATAAAATGTTTCATATATTTATGTTGTAATCTTTTCTTAAATTTTTTGTCCTCCTTTTCATTGTAAAAAAATTGGTCACCTTACTAAAAGTGGAAGAGCAATAATTAAGAATCTTTTCCAAAAGCCCGATTTCAAATCGATGTGTTCAGTGAAGAATGTACGTGCACTTCGATCAAAAATTACTAAAAATCACTAGTTTATTTATTTTTGAAAAATTTAAAGGTACTTGGTAAGTACATATACATAAATCAAAACATTTTTCAATGCATATATCTTTATTATAATAAGCAAATACTGACATTACTTCCACACTAGATGAGATTTAGCAATCCAATGTACTTAAAATTGCATATCTTTGAAGATCAATATTTTAATTGTGCGATTATAAACCATGTTTACTAAATGAATTTTTTATTATTATTTATTAAGCTATTTTTTACATATTTATAGTTATTAACCCTTACGTTGTTCGTTCTTTCTCCAAGCGTTTCCTTCAGGGCGCGCTTTTTTTAAAAAGAGCGTATTAAATAGGGGCGTAGCTACCGCCGTATCAGCCCTATCAATGAAACGGGGCCCCCAAAATACAGGGGCCCCAACATGTGTAGCTACAGTCCACTAACAGGGCTTTTATATCTAAAAAAGGACCCTAAAAGAATTTTAATACAGGGCCCCCACAGAGCCAGTGGTATTAAAATTTTAAAAAAAATGTTTTAACTCTTTCATGCTCTGAATTTTTGACAAAAATAATGCACTAGAAGGAAATAATTACAAATATTTTAGATAGACCTTCCAAAACTACAATTATGGAACAAAAGCATGTGCACATTAATTATATTAAACACTTTTTCAAATAAAGGGATTTAAAAAAGTTTTAAGTAAAATTAAGTAAGTAAAGTTTTAAAAAATAGGTGTTACATATTTTGTACCACCATGCTTCTAGCACATGATAGTTCTAGGAACATGATTTTTTCCTCCCTAGGCACAACGGTAGCTTTAGCTAGTTATTTTATAGTTGGAAAATAAATAAATACACTTCTTCATCTTATACTGATATTCATCCCAAATATTAAAATATTTTCAGTTTTCCATAATTAATGTAGTTTGCTTAATTTTAGTTAAATCCTATTTTACCTAATATGTGGATTTTAATTTTAAATATTCTATTTTATACATTATTTTATTTTACTTAGTTTTTACTTATTCAACATATATAAAAAGTATATAAGTTGGTACGTGTTGTGTACCACCACACAATAAACGAATAAGAATTGGTGGTACAACATATGTACCACCAAGCATGAAAGAGTTAATAATCAATTATAAAAATATTGTTTCAATTTTCCAAATTCAAAGAAAAAAGTGGGTAAATACGTATGGGTAACAAAGATGATAAGTTTACATTCTTTGAAAATTTCCCTGTTTCATTATAATTAATAAGAAATTAAAATCTTTTGGAATCAATATCATTTAACTCTTCTTAATGGAAAAAAAATCGAGGAACTGCAGTTTTAATAAACAAATTCCTTTTTTAATATGTTTTGATTCAATTTATGAATTCAGATTTTTTGTTAATTATTTCTAATTGAAGGTATCAGAAATTGTAATCAATTTAAACAACTAATGGAACCATCATAATTTTGTCAGATTTAAAATTTAGCAAATGCTCTGATTTTTTTCCCCTTTGTTCATCATTATTTAGGCATTTCGAAAATTCAATGGATGCTCGAGTAAATTTACCGAAGATGCCCGAATACACAACCAGATTGCATTCATATTTATTTATTCGAATGTTTCCTCTGCATGAGTAAAAACATTAGAATGAAAATTAGTTGCATTACACTTTGTAGCCCGTAATTCCTTTTTCCGTAAAAAACAACAAATTCTTGTAATTACAAAAGTATGAATTTCCTGATTATTCTGATCAGTATATTAAAATAACTTATCGCTAAACGCTTATATATTTCCTTGTTTATTGTTTTGAATAATTCATTTTGCGATTGTGAATAATTCCTTTTATTTTTATTGGATCATAATGTGATTTCGTAAGCGAGATCGATTAATGACTGGATAGACTTTTGACCTGAATGAACACAATTTTTTTTTCTGTAATAAGCATATATTACTTGGAACACATTATTATTTTTCTGAATTCATATGTAATGCACATTATAAAGCAACTAACAATGAAAATATGTGAAAAAAAGTAAAAATAAGAGAGAGATTTGTCATAACTGCGTGATGAACAAACTCATGAATAATTTTTTCCAGGTGTCAAAATTTATCAAAATATAATTATTAAGCACCTTTCAATCAATTAGATAATATATTTCTCTAAACCAATTACCGCAAAATCCGGCGTATGACATGAACAGACGTACCAAATCAGCGTTTCTCAAACTGTGGGACGCACCCCCTAGGGGGGCATGATAACTCTACAAGGGGGCCACGAGCATATTGAAAAGTCAAAAACAAAAGATTATTTTTTTTAAAAAATTTTAATTGGCTGAAAGTAAAAAAAAAAAAAAAAATACATTCTGACGTAATAAAAAAAGTATACATTTACACTGATGTAATACACTTATAAATGTATTTGATAATTAATTTAGCAATACTAAATCAAGAACAAGTTTAATAATTACCAATGGCCCCACGGGCTTGTCATGTATAAAATTATATACAAAAATTAACACTTATCAGTTGTTGATACTAATGCCACCTGTTCGGCAAAGGACAGATCGAGGCTCACGAAATTCATCATGGTAAAGGGCTAAGTGACGCCTGTCGTTAGCCGTAGCTTTGAGCGCCATACAGGTGACAGTACGATTTGGCTCGATTCCACACCAATTTAGAGAGAGATCTCAGTTTCATTGAAAAAGGGGCTACACAAATATTTTAGAAAATATAGACTCCATCGAAGAGAGTATTTTTTCAACAAAACAGGGCATAAACAAGTAATATAAAAAAAAAAAAAAATTAAGTCAATTCTGTCTTAGATCAACAAAGAAAAATTTCATTTTAGCTACTTTTTATTAAATAGTTACAATTAATATAAATATATATATCCATAGGACAGAATCACATTAAGTGGTCATTAATTTTTATTCATTATTATTAAAGTATCGTATTGAGATCCAAAACAATTGTGTCTATAAAATTTCAGTTCAACTGAATGCTTTAAAACGTGAGAAAAAAACCTTTTCAAGTTTTGACACAAGTCACCAAAAATGATGCCAACGTGGCTGTGTGTGTATTTATAATTCTTTAAACAATTAATTTTTATTAATTGTAATTAAATTATTACATTGTCATCCGAAATAATCATGTATATAAAATTTCAGCTCAATGGAGCGCTTTAAAATGTATTTTATTAACGCTTGAAAATTCCACCAAAATAAATAAATAAACAAATAAATAAATATATACAGAGTGTGACCTAATAGTGTAGGAGTTGAAAGAATATTAGCATGCTAAGATGAAATTTTGGAGAAAGAAAAATTTTTTTTGATTCACCACACTACTTTATTACATTTTATATAACCTGCTGCAACAAAATAACTTCGCTTTGAGATAAATTTGTGTATTAGTGTTATTTGTGAGATATTATTAAACTTTTTTTTCCTCTGAATTATCATTGACTTTCCTCTCCGGCCCCAACTAAAAATAATTTTGAACGTATTAATATGTGAAATTATACCTCGACTTACGTGGTTATCACTCAACGCCACCTATCTCGTAAGTTCGAAGTGCTACTGTACTGAGGAATGCATACTACAGAGTAAGCAACATTTCAAAACCCCAGCTCTCTGTCTCTGCACCGTCGAATCAGACCGATCCAAGTTATTATCTTTCTTACACTGTCATATTATTTTACCAAAAAACTAAATCGTTAGTATACATCGATATTCAGTGATATTTTAGTGTAATAAAACGGAATGTACTTGAGATCTTTGATAACCATCAATTAAATTACTCTTGTGAATTCTAAGAAAGGGAAAAATATAAGACTTTATATTATTTTAGAAATTCATGCTTTTGTCAGGGATGTCAGATTCAATTAACAAAAATCAGTCAAAAAATCAAATCAAATTTTTTTTATCCTAAATGATTTTTTGTATATTTTTCTATAATTTCACAAAATTTGAAAGCTTTATCCCTTTATCTACCACATTAAGATTTAATTCAGTTTTTTTCATGCAATATTTGTTTTGAATCACTACATTGATAAAGAAATTCAACTATAAAATTAATTATATACAGTATTCACGTAAAATAAATAGTCAAATCGTTTTCAGAGGTCTTCATTAACATACAAAAATAAATAAATAAATAAGACACTTACCTTTTGACATTAACTACTTTTTTGGAACAAAAATGAGAATCTTTGCAAACCGATCAAAATGTCAGCTGAAAACGCAATTTCTGCTATAAAACTCTTCGCCTTCCCCGCTAAAATACTCATCATAGAACTCGTGCTGCCATATATCTTGGAAGAGCGGATTTATAATAGAATATTCCTGCTAAGTATCGTCAGAGTATTCGTAAAAAGGGTTATTCGATATAATTTTAAAGTGAGTAGTACTTATATAAGTACTGTCGGTGTAGATACAGGGTTAAGTTAAAAAACACACAAAGTTATAATAATATTTATTTTCGTTTTTATTCACCTCTTCCACACACAACAGCAAATAAAAACTTTAAACTCGTTTATTTCAGAAAAAAGCTACGGCCTTTTTTTCCATTGTGCCGCAAATGCTTTGATATTTTTTAAACTATTGCTAGTAATAAACGTAACTAGAGTTGGTATGCATTTTTTAATCACAGAAATATTTATTTATTTTTAAATATTGAATTCAGAATTTATACATTTTTAAGGAATTTTCAATAAACAATCGTAAATTTCATGTGTTCGTGAATTATTGTAGGAGGAGTAGCATTTTAAAATCCCACTCTATAATTTTTTAAATTTTTCCTTAAAAAATTATAAGGTTAGTTGTTTGTGATATTTTGAGCACAAAAAAAAAGACTGTTTTACATAATGCATATACACAGGGGACAACCGTTAAATTTATGAAAACACTAAATACAAGATTTTATTATTATTATTATAAAGCATACCATGTCTACTTGAAAAATAAATGATTTTCTGAGGTAAATGTATGAAAATTTTCCTCGTTTGGATTTTAATGGAATTTCAATCTGGGGTGCTAAGTGTTACTTAGAGGAGAAATTAATTCACTTCTCGGCTAAGTCTTCTGTGGATATATTTTTAAGGTATCCGACTACGTTCGGAACCGTGATTTTGCAAAAGCGTGAAAATGGATAATATTTATGATATTTAGTGTCACTTAGATTAGAAGACATGTATAAAATTGTTTTATAAGGACATTATGACAAAAAAAATTATTTAAGTACAAAATTTTGACAAAAAATGAACATAGAATGACCCATTTTCCAAATATTCTCCTTTTGTAAAAAATGCTTCTCTATTGTATTAATATTTCTCCTGTATATAACTCAGACCTCTGTATAGAGGCTCAACTAGAATTTTTGAAATGCAGAACTCGGAAGTCGGTTTATCCATGTTTTACGAAAACAGAAGGGAGAAATTTTAAGAAAATGCACCGATAATTATTTCAAATGGTTGTAACTCTGAAAATAATTTGAATTTTTCAAAAATCATAGTTGAGCCTCTGTACAGAGGTCTGATCTATAGACAGGCAAAATATTAATACAATAGAAGTATTTTTTACAAAAGTAGAACATTTGAAAAAAAGGTTATACTAAGTTAATTTTTTGCCAAAATATTGTATTTAAATAATTTTTTTTTATCATAATGTCCTTAAAACAATTTCATACATGCATTCTAATCTAAGTAACACTAAATATCATGAAAATTATACATTTATGCACTTTTTTAAAATCATGGTTCCGAACGTAGTAGGATACCTTAAGTATAAGATCTGGGGTCAAACTGCACTTTTAAAAACAACTACATGTGTCTTTTTAAATATTTCAGCCGTCATCAAAAGAACAAGCTACGTACCGAAAAATGCAGACTCTTCCTCCGAGCAAAAATTCCCGTCCAGCAGCAAGGGATCATCGAACAAGTTCTCGAGCTCGGGTCCGGGACTGGTCTCGGAACCCAACGATTCGTCGTAAACGATCATTCCGGGACTGTTCTCCTCGGTCATATTTTCCGAATACTTTTTTATCAAAGGACCGAAGCCTACCAGTGGCCGCCTCTACGACGAAGAAACACTTGTCAGGCTTCAGGCTTGGGAAAGAGAATGAAAGTTGCTTCTGTGAGTGTTCTAAATCCGAGAGATTCTCCACCCCCTTCCCCCCTCCACATCAGAAATGAATGAGGTGCGGGGAGCAGGATATATTCAAATGTGCCTCTGTATGAATATGCATGAGAAATGTGTACCTATGAGGGGGGCGATTTTTCCATATAATGCCTTGTGATATGGCCACTCTTGGGTAACCATATCTTTGATTGTCAGCATGAATTAGAGGTGTGGGATTCTCAAAATGATCAGACATTTTAAATTCTTAATATAACTTTATTAAGAATATAACTTAAACCTCTAACAATTTAGATAAATTTATGTAAATGAAAATACACAATGAGTGAACACATAGAAATAGTTAAACTGAATCGCGTAACTTAGACCACTTTATCTAAATAATTATATTATCCGCCTACTCTCACTTCTGATAATATTATAAGTCCTAATATCAAATAATCAGTCCTACCTTAATCCAAACTAAGATTCAATCACTGTAACGAGACGTCTGGGCGCGCGTGCAATGGTATACACCTTGTAGTAATGGCTAGGTATCCCGGTAACTTTACGATAGGCTGTCAATTCACGTTCGTATCTCTTCCAAACATAACTTTCCCTAAATTGCCATATTGCTTACTGAAACTTCTGTTCTTTTAAAAGCTATCTTATTTGCATTTCTCACTCGCATTTCGCTTCTTGGATTTTGGTTGGAAAAGAGTTGCCATTAATCTTGACCATCAAAGAACCCAGAGGTTATGTTAAAGAAAAGACGCGTGAACCCGTCACAGCCGTAATTAAAATAATGGGACTAGCAGTGGACATTTAAAAATTATTGTTTTTAGAGGGGGGGTTAGTTAAGTATAATTTTTGTGTTGTTATAATTATGTAAAATCTAGTTGTTCTCTTTAATGCCCAGTGGAGGGCCATGGTAGCCCAGTGGTCATCAGGGACGTCTTAAGACATCTTGAGACCCTGGGCCCCTACTCAAAAGTAGGCCCTAGGCCCCCTACACAGATATAGGCCCCACCTATGTCCCTTAAAAGTAAACAGTACCTAGCATACGTTGTCAAATACTCGTACAAACAATGAACCGAAATAAATAAATATGCATGATCTACAATATACCAGCTCGACCGACTGCCGCCTTTTGACTGAATAAGTTGTTATCTATCCTACCTGATCGACAATAACATCAGATCAAAGCCATGAGAGGTGGGAGGCCTCTGGCCCCCCCCCCCTCCCCCTGGATGTTCTACCTCAAAATTGGGGTGGAACTGAGCAAGATCATAATGTCACTTGCATGGTACTCAAAGCTAAGGCTAACGACAGGCGTAAAAATCTTGCCCATCGCCACTGAATAAGTAATGATTGTGTATGGTGGTAGGCCTAAGATTGGAAGTGGACGATGGTTATCACATGTAAGCAGTTGACATATCGTCTGAAATTCCCTGTTTCTAGGAGAATACAACCAGACATCACGTTTGAAATTATTCGAATTATGGTCTTAAGGCTAAGGCGAGAACAAGAAGAGGCCCTGGGACCGGGCCCATTTGGCCTATACCTTAGGACGTCCCTGGTGGTCATAATTACGAGCTCGTAGTCGGCGAGTCATGAGTTTGAGCCTTAGTACCACAGAGCATAAGTTACGTTAAATCTGTCATGGCTCAAAGTCCTAACATTGGCGTGGTGTGATAATTAGGAAAGGGGGTATCGTCTAAGTCACTTGATCATAGTTCGAAATTACGAGAATTGCATATTTAGAAATTACAATAGCACTCTTTATTTATGTAAAATAACTAAAGCGTATCGTAATTCTCCTTCTGATGCTCTTAAGGTCTTAACAGATATTCCACCAATTTACTCAACAATCAAAAACATTTATCTTCAATATCACAGATCTGGAATCAAAGCAATAACAACTACAGGATATATTCAAATATAGGCCGCATCCCCAATTCTCTACACGTTTTTTTTATTAAAAAAAATGTGTAAAAGTTCTAAGCATTAATACTGGAAATTAGTGCGGTTAAGATTCGGGTAAATATGGTACTTTGAAAACATCCATTTATACAATATCGATTGTAATATTTTGCTTCATAATATTAGTCCTATTTCCAGACTAAGTTCTTATTATCCTTTGAAAGTGCCCTCGGAGTGGGAGTTGTATACGGACGTATCCAGGATCAATTCCGAGACTGGTTTCGCTGTGTGCATCCTTTTTCGGGGAATCCTGCACAAACAGTAGAGTAACTACACCCCCGCATTGCAGGAAGGGGGGGGGCAGGTGTCTAGAAGGCCCAAAGCCTGACTAATATCATGTATGTATTTGGGCTTGGTGCCCAAAACCTGATTTTACAGGGGGGGGGCTAGAATTCTTCATTACGCCACTGCTCATAAGGCTTATCTTTTTAAATTCAATAAGTACAAAACTGTCTTTCAAGCAAAGATATCCGCAGTTGGGTTCTCTGTTTGTTGGGCAAAAGCTCATAATGTGTTAGAATTCATACTTATACCAACAGTTTATCCTCAGTTTCCCTCCTACATAGTCAAACAAACAAATCCTACTATTTAAATTTAAATAAAAACAAACTTTCTATATACCAAAATGTGTACAACATTTTTGGGTTAAAGCAGGCTTCTAAAACTTTCAATGTGTTTGCGACCCAATATTCATTCGTAATTCTCATTACGCTCCCCCCCCCTACATACAATAACGATATATTAAATTCAATAATACTATTCTTTAACGCTAAAGCTATAATATGACTTTAACCTCTTAAGTGCTACCGACGTATATAAACGTCTCGCTCTGTCAATGCTTTAATTGCCCAGGAAGTGTACATACGTCTTTCCGAAGCATGATTTTTTCTGTGCACTGCAATCCATAAAATTATTCCAAGGGCTTTGAAATGGAAAAAAAAGGACCTTGGTAGTGTTTGAAAAGGATTTACTTATTTCAGAGTTTTTGCTTATTTATTCCTTTTCTTCCACCCCCTCCCCATACGTGCGTCTACGTGGAAAATGGTGGCTTTGGGGAGTGAATCATGTAACTTTAAATCAGTAGTTAAGGAGTTAATTATAAACTGTACAAATTATTAAGATAAGTGTCAATACAAACCCATGAGGTCACTGATAATTATCAAACTTGTTCTTAACTTAGTATTGTTAAATTAGTAATAAAATGCATATTGTACACTACTGATATATTTATAAGTGTTTTATATCGGTGTAAATGTGTATTTTGTATTTTATTATATCCTAAAGTATATTTTGCTTGTTTACTTTCAGTAAATTAATTTTTTTAAATAATCTTTTGTTTTTGACTTTTCAATATGCTCGCGCCCCCCTCGTAGTTATCATGCCCCCAAGGGGGGCGAGCCCCACAGTTTGAGAAACGCTGATTTACATAGCTTTAAATTAAAAACTGACTCTAGTTGTCTCTGTGGCTGTATTGGAGATGAGGAGGACTATGTGTGTTCCATTGCACTTTTACAAAAAAATTATCATCTTACTGAGACCACCGATATATCTCTTGAATTAGGGTTTTGTTCTTTACTTAACAATGCGAATGATCATATGAGATTAACTTCTTGGCCGCTTCACCCAGTTGGGTGGTTATGACTGTCGACTTGTAATCAAATGAGCTCGGGTTCGAATCCTGAATAAGGCATAGATGTATTTTTGGGAAAATGAGTCTGACTTTCGCCTGAAATGAATTCCCGTCTCGAAAGGAAAACAGCGCACCCCTTCTGTTCTATACCGGAATCATCGTTTGTATAATAAAAGGCTATATATATAGATATATATATTCTTCTTTGTTTGTACTGTATGTTTTTGTTCATGCATCTCGTCTTTCATATGTATCCCAGGTTGAAACACACAACAACAACTTTAATTTCTTGTTTTAAAATAGCAAAAGATATCTCTTACAAAATTCAATATATTTTTTTCATGTTTCTTTAATTTAATTTATTTATTGAGTTTGTACGATTCATTTGCATTTTATATGTGTGTATGGCTAATAAATTATAACTCTTGACATTTTCCAAAATTGTCAGTCACTGATATATGTGTGTTAACACCAGTCTTTAGTTTATGCAATTCAAATTTTCAGACGTAAGGTATTCAACTACCCTAAAATCATGATTTTTTAAAAAAATTGACAATTATTTTATGATTTTATTTTATAGGCCATCTTTTTAGCTTTATAAAAATACCAAGTTCTTTACCTTCCATTCACTAGAACAAAAACTACAAGTGTTTTATTAAAAGCAGATGTCATGACTTTACATAAGATGTCAAACTTTAAAATGCGTTTTACTCGAAATGTTGATTTTTTCGAAAGGCTCAAACGGGGATAGCGATTGCCCAAAAAGTGTTGGAAATAATTTGCGGAAATTTTTTGTGTATGTTCTACATAACAATAGAAGATGTTTTAACCTTCAGAGATTTATCAATCACTGTTTTATTTAAAAAATTTACAGTTCTGTACGTGAATAATATCACTGTTTTTTAAAGCAATTTCATGTAATAAGTAAGATAAAGCGCTCTAGTTTTGTAAAAATTAAAATATCTCTTATCCTGAAGGTCATTTCAAAAAGAAATAGCAAAGTAATACATCGATAGCTGGTTTTGAATTGCGGAGCACCTAGCCCGTCAGGACTTTTATCTCCTGTCTGGTATTTGAGATATACACATGAGGTGACTATTACTTACCAATTTTAAAGAGTTTAAGAATTTAAAATTTAAGATAGATAAAAATAAATAAAATTTACAGAAAGGTATATATTTACTTGGTATTTATTACAATAAGTTAAAAAACAGCTTTTTTCAAAGCTACTAAAAAAGCATTAAGCTATTGCATTCAGAAAATTTAGAAGTTACTTGCAATTCCCTCGGCCAATGAGAGCCTCGGGAGATCTGACTGCCTGACCAATGGGGTAGCAGGTACTCGTGGCATGTTGTGTATGTGAGAAAAATGTGCTCGCTCCTTTCCCGCGATTGCGAGAGGGAGCTCTGTGATTGGTTGTTGTGGTAATGAGGTGACTTCGGTCCCGGGAGGGGTACCATCGTCTTATCCGGGTGCGGGAGCTTCCAGAGGCCGTACAGCCAACATCAAAATTAAGAATTTGTTCATTTATTATTTGTACAGAGCGAGCCCCGTTTATGTAATTTTTTGTCAATTTTTACCCATTTTAGCAATAATAATTTATTTCTCTCTTCTTAATTTTAGCCTTTTTTCCCCCTTAAAATGTACTAAATAAATCTAAAAAAACCACACAAAAAATCTCCATGTCTCCATTCTTTAAAAAAAGTTGTCGCAAGTAGTCGGATACCTTAAA
>BMAV01020787.1:57191-69035 GCA_019973955.1 Trichonephila inaurata madagascariensis
TAAAAGATATCCTACTAAGTACTAAATTAAGAATGAAATACAATATTTAAAGCTTAGTTGAAATTTTTGTTAAGTGTACGAAGACTTTTGTGGCGTAATTTTTTAGTAGCTTTTTGATAATTAATTTTAAAAAAAATAGTTATACAATTTTTAAAAAATTAATTATGTCATTCCATTAAAAACAAGTTGCAGATATCATAAAAAATTACAATTACAATATATTAATTTTTATTAGTCGATAACATTAAATTTTATAAGAAATTGCAAGTGTACGAACACTTTTGTGACCCACTGTATATATAATTCTGTTTCTAAAGAAAAAGTGTGATGAGGAAATTCTTAAATTTCCATGGAACATTTGCCATTCAGATTAGGCTTAAGGAATTCTGTAACAAATATTTTTCTTCTTAAAAAAAACACATTATATTTCAATTGCATTAAAAATATTAAAATTTTAATCTTTCTATATGTTATTTCGTGTACTATTTTAAGTTTCAAGTTTTTATTTCTGGAAGATTTCTCAACATTAACAATAAAAGGTGTCATTTTGATTAATTGAACAACATATACGATATGGAATATGAATAAATCAAAATTTGGAAGATTTATTTTTAGGTAAATGACATTTATTATGTGTAATCATTCATTTCCAACAGCAAAGTAAATAACTGCTATTATAGATCTTAAATAAACCATTTAACACTGCAAAATAAATTACATGAAACAAATGATAAAGTATAACGAGGAAATAGAAAAAGATACAAAAAAAAATTATAGATAAAACCTACTTTCCACATTATTTTCCTCTTTAATAAAATTTTTTAAAACCTTTTACTTTAATAAAGTTTATAAAAAAAGTTCAAATTAAATTTAAAAGTAGTCAAATTATTAACTAAACAAAAACAAAAAAAAACATAAATATAGCAAATAATTAGAGTACTTAAACATATTAAATCAAGAATTATTATCCAATAACACAGTTTTATACGGAATTTTTAAATATCGAAAAATGTATAGTTAAAATATATGAACTTTGAACAGCTTTTTTTAATTTTTTTTTCAAAAGAAAAAAGAAACAAAAAGGAAGGTAAAAAATTTTTTTGATTGTATTGAATGCATTTTTATCTTTCCAAAAACCTTTTTTAAACATTTTACAAACGAGTAATTTAAAACAATATCGTATTCGTTCTTCCAAAATAAAACAACCTTTAAAATTCCACAGAATTCAATGTTTAAGTATGTGAAAAAAGCTCATCATAACTTTTGATTCCATTAACATTTACTTTACTATTTCTTCTAAGCTCTAAAGTTCTTTAAAAATACAGCTCTCACAGTTTTTGCATAAATGTTTCAACACATTGAAATACATTTTAAAGCACTTTATGTGAAACTTCGTTGGAATAATAATACGTTTGGATGAAAAAGCACTGAAACGTGTGTGATGGAAAATTACGTATTTTTTCCGAATCGATGGCAACAGATGGAATGATATGGTTCACTGATGTATAATTTCATGGTTCTGTGCGAGAAAAAAGATAAGAAAATAATAAAAAATGGTAATTATTTTTTTTTCTAGGACTCATTCTTTTTTAAAAATTAGTAAAACTGCGTCGAATAAAAAATCAATTTATTGCGGAAGTGTGTACTTCCGCAATTGATTTGTAGTTCGATTTGAAAAGTGTGGAATGTTTTTTATTATATTCCGAGAAAAATTTGAAAAAATTCAATAAATCTCAGACTGCATTTAATAGACATTTTATGTGTAACTTTCATGCCGCCAATTTTTCCATTCAGTTGCATTAATAACTTAAGCAGCAAAATACATAAAATTATCTATGAAAATTTTCAAGGAAGGTAATTGGTTTCTAAATGTATTTGACAATCATTAAACTTGAGTTCAATACAATATGTTTTAAACATATTTAAAGACCATTTAAAACACAGTTATAAAAATTAAAGCTGCATACAGTAGAATTTTGCTGCAATCTGAATGAAACAAAATGTGCATCTGTAACATTTAATGAATCGTTAGGTAGTTTAATTCAATGTAAATCAGCGGAAAATATGTATACTCTTCTATTTTATAATGAAAGAACTGTCATTGTTTTATGAGACTACCAAAATAATTAACATTGAAAGAAAAATTTAAACTGTCTGTCATTAAAAAAGGGTTGATAAAAAACTTATTTTTGATACACAGAAAGCATTATTAGAGAGTATTTTTAAAAATATAAAACTGTTTAAAGGTATTACAATTTTTACAGACCTTTATGAAACATTCATTTTTAAGCAATTAAATTCATCATTTTCATAGCATAAAAGTTTTCTTTGTTCCAAAACATCTGCTTCTTTTATCTTTAAAATACAGTTTTTTTTTTTAAAGAATAATGATTTGCCAATTAGTCATTTCACAAGTTGTTTTATTGTAAAAATAATAAGCAACTACATTCTAATCATTAGGTATTTGAAACGTTTATCAAACTAAAGATGGCAGTTTTCTTAGTTGTGCATTTTTGCTTTTTACATTCAAGTATTTATTTTCTACAAAATTCGAAGTATGCACTAGTAAAGTAACTCGGAAGAATCATTATATGTTATTAAAACTCAATGTTATTACAAACAGAAAAGAACTCGGAGTTTTTTTCAAGTGGCAGTAAATGTCGAACGAAAGATTCTATATAAAATAAATTTATAACTAAAAAAACTTAATACAAAAGTTTAACAATAGAAAATTCATTGGAAAACAGTTTAAGTGCTTTTCTTCACTTAAAAGCAGAGAAAAAAATTATATTTTTTAAATAAATATCATTACGCCGTCATTATGTCTTTTTAAATCAATATATCTTTTCAACATTCAGTTTCTAAATGCAAATAAATCTTGCAATTATACATTTAAAGTATTAATATATATGTTTTAAAAAACCGGTATGTGTATATTTTAATAAAAATGAAATAAATTAACTATATACCTTAATCTACTAAACCTAATTCTTAGATGTGATAATGAAAGCAATTACTTTAAAAAGTGTATCAGACATTTCAAGCCCTTTTTTGGTTTTATAATAATGTATCAAATATCAAACTTGTTCCACATTTCTTTTAAAAAGCTTTTCTTCCCTAAAAACTTCAGTTAAAATTTGAAAAATAAACTATACTCTTAATGGTAAAACTGAAAGAAATGTTTCTTTTTATTTTGTATGAATTAAAACTCTTAAGAATGAACTATTTTAAATAGAATTCTACAACAAGGAAGTTAATAATTGGAAGATTAATTACATATTTTCCAAATAGAGATGAATTCAAAATTAAAAAGAATAACATTATTAAAGGCAGTATTATTAAATAAAAAAAAGCTTAAGTTTCTTTTTTACTGATCAAAATTATAAATGCAATAAAATTTTAACTCTGCTTATCAAATTGATGGTTGAGTAACTACTTTAAAGAAAATTAAGCCGAATTTTATCTTTCTTAAAAAAGAAAAAAAATTCGCAAACGATTTAAGAATTATTCATTATTCTAAAACTAGTTGAGAACAGTAGTATGAAATCACAAACAAAACGAGAGTATTTATAAACAAGTTTTATTTATGTATTTATTGTCTTAGCAAAAAACAGCTGCACACTTATCAAAACTATTTTGGCAACATTCAAATCAATTAATCATTTAAAAAAGAAATTTTAATAATTTAATCACGAAGGCACAACGAGAGAGAATTAATTCGATTGAAAAATACTTAAAATTTCTAAATATAAACATCAGAAGCTAACTTCAAAAATATATTATCCATTACTATGCAGATCACGAAAGGAAACGTTTAATAACTGTCAAAGTTTAAAGTATATGTCCTTAAGATACATATTTGTCCTACTTACATTAATGTCATAGGCTATCTTTTTTAATTACAATCACTTTTAACTGGCCAATTTATAAATAGATTTATATTGTTATCTCATAGTTCATCATACTCACACATTTCAATTTTTTTTTTAATATCTCAGTTTCTTTTCACGATAGTATATTCAATCATTAACTTCAGTAGAATTCTTAAATTTGTTTATATTAATTTACATCTCATTCTTATTCTGTGTAATTTTCTCTGCTACTTATAGTAATCGATAACGATTGATAAAATATCGTATTTTTTACAGCGACTATCTCAAATCACACATTTCGTGATATATAAGTAATATTAATTTATTAAAAAAATCCCATTCTATGTGTTACTTTGAATTTGTAAATGCATTTTTAACTCTAGAGTTTCTATTTTCTCCTCTGAAACCTAGACTACTGTATTAATTTGAATATGAAATAAAATACATCCAAAAATATGAATTAAAAATTTTTTATTATTGCGGATTGGGTATTTTTTTTTCTTTCAAATTTGACAAAGGTTTTAAAATGATTTCTTTTTTAAAGATTGATGACTTATAGTTGAAATAACAAAGAAAATATAAAAGTATTTCACAAAAGGAAAGAAAAAAGTTAGCATACAGATACCTTCCTTATTAATTCTTTTTTCAAATGCATTCCAGTATAAATACAATAGTTGCACAGAAACTTCAATGGATATTAATATTGTATTGATAAATTCAAAACAGTAGATAAACAGTAATCTCACGTTGTTTTGGTATTTTATTTAAACGCATATCTTAGAGTAGTTAATGTTTTATTCTATATTTTACTTGATGATATTAATAAAATATCATTTTATTTATTTAAGAGTCGTTATAAGTGTTTAAATTACATATTATACGTAAAAAATAGAGAAAAGGATTTATATAGTCTATATAAATTGCAGGCGATAATAATATGAGAAATCCTAGTATGAAATAGTTAATGCATTTTCAAAATGTTTATATAAATAGCACTTTAAGCCCATTCACGAAATAGTACATTTGTTTGTATTAATATTCGTGATTTTGTTACATCTATTTGAATTTTTTCATTCCTTTTTTTAGCTCATTAATATGAAATCCCTTTTCCAAAAATAAGCGCTAGAGAAATGGTGCATTACGAAACAAAAGTTATGAATTTTTGTCCTTATCTATCCTTACTCGTAAAAAAGATATTGACAATAACAAACAAATACACACACACACAATACAAAAATGAAAGAATTCATAATTTTTGAATATTACAGAGTGACTTTCCCAGCAAGAGATTAATATTCTTCCTCACACACAACATTAGATAAATAAAAATAATAAAATAATGTAAGCTCACCTTTCTTAAGGCAGTCCTGCCGCCACAGTTCCTAATCTCCTGCATCAATTGTTCCCGAGGATCAACTTTTGGTGTGACAATCTTCCTCTCCCCAACACTGCGAAGTCCATTCAATTTGATAGATCCTTTTGACCTATCGACCGCTGGCATGGGAGGTGGAGGCGGAGGAACCAGGCTTTCTGTATGTCCAGATGGGTCACTTGTTTGCTTCGATTGAACAATGTCCCCATTGGAAATGACCAGATGGCCATTCAGATTCCTTTCATTGTTTTGCTTCACAACAGGCTTCTGGTAAGTTGATGTTTTAGTGGGAACAGGCGGAGGCACCTTCTTGTTGTTACGTAAATTCTCCAACACAGGAGCTGGTGCGTTGTTCCTTAATCTTAAGGCACCGCCGTCTACGTCATCATCATTGGTCTCCGAGATCAGCTTAAGGCTCTCGAATGATGGAAGGATGGTAGAGAGGATCTTTGTATCATCGTATATATCCAAATCGCCATCTTTCCTAATTTCTGGGGGCAATCTCTGTCGGTTTTTGGTGGAAACCCTCAACTGGGGTGGCTTAAAGTAGTTTTTAGTCTTAGAGGACCTCAGAGTACTAGATCCATTTGTAATGGGTACAGGACCGAATTCCAAAGATGGTATGTTGATTGTAGACCTGGGCAAAGTAGAACACTTTGTAGGTTCGTAAGATAGCGAACGAGTCACCAGTGGACAAGAGGTTGGAGATTCGTCTGAATAATCTTCCCCTTCAGGAAGACTGTGAGATTGTCTAAGAGTTCTGGCGTACTGGGGCACGATACATTCTTCCCTTAACATGGCGTGATTGCTTAACAGCTGCTGTTGCCAACGAATGAATTGTCTCTGGAGTTTAATATACTCGCGTTGGAGTCTTTCTTGCTCGACCTCGAATTCTTGCTTGTCCTCAGAACTGAGGTCAGATAATGATCTCTGGAGATGCCTTGACTTTTTAATTTTGGAAGAGGCACAACTTGGCGATCCTTCAGCGAGATTGAGTAGTGATGAAGATCTCCTCAGAGAAGATGAAGAGGTTGATCGAGAATGAGAACGAGAAGGTAGTGGATCCTCGTCGTCGATAACTAAGGCTTCGTTGTCCACTCCACAAAATTCAGAAGGTGGAGGCGGAAAAGTTTCTAAACCGTTCTCAAGGTCATCCTTTAAGTCCAAAACTAATCTTGAAGTTGACTTTTGCAATGAATAAGATATATCTTTTGAGTTATCCTCGGTTTCTATAGCCGAAACCAATCCGTTTGTTGAATTTTGTTTACAGTATATTAAATTAACGTTATTTTCAGTCTTGAAATTGGAAATCAATTTTGTAGTTGATTCCTGAGAAGGTTGAGATATGTCTTTCACTTTATCCTTTGCTTCTAAGCCCGAAGTTACCTTAACCGACGACTTTTGCAATTGGCAAGAGCTATCGCCAATTTTATCCTTCGGTTTCAATTCCAAATTAAGTCTCGTCAGTCCCTTCTGCGGTGAATAAGATATATTTTTCTCATTATTTTTTTGCTGCAAATCCAAATTTAATCTCGCAGTAGATTTCTTCAAAGGATAAATGTTATCCTTTATATCCGCCGTCGATTCCGATCTCGATGACAAATTATCCTCAGGGTATCGCCCACTAGGTGTGGACAAAGGGTGTACCTTAGATGTCACTGCACCATTTTCGACTACCGCCGTTCGTCCACCTCTCTGCTTGATGGCCAAAAGGGAAGGACCGATCTTCTGAGGGCTGTCCAGCGAGTAGAAAGCAGCCTGGATGCTGGAGGCTATTTCCTGTTGCGTCACTTCCTGCTCGATCCGAGCGTTGAGGGCGACCAGCGCCACCCTGGTCACGGAATCGCCTGCAAAAAAGGGAAAGGACACACAAATGAATCGTCTGCAAAGAAAAAAAAACAAGGGGTAGGATCCGAAGCGGCTCGATCAAAGGTCAGCGCCCGTAAATCTGAAGTGAAGACGGTACTCTTTTTGTTTCAACCGACTCCTTTTGTCATGCATGGTCTACGCCCAAACCTGATTCCTTCTCTCGTTTTGGTTTTTGTTTTCGTCTATCGGATGGCATGGTGGGAATTCTTAAGCATCGAGTTCTGGCGCTATTGTTTGGCGTTATCTGCCGAGAGTTGCGTTTTCATTGTGGGATGATTTCATTCTATTTTATTTGCGGAGAGTTAATTATTTATTGCCACATAGAACTTTCATAACGAGATTTAATTTTCTCCCGCTTCTCCAATTCTTTTTTTATAAGGTTCACGGCGTTGTTTATAAATATGAATTATATGCGTTTGAATTAAGAGTGTTGATGTGTGATGTAAGAAGCTTTTTTCAATCAGAGAGGCTTGATTCTTTGGTGTTTATCTTTGAATTTGAGAAGAAAAGTTCATTGTTTTGTCAACAAACTCACATTGTTTTCTTTTTTTTTTATCTTGTTGGAGTGTGATATGATTGCGCGCGCTGAGATATGCTGCGCAAAAATTATTAATTATATTCTTTTATATTCCACTGATCACGTAGGAAAATAATTTTGCACTTATTCCTAACTTTGGGTTTTTGAAATATGACCTGGATTTCTTTTTTAACTGATAAAGAGAAAAAAGGAATCTTTTTTCGAAACATTTCAACTTTTTTTTCCAGATTTATTTAAATAAGCAATTTGAACAAAAATAAAGGAAAACATAGCTTAAAATATCATTTTGGTAGCTTTCAAAATTGGAAACATACGCTTTATCAAATATGATTGCCTTAAATTTACTTTGTACCTTAAAAAATTCATAAAAGCTACAATAAATATAATAAATAAGCTATCAGTGGATTGAAGAAAAATATGATAGTTATTTGAATTATAACATTTTTGAAAAACACGCAATTCCTACACCGATGAGTTGGGTGTTATATTTTAGAACAGATTCACATACCTTATGGTCAGGATAACATTAGGTCGATCGCGGTCGACCAGTGGACCACCAAGACATTTTGAGATGACCACCTGAAGATTAGTAGTAAGTAAATATATACCAAAATATACGGACTACGTCTTCTGCTGATTATAACTATGAGCACTATGAGTAAGTTTATTTTATTGTTATTAAGTAGGTAAGTACATATATTCCGATTTTATTATTAAGCTATGATAAATATCTTCGACCTTTTACTTAGCTCACCACACCTACGCCACTGGGTGGATTACAACACCCAGAAAAAATTAGAAGTAGCCCGTCCCCCGCCCCTGTCTTATGGTATGTCGAAATTAAAATAACAACAAAGAAAAAAAAATGTCAAAAAGTTTTAATAATTTTAAAATATGCTCAATAAAATTTAAACCTCCCTTGCTATTAATAAATTTTTCATTCTGATCAACGAATTCCTTTGTTTTAACTATCAGACTATACTATATCTTCATTTGTTAACAGTTTGCATGTTTAAGGCGTGATACGCGCGCACACACACGTACAATTAGAGACGTCCTCGGGGAGGGGGGAGGGCAAAGTATCCCGAAGAATTGTTAAAATCATTATATAAAATGAAATATATGCTAAATCCGAACATTGGACGAATAACTGCAAATACACATTATAGGAAAACATACCGTATTAACTCGAATCTAAGCTGCGCCTTTTTTCAATAGTGAAACTTCTGAAAACCGGATGCGGCTTAGAATTGAAAGAAAAAATGTTGGATGGGGTAATTGCAGATCCATGTATGTATTTAAAAGTTTATAATACTGGTAAAATAATTAATTGTTCACTTCTTATTAGTTCTCCTTTTAAAATTATTTCAATTTTTGTAAAACTGGATACCGATAAATCATTTTACACTGTTTTTCATTTTTCAGAAAAACTTGTTGAGAAATTGGGGTGTGGATTAAAATCGATGGTGGCATAGATTCGAATAAATACGGTGTATATCCTTGCTAAAGAACATCAATAATTTAAAATTTTAATTATCAGAATTTTAAAATGTTTACTTCCTAATTCTTATAAACTTCGAAAATTCAACCTGATGATTTGCGGGGTCTCAGGGGTGTTAAATTTCTCTAGAGGTGTGAAAATATAAACAATTTTCAAACAGGTATTCAGGCTTCAGAAAAGTATAAAATGTTTAAAGTATAATCATAATTTTAAAAGTTAAAAGCATATGAAAATAAGAAACTTTTCTATAAGAAATATTTATTAAGTTTTACGTTGCGCATGCTATTTTCTAAAATAGTAGCTTTAATTACTAGCTATAAGTTGATTTATAAAGTTAAATGTATTCTTATTACACTGTAGCTATTCTTATATAAATAGAATAATAACTTACATATCTTAATAAATAAAAAAATACATTTTTAAAAAATATTCAAAAAATTGCAATATTTTACAAATATTTTGAAATACAAAAAGTATATAATACTAAAATTAGGTAGGGTTTAAAGAGTATGATGCATTTTATAATTCTGTAAAATTTTATACATCAGAGGCTATTAATTTAGAAAATAGCGTGTGCAACGCAAAAAATACTTAATACATTATAGAATTTTCATATGCCTATGATTTTAAAAATTATTATTATATTTTAAACATTTTATATTTTTCTAAAGCCATATTCTTTTATAAATAATGTGTAAAAGATTCGAATCATTTAGTTTAAATTTAAATGAATTATACATGTTGGAAAATGGTTTATATTTTCAGACCTCTAGAGAAATTTAACACCCCTGAGACCCCTTACACATTTCACATAGTTCAGATTAAGGTATCCGACAACGTTCGGAACCCTGATTTTAAAAAAGCGCATAAATGTCCATGATATTTAGTGTCACTTAGATTAGAATACATGTATAAAATTGTTTTAAGGGCATTTTGACAAAAAAAAATTATTTAAATACAATATTTCGGTAAAAAATTAACTTAGAATAACCTTTTTTCAAAATGTTTTCCATTTGTGAAAAATGTTTCTATTATAATAACATTTTGCCTGTATATAGCTCACACCTCTGTACAGAGGCTCAACTATGATTTTTGAAAAATTCACATTATTTTCAGAGTTACAACCCATTGAAATAATTATCGGCGTTTTTTTTTCCCTTAAAATTTCTCCTCTCTGTTATCGTAAAACATGGATAAACCCACTTCTAAGTTATATATTTCAAAAATTCTAGTTGAGCCTCTGTACAGAGGTCTGAGCTATAGACAGGCAAAATATTATTATAATAGAAGCATTTTTCACAAATGGAGAATATTTTGGAAATGGGTCATTCTATGTTCATTTTTTGTCAAAATATTGTATTTAAATAATTTTGTATTGTAATACTATTCTTAAGGGGACATGGTACGATTTACATTAAAATTTTTAATTTAAGGATTTTCAAAATTTTTTTGGTTGACGCCTATGTGCGTATACTATGTAAAACAGATTTTATGCTCAAAATTTCATAAAAAGCTAACCATTTAATTTTTTAAGGAACAAACTTAAAATTTGTGAAGTGATTTTAAAATGCTACTCCTTCTACAAAAATTTACATACACGCATGAAATTTGATTTACAAGTACATCAAACCACGTATAACAAAAGTCGGTATGGGCATTGCTATAACATGATTGGTATTCGTACAATACTTCTTTTTTTTTAATGCTTATTGAAAATTCCGTAAAAAAAAGTATAAATTCTGAGTTATTTTATCTTTCTGAGATAAGTCTGTTTAAAATTTTGATTTGCCAAAGGAATGTGAATAAAAACCAACATAAAAGCTATAATAATTCTGCGTTTTTTAAGTTTAGAGCTTTCAAATTTTGTGAGGTTAAAGAAATACATATTAAGAATAATTTAGGCTAAAAAAATTAGATTGGACTTTTTGGCCGATTTTTGTCAATTGAATCGTACCGTCTCCTCTTAAAACTATTTTATATACATTTTCTAATCTAAGTGACACTAAATATCATAAATATTATCCATTTATACGCTTTTGCAAAATCACGGTTCTGAGCGTAGTCGGATACCTTAATCAACTAGGAGTTTTTCCAAAATTTTAAGTTCCCAAAACCTCACAACCATGCCACTCGAACTGTTCCTCAGTTAAACAAGCATTAACCTCTCTCAAACCCTCCCCAGTAACTCCCAAATCGATATAATTTCTTCCCATCCCCCATTATATTAAATAATACCTATCTTAAGCAAGAAGGATGACACCCTAGAAGTAGTAAACACACCGGAGTAAAACTGGAAGAACACGACAGATCTCTTCCCACGCATCGAAATCGTTCCGGATTCCTGCGCATTGCCAATCGGAATGTTTTTGCGCATGAGAAGCGAATGGTTCTGGAGTTTGGTTCGCTGGTGATGCGGAAGGGCCCCGAATAAATCCCCTCACGAAGCGAAGATGGTTCTGCACGAACGGACGGGGATGAGTCAAGACAAGGTCAACTCGTGCGACGAGAGGTCACATGGAGCTGTCAAGTGAGGGTATCTTGAGGAACCGGGCTGTACATTGTTGCTAAGTGGCATATAACATGGTTGATTGTACGGTGGTTTCTTGAGGAAATGGGAAGAACAATATTCCTGATTTATTTTGCTTGGCTGATTTTAAACATTATGTTAAGTCTCAATAACGTTGTTATTATC
>BMAV01020787.1:74035-108631 GCA_019973955.1 Trichonephila inaurata madagascariensis
CAATCGTCTCATTTGATATGCATACACCTGGTATAAAATTGTTTTAAGGACATTTTGACAAAAACAAATTATTTAAATTCAATATTTTGGCAAAAAAATTAACTTAGAATAACCTTTTTTCAAAATGTTCTCCTTTTGTGCGAAATGCTTCTATTATAATAATATTTTTCCTATATATAGCTCCGACTTCTGTAAAGAGGCTCAACTATGATTTTTGAAAAATCCACATTATTTTCTGAGTTACAACCCATTGAAATAATTACAGGCGTTTTTTTCTTTAAAATTTTCCCCTCTGTTGTCGTAAACATGGATAAACCCACTTCTAAGTTATATATTTCAAAAATTCTAGTTGAGCCTCTGTACAGAGGTCTGAGCTATATACAGGTAAAATATTATTATAATAGAAGCATTTTTCACAAAAGGAGAATATTTTGAAAATGGGTCATTCTATGTTCATTTTTTGTCAAAATATTGTACTTAAATAACTTTTTAATGTAATACTATTCTTAAAACAATTTTATATACGTTTTCTAAGCTAAGTAACACTAAATATCATAAATATTGTCCATTTATACGCTTTTGCAAAATCATGGTTCCGAACGTAGTCGGATACCTTAAGATGACTAATGTTTGCTTCTGACTAAGTAAACCTTTGATATATGAACAAGTGGAAAATCGTACAAATTTAATTTTTTTTAAATGCATTCTACATAAAATAGAGGTTAACCCTAGAAGTACATGGAAGGAAGACAAACCCGAATTGCTTTTTTAAAAACCACAATAGTGTTATTTTGTACGAGATTCACAAATGTAAATAAAATAGAATACAAGTCACACAGATATCACACCCTCGTAAAATATTCTACAAACACCGACAAACGCCCACAGTTTCCGTTTGCTGTTGGTTAATTTATGAACTCAAAATTGGTTTATCGATGTTCATCCAACAAAAATATTTTTGGCATTGAAATGTCAATTTGAGATAAGTCATAATATATTATACTAAATGGAAAATTCATAACTATGCTTTGCTTGATATTTAGATTCGACATGAATAAAATCGATCGTGTGTGTGACAAATCTGGAAACATATAAATCTGACTTTTTATTTTTACTTTACAGACATGAATACATTTTTCTAATGACCGATATTTGTGCATCATATAAATGAGTCATTCAAATGTGCATATGTATATTGTGTGCGCATATATATATGCACACACGATTTCAAGCATGCTGTAATACTCAGTCTTACATTGCAATGACGAAAGAGATAATATCGGCTTTTTTGGATTATCTTTCCATTTTCATTTCTAGCAACAAATGGCACATTGCCTTGCTAATCCTTGTTCTGTATCGAATATTTTTAACTGTATCTAAATTCCCGCCTTCCCCACGAAGAAGATCCCGTATGAGAAGTATTTCAATACGATGGATAAACTGCCTCTCTTAAAAACACTAGCACTAATAATCTCATTAGAATAATTAAAAGTATGTGCAAATCAACGATAAAAAGAAAAATATATCAGTGTCTGTACAGAGTACGGGAAAAACGATTGTGGCGAGCATTTGGTAGCTCGTACGTGTACGGGCAAACCAGTTACGGGGTAGATGTAGAGTTAGTGTATGTTACAAAATGAGTAGTTGTTCTGGGGGTGGTAGATAACCTTCTGGGCAAGATGGATAACCTTATGAACGCCTTAAATGGAAATACTTATAAAGAATATTTTAAATTTTAAATTAAACAAAAAAAAAGTTTAGAAATTTACCACATTTTCAGTCAAATGCTTCTAATTTACAATAACAAAAGTAGTAATTGAACATTTTGCAAATTTATTGCAAAAATGATTCGGTTTAAGAGAAACAATACTTGTTAACCAATTATTATTAATAATTATCAGATATCTCTTTTCTAATGAAATGAGAAATAACGAAAACATCCTCTGTGTCTTAATGTAATTAGTATTCGAAAATAAATAATGAATTATTGAAAATATATTTTCGATGCAATTGAAAGTATTTAACATCTGCTTCATAACTTTTCTGATATGATAAGAACGGGAAAATGTCATAAACTAGTGAAATTATAAAATCGCACCGAGAGAGAGAGAGACAGAGACTGTGTGGATTTTTTTCACAATTATTAAACATACATTTTTCAACTATTGGTTCTAAATAGAACGAATATTAATACTTAGCCTGCATTTATTATAATCTATTACAACATATTTCTGCTTTTTATTAGCTGCTTGATTTCTATTTTTATTGTACTTGTTTGCTTAATACCATTTATTTGCTTTATATTGCATTACTTTAAGGGTCTGGGTTTTTTTTTTCATTAAAAGAGTTTTTTGAAAATGCGCTTTGAGTTAAATACACCCACTTTTATTTTTACACGAATTTCCTTTTAAATGAATTAGGGGGGGGGACATTAATTCTGTTTTCGAACGACTTGTTTGAATTTAAAACTATATACTAAAATTCTAAGAAAATTTCAGTTTACTTTTTATAACTGCACTACTGGAAACGAGAAATGTAAAGGGATTTTTATTTGTGAGAATTCCCCGAGAATCTTGCTACTTCAATGTATGGAATTTTGTCTGCTTTGCAAATATCCCGGTTGGAGGCGATAGATTTTCTGGGTGCGAAAATTGTAGGCACGAATGTTATATGATTATGCAGCATGTAAAAGATGCCTTGAATATCAGTTGGTTCTGGTACTCCCGGCAATATTAAATCGCTGCAATATTTAGCATCAGAAGAGAGCTTGAATCAAAATTAATTCAAGTCAAAATCAATTTGGTAGTGAGAGCCGCCACTAGATGGTGGCATCATGAAATGGCTCTCCGCATTAGGGGAAAAAAACAAATATTAAGATATCGAGCGCACAATACCAAACACAATGGTTAAGGTACGTGAAAGAGTAAAAAAAAAATTAAAAAAAAAAAAAAAAAAAAAAACGACACGCGCGACGAAGAGATATTTTACTAGTGCTCAAATCTCCAGCTGATTAGCGAAGACGTAATTTGGACACAGACCAACAATTTCTAACTGTATTATTAATCTTATTCCCTAAAAAAGAGAAAGCGCGAAATGAACGATGATTCTATGTCTACCATATATATAACTCATGAAAGCTATCCGCAATCTGATCAATTTAAGTTAGACACTGAATTTTTGCGAATAAAGCAAACTAACAACCAAGAAACCAAATAAAATCTTTTCATGTTTGACTGGTATATTTTTTTTTCAAATTGGCTTTAGGATTGGTAATTACCATTTCAGACCTGGTACAGTCCCCGGAGCTGGTATCAATTTTCGGTGCGGCACCATATAGGTGGATTTCAATTGCCACAATCCAATTTTGACGCCCAGTTTCCTTCCTAGAGAGAGGCACCTGAGCTATGACGATGCAAAACTGCACTAGGAATTTAATTATCCTGAGAGCACTCAAGCCAGACACTTCAGGGAATCTTTAACATACCACATAATCATACGACATGGATGCTATCGATTTTCTGCATCATGAAAATTCACCGGCTTGGGCCGGAGTCGAACCCGCAAAATTGGACGTTCAAGGCCAGCGCCTAACTAACTACGTAACTTAGCCAGATAATTATTAAATATAATTGGCTAAATACACGACGATAACATGATAAAAACAATCAAGTGTTCCCCATTGAACACAAAACTGACTTGGACTTTTTTTTTTACTTGCAAAATTTAGTAAAATTTCAGTCTTTATAACTGGGTAAAGATTCTCAAGTAACATGCAAAAAAAAAAAAAATTATGAATCAAAATATTTCAAAAGCTTTTTTGTTCAAATGGGAAATGTCTATAAAGTTAGAAGTATCATAAGTATCAAAGAAACCAACTTGTTGTATTACATAAATTTTTGAAAATTAAGCTTGTGGTCATAAATCATTCAAAAAATAATGATTAAAATCATTCAATTAGGATTTTCTGCGTGTATAATGTATTAAAAAATCATGTATGTAATGTTAAGTACATATGAATTTTTTCCCCGCTAATATACAATTTCCACAAAAAATTAATCTTTTTTATTTAAAGTCTTTTCACTGAAAGTATTTTGTGGTACATACGGAATGAATATATATCAGACTAGTTTTGTAAAAAGATTTTTTAGAGTATTATTATGTAATTGAACCAATTTATATTTCTAAAATCGTTTTATTTAGTATGCTATATATATATATATATATGTAATTATAAGTTTATATTATAAATTTATTTAACATGTTTTTCTCATTCAAACAATTTATTATAGCCTAAATTTTATTGAATTTATTACTCTTGAATTTGAAATTACTCTAAGAACTAAAACATTTTATTTCAAACAAGGATTTTACATAATTAAAACGATACGAGAAGGTGAAATATGAATCGAAAGCTCATTTTAAACTCTGATTATAACTTTAGACTCTTATGCCAAATTATTAACATTAATCAAAAAAGAAAATAATTATTAAAGTGTATTGAGTCTAAATTCAAATTAAAAACAAATTATAAGAGATATTTTGTTTCTTCCAAATGTTGTGTAACAAAATGGAAAAGAATGTTGAGAGTAAAACTCAACATATGTAATACATTATAATATTCTTTCATTCGCTAATTAAAGTTGAATTGTTTTAAAAATACTTTTACCAAAAATAATACGAAATTAAATTACAAGTATTTACAAAACAATTATTCATTCACGACCGAAAAAGTAAGCAGAAAAACTTATTCCAAATAAAAAAAACTTTGTAGTATTTATGCAGAATTAAAAAAAAATTCAGTTGTGGAAGGGATATACTCTTAATTATTCTTCTGGTATTTTAATTTAATGACGGGCTTGAAACCTTCAAATAGGAAATGAATTAATTCTGTTCAATACAACACTATATATCAAGAAATTACATAAAGAAATCAGAAAATAAAAAGAGCTAAAAGTGGAAAGTCTAAAACTGTATGCGTTCATTACAATTTTCTCTGTGTTTAGCAAAAAATAAATTGTAACATTTATACAGAACATTTACATGGCACATTTTTAAAGAAAAATATTCTATAAGCTACGGCGAAAGTTTCATTCTATCTGTTCATTTGTGTCCTCTTTATTATAACAAGTAATGTTTTTTTAAAAATTAAGGCCAACAAAGAAAATTTTTATTTGAGCTAGTTAAATTTAATTGACGAAAAAAAAAATGTATTAACATCAAATGTCATCCACTGCAGCAAGAAAAAAATCGTTAGAAAAACTTACTGGCGCCATCTGCTGGCGTTAGTTCTAACTTCATCAGAAATAATGCAGAAAAAATTTAAAATTGAAAAATAAAATTTAATTAATGAATTAATGTTTGAAAAAACTGTATTAACATCAAGTATCACCAACAACAAGTTTAAAAAATGCATTTGAATTTCAATAAATGAATAAAAAGTATTTTTATTAAAGATTGAAAATTTGAAGATATATATATATAGAGAGAGAAGAGAGTGAACTAACAGTAGGTATTGAAAAAGAATACTTTTCTTGAGATTTAGGCTTTTTAGTAGTGCAGAAAATTCAACAATGACAGAATGAGACAGTGAAGAATTTTTGAATAAATTATATGTGAATGCTTAATCGGATTGTCCGAGAAATTCTTCATAAGGAACGAGATATAGTTGCTGTGTATCATAACACTTAGGTGAGTGTTATGCAGTTTATCATACCAGAAAAGTGTCAAAGGTTATATAAAAAATATATCGCTAAAGTTTCATTTTAATTCATAATGTATGAGTAAAGTTTAATTGTTATGTTAAATAATTCGTGACACGAGATAGCCTCTGGGTAAAATCTCTTGACGGCAATAAGTTAAAATTCAAAATTTTGAAGAACTTTTAAATTATACCGTAAAAATTCCGAATTAAAATTAAAAATGTTACTTCAAACTATTCCAGAACATTTTACATAATTATTATTTTTATTAGTGTCAGTTAAAACTGTTATTATAGTTATACAAGAGAAAGATTGTGGTAAAAAATGAAAAAACTGGGATTGTGGAGATATTTTATTTTAATTTGTATAATACAAGTGCAACATATATGATTTAAAAGTACAAGAAAATTACTATTCAAATTGAAAACATTTATCATTGGATTTTTGTGTAAATAATATTTAAGACATTGACGCCATCAAAAATATGTCTGTCAATTTTTCAGAAAGTTAAGAAATTTCCTTGGTTAAAAAATCAATAGTTTTGCAATTATTTCTCCTCTAATGAAGTTATTTTAAACACAAAACTGAAAGAGTGCCTTTTCGAACACCAAACTAAATATTTCTAATATTGATTTTTCTTTCTATTAATTAATGAAATATAATACGAATATTTTTGGTAGGTGTTGAAAAAAATATTTTTTAAAATTTACTGTTTTAATAGCTACGTATTTCGGCTCCAATTCATTAATTTTGTGAAAGCAAATTAAAAATAAAACATACCATTTAAATAAATGTAATGATAAAAAGGATTAGGACTAAAGGAAAATTTCCAAATATTAATTTTTACAATATTTTCATAAGTGAAAAAGACGTCAATAATTTATGTTTTCTCTAAAAAATAATTTACTTCAAACTATTGTCCTAATTATTTTTACTTAAAATGGTTAGTATGCAAAAAATGATGGATTCGATATCGTTAAGGCTGTCTTCAGCTAATGTTAAAAAATAGGACCCAAATTCGGAATATTTTTTCAGATATAAAAGTACTCGAACATTAATATTATATTCTGGATTCACTATTCTGTAAAGTAGGGGTGTCCAACACGCGGCCCGTGGGCCGCATGTGGCTCAATAGTACGTGAGTTGCGGCCCGCCGACTCTTTTTAAAAAATTTTTAAATATCAGATTTTAAAAGTTTTTTTATTTTAAAATTTATTTGAGGGGAAATTTATATATGGATATATATATACACACAAGGTATTTGCCTGTTTATATTTTATCAAACAGTTACATTTGATTTAACTATTGTAAATTAATTTTTAATAAATTTCGAATTGTGCATATTCTTTACTATGGAATGTACAGGATTCTGTGTGTGTGTGACTTTCATTTCTCCTCCTCCTTTTCTGTTTGAAGTGCCCAATAAGCAAGAGACAGTCAGAGATGTTTTGTAAAGATTAAAAAAAAACTATTCAGGACGGTTAATATAAAGGGCAATGTATATTTAATCGTTTGTGTGAATGACAGCATTATCAAATTTCAACAATGAGTAACGAAAGATCAATTCAATAGGAACACACCATAATTTTCAAGAAAATGGCAACTGGAATATTTTAAGCATTATTTGATCATTGCCTTATTATATTATATAAACATTATTATAGTATCTATGTTTGTATACATGAAAAATAATGAAAACAATAATAATAATTCATTCTGTTTTAAATTTGAACTCCAATAAATGTTTTCTTGTTTCCAAATCTGATATAAAGGTACATTTTTTTATGTGCGGCCCGCAAGATTATAATGTTTTTCCGAAGTGGCCCGCAAGGTCATTTGGGTTGCATATCTCTGCTGTAAAGAATCACTTATTTTATCATATTAATAATTTTTATCCGAGATTTGATACATTTTTTCTTTTATAAATTGTGTTTCGCATTTTTTCTCCTATACCGTAATGCTAAATAAGCTCTCTCTTTACAAGTTAAAAGGAAAAATTAATTAATTATATAATATTTTGAAATTTTAAAAACACTATATTATAAACAAATGCATGAGTTACAATGTCGCAAATTTTTATAAAAATTGAGGCATTTTTTCTGTACGAAAATGTGCTCTGCGTCAAGTTCCCGCTCTCGTACATATGTCGAAAACAGCCTTAATATAGTATAAGAATGAATTTACATATAAAGAAGGAATTTTAAAAAGACTAACAAGGCATAATATTTCAGATCTAAACATAAATATTTGTTGGAAAATACAAATATCTTCTAGGTAAAGTTTGACAAAGCATATTTTTTTGATAATTCATTAACGTAGACATTATTCAATTGGAGAAATAAGATTCTCTAAATTTTATTTTAAGTATAAAATCACATTTTGTTTGCAAAATCAAAAATTTGTTCGTAAATCTTCATTATATTTAATAAAACTTTACTAATTATGCATTTCAGGTAGAATTATTAAGCAGAAATTTCAAGATATTTCTGAGGTGAAAATGTCTTAATTTATTAATCATAAATAAGAAGACAAACGATTATTCCACTTAAAATTCTTTGCACAAGCTTGGCGAAAATTATTTATTGAAGTCGCCAATATAGTAACCATACAACGGAAACAGTCGTAGTGAATAGAAGGTGACATCAGAGAGAGAATATGTGAGTGTGAAAAAAATGTGAAAAGTTAAATAAAACAAAAAATAAGTAATATAAAAAAAAATTTAAGTCAATTCTTATACTTAGATCAACAAAGAAAATTTTTATTTTAGCTACTTTTTATTAAATAGTTACAATTAACATAAATATGTATATACATATCATAGAATCACAACATTAAGTGGTAATTCATTTTTATTCATTATCATTTAAGTATCGTATTGTCATCCAAAACAATTGTGTCTATAAAATTTCAGTTCAACTGAATGCTTTACAACGTGAGAAAAAAAACCTTTCCAAGCTTTGACACAAGTCGCCAAAAGGGTCGCTAAGTCGCCAAAAAGGATGACAACGTGGCTGTGTGTATTTGTAATTCTTTAAATAATTAGTTTTAATCCATTAATTTTTATTAATTATAATTAAATTATTGTATTGTCATCCAAAATAATCATGTATATAAAATTTCAGCTCAATGGAGCGCTTTAAAATGTATTTTATAAACGATTGAAAATTCCACCAAGATAAATAAATAAATAAACATACAAAATTGTGATCTAATAGGAATTGAATAAGAAAGGATCTTTACAAGTCAAAAAGAAAATTCGGGCCTAGGACAGAACATACGGGTAATCAATTTTAAGTTGGTCTGATGGTACGAACCTTCCCCTTTTACAATTTGCTATTATAATATGGTAATATCCCAAAACACACAAAAGGGTACAATAAGAAAAACTTCAAAATAAGAGAATAAAATGCTTACCAAATAAGGGCTTAAAGAATATCAGAGTGTTATAGCAACAATACATAAAAAACTATACTTACGAAAGAATTTAAAAAATTATTATCATGAGATGATTATGAAATATTATCGACTAACCTAAATATAGGTATTAAATTTATGAAAAATAGCATTTCCCCATTTCCGGGCCAATGGTACCCGGGTGGTTGTGTCAAATATTAAAATATTTAAGTGGATTAAATGCTGTTAGGTACTAAATGTGTGTTAGAAATATTAAACTAGGACAAAAGTAATCTTAATTTTCCCATCTAGTATGTATAATATCCTATTAACATAAACAAAAAAAAACACAGAAATAAATGTTATTTGATAGGAAATTATTGCAACTATGTGTTGGTGTTAACGGATGTAATAAACAAAAGAAAACAATTTTAATAACAACGATGACACCTAAGTTAGTACCCCTTTCTCCAAACTTCCACACCAACGTGAGGACTATGTGCCTTGATTTATTTAATGTGCAGCAATCGTTCTACATCTCGGGTTTTAGTGGCATCAGGACCCGAACCCAAGACTCGAGAGCAACAACGCCGGCCCCAAGAGTTCATGAACATGACCAGGAAGTTATGCTAGGATTTTACCACTGTACATGGATATAAATTGTACAGATTATTTTGAAACGGACTATTTTTATAGGATGAATGTATAAGAGGGTCCAATATTTTATTTAAAGTATGCATGTTACATATTAAACTTTAGTCCTTTTATTTAAGTATTTTTTTTTTTTTTTTTTTTGCATTTATTGAGATCTGGCACAAACAAAATGTAAATAAGGAATGAAATATGTTCTTAGGTACATTTGTAAAATCCCATTGAACATGAAATTTTTCTCATTTCCAGCCAAACATATTCACTAATAAAAATACATGATCCAAATACATTACTGGCGGAATATCACACCGATTGGCAACATTCTTCTGGTTTAAAAAATAAAGTAAGCGAAATTTACAAACGTACCATTTTTACTACAAAGTCAATGGATTAATTGTGACCATTTTCATAGAACATAGAGCCATACAAGAGTGTGTTTCAAATATTTTTTTTATTAAATAATGTCATTATAAAAAAACGAAAATATTTCATTAATTAATCAGTTTTAAGGCTTTTATACAGGGTGAGCTAAAAGTCTTGCCCAGATTATAATAATTCATTGCAAAATAACGGTTAGTAAAATAACGCAGGGGTGGTCAACCCGCGGACCGCGAAATTCATTACAACTTTACAAAATGCGATTATTTTGTGGAATATCTTCGTTTTTCTGTGTAGTGTTTTGTAACAAATAAATCCCACAGCTGTTTCTATTTTTTCAAGTTATTTCTGTTTTTCAGTTGTATTGAGATCAACTTGCAAAAACAAAGTGAAAAACGAATATCTCACTACTAAATAAAAATTAAACATTATTACTAAAAAAATAATAAATAAAAACATTATCCATGTGTTTGAATACTCGAGAAATAATAAAAATGTTTGTAACGGATTCAAATTTAATATAAAGATATATATTTTTATATGCGGCGCACGGGATCATAATGTTTTTTCCGAAGTGGCCCTCAAGATCATTTGGGTTGGTCACCCCTGTAATAATGTAACTTTTGTATCATTGGAAAAGTTAGTTTTAGCAGTTTTATTGTGAAATACATGATGCTAAAGCTCTTCCAAGAGTGACTAGGGGAAACATTTGTAAGGAAGACATCACTGTAGGCCAAAATGGCGACGATTCGAGAGAAATCCCAATGTGTGCTTTGGTTGCACAAAACGAGTTCGTCCATTAGTGTTCAGAGTAAATTTCGATGTTGTTGTGGACGTCCTTTAAACAAAATCAATAAAGCGATGGAACGAAATGTTCACAGAAACATGCAAGGTAACAGAAGACACGTTAAGGAACACTTGGCGGGAACTGGAATACCGCCTAGACCATGGATGGTGAACTAGTGACACGCGTGCCATATAATAGCACGCAGCAAAATATCTTGGGCGTGCCATCGATCCAAGCGATTTGCATTTTAGTTCAAAATAACTAAGTTCACTGCGAAGTATTATGAACAAACGCGACTGATCGGTCGCTGTGCGCCTGGAGCACGCTCGTTTGTTATTGTCTTGCCTTTGTTACATCTTGGTTTACAATTGCAAATGATGCAAGGTTTGTCTACGCATAGTCAATTCCGTTGCTACAACTCTATTTTGAAGTTTATTTGTGTTATATTTACGATTTTTAACTGTTATTTAACATGGCTAGTTCAGCAAAAAGACAAAAAGTGCAAGACAGTAAATGTAACAGAAAATCTCAAACTTGTTGGAAGGAGAAATATGGCATGATAAATAAAGGTGACAAGGCGGTGTGTGTTTTATATTCTGGAACAGTGGTATGTGGAATATCGCCAGTAAAATGGAATTTTGAAACAAATCACAAATCATTTTGTCAAAAAAGTGAACCAGAACAAAAAGAATTAATTGCTTAGAAACCATCTGACAGATGATTCCAATACAGCATGCATTATGCTTAAAGTAGCATCTTACAATTTTAATATAAGTTATTTGTCAACTAATCTGCAATAACATAAATCACACTAATGTTACTTTAGTCTGAATTACATGTACAACTAAAACATTCACTACTATCCTGTGCAAAATGTATTTTTTTTGCAATAAAAATAAAGAGTTTTGAGTTGTTAGCATTTAGTTTATTATTTTTCCAATAATCACGAGTCAAAATTATTTGACGGCACGTCTATACTTCATTAAACAATTCTTTAGAAAAAATGGCACATTGATCCATAAAGGTTCGCCACTCCTTTGCTTAGACACTCTCAAAGTTTAGTTTTTTCAGAATATTCATCAGTACTTCCTCTATATCCGAACTAAAAAATGTCTAATTATAGTATATTAAGTGCAATAAATATTTATAACCAAAGTAAGATTTTTGGTTCACCCTATATGTATATTTAAAAATTCATTGAATTAATTTTTTTTGAATCAATATATCCAAATATATAACATAGGAATAATCAAATTGTCAACAATATTTGACTCAATTTATTTATTTTATTTTTTCATAAGCACAGAATAAGAAAAATTATAATTATTCTATACTCTTTAAATACAGAAAAATCTAATGTGCAAGTGATTTTTTTATAAGTTATGAAATGACATAAAATACAATTATAATTAATAGCTAATGTTTTAGAAAAATAAGAATAATATAGTTGGGGGAACATATTTTTATTTCCGTAATCCAGATAATTCAAATGCAATCAAATGGAATTCTAAAAATATTTCAAATAACATTTAATCCGGTAAAACATAATATTTAGAGAACGAAAAATATTAATTTAATATCAAGTTATTTTAAAAAAGTGTCTATTTTGAATAAACTTTAGAAAAATAATTTAAATAGTGTGACGGATCTATACGCGTTTTTCCAATTAATCTTCTTGGGAAATCTTTGGGCTATCAATTCGCGTTATTCACAACCCACCCTTCGGAAGAAGAGAATCGTAATATTTAAATTAACTTACTATAAATAGGCGAGGTTTTCTAGCTTGTGGAGAGAAAAGGAGAGAAAATATACTCGATCCAGGTGAGATTGCTACTGAAGGTATAATATTAAAATTATAGTGATTTGATTCTTATTAGAAGGAAACTTTAAAGTGACGATTGTTCACTAGGACTGAATTGAGATTAGATAAAATCAGATGATAGGCTAGATCATTTATTAAGATAAGGATCAAGTTTGATAGTCTCCTAATTATTCACGTTTTACCGTTGTTGTTCCACTTTCATGGTTAACCTTAGAACATTCTCTTACTATTACTAGTTGAAATTGTGTCTGTTCTTTGTGTGGAAATAAATAGATTAATTGGATCACGTCGAGTGTTTCTTCCTTTCCCTCCACACATCTAGGTGCCCGAGAGAGAGGCGCAAGCCTCTTACAGTAGTAACGATTTTTCAATTCCCACTATTAGTTCACTCTTGATCAATATATATATATATATATATATATATATATATATAGTGTTCAAATTTTCAATCTGTAATAAAATACTTTTTATTCATCCACTCAAGTTCAAATACATTTTTTTAAACTTGTAGTAGATGATACTTGATGTTAATACAGTTTTTCCCAGTATCAAATTCATTAAATAAATTTTGTTTTTTACTTTTAAATTTATTCAGCATTATTTCTGACGAAATTAGAACTAGCACCAACAGATGGAGCCAGTAAGTTTTTCTAACGAATTTTTTATTGGTTTTAAATATATTTTTTTGAACTTGCAGTGGATGACACTTGGTGTTTACACAGTTTTTCCAAATATTAATTTATTAATTAAATTTGATTAACTAAAATAAATTTTTTCTTTTTTGATTTAGTAGGAATTGACTTTAAATTTTTTTTCCATATTACTTGTTTTTTGTTAATGTTTAACTAAACTAGCAATAAAATTATCTTACGTATTCCGCTTTTCTTTATTATTTATCAATAAATCTATCCGTAATATGAAATGAGTTTTTTGAATAACAAAACTATTTATATTGTAGTTCACTTATAAAACAACGGACTTGTTTTAATGTCAAATCGTTTATTTTTTCAGTTTTTATTAGTTAAGATGAAGGATACTTTATTGTAACATAATTGCAATTAATTGCTTTCAACACAATCCTTTATGCAAACAATTATTTTCACATTATTTATTACTTTTTCTCTTTTCAACTAAATATTTCTGTTTTATAAAATTTTTGCAGCTGTTAGTGGCAACGAATATTTAAAAACTGTGTGTTTGGTAGTTTTATTATTCTTTTAGATTTCAGTATGGTTTGGACATTTTTGAATGCTATCAATTTTGTCAAATTAAAAGTAGTACATTATTTATTGAAATAAATATCGTTTTTTTATATATATAAAATGTCGTATTTAGCATTTAAAATAGAAACTATTTTTTTATTTTATAAACCCCGTAATAATAAAAGTCGTAATTTAAGTATACATCTTTTTCATATTAGCTTTTAAGATAATACTCGAACAAATCTAAAACCTTCAAAATATAGTAAAATGCTTAAACTATCGAGTTTTCAGAAAGCGATTATTTCTTTTTTTATAAATTTTGAGATACGTTGAGATTCTTCTACAGTACAATAGAAATAATAAAAAGCAATTTATGAGCATTTTTGTTATAGCTGTTGGAATTATTATTTGATAAGTTGTTTAATATATTCATCAAGATCAATATAAATGTCATGAATATATTTATATGAAAGGAAAATAATGGTTGTATCAAATATATGAATAGATGGCACTTACGTATTATACCATTGATCAAACAAAAGACGTCACCAAATGCAGCGATATATAGCGAATAATGAAGAAATCATTCCCGCTCGCTTTCAAACACAGCAAGAACAACAATGATAACATTTGGCGGCATTTTTTTAATTGGCGATGTCTTTTCATTTGGCGAAACTTGTAGAATACGTAAGAACCGAATAAATGAACAAGTACAGTAACAAAAATATTATGGTCTATTATTTTGTATATGATGTAAAAAATAATAAAGTATGTGTGATAGTTATCTTAAAATGAATTCATAATAATGGTTTATATATTACAACAAATATAAGCACATCGGGTAATCACATGTCATGAATACTTAAAACAATGCAAATATCAAATAATACAAAAAATGTGTAAAAATGTGTTCGAAAGATCCAGAATTAAATGAGAAGTGTATATGTATTTTTAATGTAGCAATAATATACATACCATCAGTGCTTTGTTTTTCAGTTTCATTTTTTCGAGTTTCGATGCGATCTTCAACAGTATTTTCAATGATGTTTTCGATAACAGGTTCTGGAGGAGGAGGTATTACGGTTGATTCCGTCGGCTTGGAGTTTTCTATAAAAGAAAAACCTTTAAATAAGAACAAAATTTGATTCGTGTGTTTTTTAATGCGTTTTAACTTATAATTTTCGCTACTTATGTTTTATACCGTCGACCAATTTCCCCGAAACAAAAGTTGTCGCCAATTCATAAAAAATGTCTCCAAATGCTGCTATCGTTATTATCACTGTCTTAGAAAACGCGTCGCTACGGCTTCCATCATTAGCTGCATATCGCTGCATTTGGCGACGTCTCTTGGTACGGCAATATTGGTAAAAATACTGCATTAAAAAAAAAGTTTATGAAAATATATTTACAAACAGTGAAATTATTTCTTTGGAACAAAAAACAAAACAGCAGAAAGTTATGCTTTAAATGGTGTTCTAAAACTTAAAATGTGATACATGTATAAATCATTTTATGTGCGTGAAATTAAAGTATAATAGCTTTTATCACCAGCGTCACTCTAATTCGATTTCTTCTAGTGCAGGGATGGCGAACCAGTGGCAAGCGTACCATCAATGGCACGCAACACAATATTTTGGGCACGCCACGGATCAAAATGGTTTGCATTTTATTTCAAAATAACAAAGTTCCCTATGAAGTATTATGAACAAACGCAAGTGATTGGTCCCGGGGCGGCTGTGAGCACCCTCGTTTGTCATTGTCTTGCCTTAGTTACGTCGTGGAGTAGAGTTGCTTATGATGCAAAATTTGTCTAAGCATAGCATAGTCAATTTCGTTGACACAACTGTGTTTTATAGTTTATTTGTGTTATATTTACGATTTTTAACTTATTTAATATGACTAGTTCAGCAAAATAACAAAAATTGCAAGATAGTAAGTGTAACAGAGAATTTCAAACTTGATGAATCTAGAAATATGGCATGTAAAGTCGACAAAGCGGTGTATGTTTCATGTTCTGGAATAGTGATATGCGAACATCATCCGTAAAACGGCATTTTGAAACAAATCACAAATCCTCTTGTCAAAAAAAATAAACCGCAGCAAAAATAATTAATTGCTTAGAAACCATTTGGCAGAAGACTCCAATTAAGCATGCATTCTACTGAAAGTAACATCTTACAATCCTGATATAAGTTATTTGTCATCCACACATACACACAATCTGCAGCAACAGAAGTCATACTAATGTTACTTTAATTTGAATTACACGTATAACTAAAACATTTACAACTATACAGTACAGAAAGTATTTTTTCGTAGTAAGTAAAGAGTTTTGAGTTATTAGTATTTAGTTTTATTTTTCCAATAATCGCGAGTCAAAATTATTTAATGGCACATCTATACCTCATTATACAATTCTTTAGAAAAAATCGCACGTTGATCCATAAAGGTCGCCACCCATGTCCTAGTGCATAATAAAATTTCTGTATTCATTTTGTTTTCATCTATTGCGTTACTATGGCTACACAGAATGCAGAATTAAAAGCTGTGACCACCAAAATGATAAAAATTAAAATGGCATTTTTATCCATAGTACAGATTCTTTATTAATAATGATTTTTAAACAACGTTGCTTCTAAAGTAATGGATTATATATTTTAAAATCATCTTAATTAAAACACTAATTACTTAAAATAAAATTTAAAATAATAGATAAAGTTATTTTAATTAAATGTTCCTTTTATTTGAGAATTTTACATATTATATTTTGGATAAATATAATTATATTAACTTCATCCACAAATTCTGATTAAAAAAAATATTAAAACTAAAATATAACTCAAAACATTTATAGAGAACACAAAAAAGTTTACTACTAATCCTTTTCATTCTCATATTTTACCGAAATAACAAAACATAAGTTCGAAATCATTATTTTTTTAATCCCAAACACAAACAGAAACAAGTCAGTAAAAGTTTCGTTTAGTAATTTTATTTAAAAAAATAAATAATCAGCTTCTTTGTACTTATAATGAAAGTACATCTCTACACAATTTTACATTCTTGTTTGCAAGTTGGCTCGGTGGCTTAGAGGTAGCGAGCTCGCTTCGTTAGCACAAGGTTGAGGGTTCGATCCCGGCTGGAGTCGATAGATTTTCTGGATGCCAAAATCGTAGGCAGCCCGTCATATGATGTAGAGCATGATGTAAAAGACCCCTTGAGTATCAATTTGGCTTTGGTACTCTCGGCAAAATTAAATCACGGCAATATTTAGCATTCGACAACAGCTTGAATCAAAATTAATAATGTAGTAGCAAGAGTCGCCAATAGATGGCACCACCATGAAATGGCTAAGACATTTGGGGACTTGCCGTGTCTGCAAAGGCGAAGTTTCTAATATCACACACAAGCCGTTTAAAAATAAAAATATTATTGTGTGCTAAGAAACCGGTTTTAAAACCGTTCTATAATTGCAGACGACTTTTAAAAATGAATATTTTAAAATAGAATACATTCGATTATATATATATTCGATGATTTTATTGCATTTACTGTGTTTGCTTCTAAAATAAAATTCGTCTTAAAGTTTCAGATGAATTAAGATAAAAAAATTAAAGAAATATTACAGATTCGAATTATATAAAGAGAGATTTATATTATCTTCGCTTATATATATAAATTTCTGAAAGAACTTTGATATGTGACCGTATCTCTATTCACGTATATAGATATTTAAAACAATACGAGATCACCGATTTTTTCACCGCTGTTTTTGAAAATATCTAAAAAACGATTTCTTTTTCGGTGAGCTTCTAGAAGAAATAGCACCAAATAATTTCGATTTTAAATTAAATTACTGATAAGATTTTAAGTTAAATTTACTGAGAGAGGAAGAGGTAGTAGAGCACATTTCTTCTATATAAATACGGATATATATTTGCTCTTTAATCATCAAATAAAAATAACAAATGGTGGTAAAATAACACAAGAATAAACTGATAGTTCATTTTAAGAATTCTTAATATTCGATTATCACTGATGCAAGTAATGAACAATTTGTTTTCAACTGAAAGATAGACAATCAGAAATAGACAGCTCCAATCAACAAGGTGATATAGAGCTCATTCACCGGAACTGATTTCTCTAACTATTTTTACACAACCTAATCTGATATAATTGTGTTCAAAATAAAACGCGTCTTCATTAACTGTGAATTGATAATGAGCTGTCAGATATTACGCGGGTAAACAAAGACGACTTCTTGGGAACATATTGTACTCTCAGTACAACCACTTGATTAAACTAGAGTTGACTGAACAAAGAATTAAAATGACTTTATGAATCGCGTATCATTGAATGAAGTATATGGTTTCATAAAAACTTTTAAATAAATTCTCTTATATTTAAAATTAGGAATTAAATCATTTCCGGTGTAACAATGAAATGGCTCTACACAGAAAATTTTCTGCGTTTTTATTTATTTATTTATTTATATTTTTTTTGCACATTTATTGACGAGTTAAGATTATAATACATGCCGCAGGAAAATGAGGAAATTAGGAATCTCATTAAATCCCTGAGGGAGATGATCACTTGACGGTAGATGTTAAAATAATACACGCGCGTCTCTTGATTTAATAAAATGTGTTTTGCAATTTTTTTCCTATACCGCAATACTAAATGAGCTATTCCTTCACATGTTAAAAAAAAACTAATTATTTATGAAATACTTAAAAATTTAAAAAAAAAAACTATGTTATAAACAATTGCATGAGTTACAATGTCATAAATTTTTATAAAAATTGAGGCATTTTTTTCTGTCCGAAAATGTGCTCCGCGTCAAGTTCACGCACTCGTACACATGGCGGAAACAGCCTTTAGAATATTATTACAGTAAAAAATTATTTAAATGCAATATTTTGACAAAAAATAAACATAGAATGATCTATTTTCAAAATATTCTTTTATTAAAAATGCTCTTTTAATAATAGTATTTTGCTTGTATATAGCTCAGACCCCTGTACAGAGCCTGAACTAGGATTTTTGAAATATATAACTTAGAAGTGGTTTTATCCGTATTTTACTACAACAGAGGGGAGAAATTTTAAGAAAAAAAACGCCGATAATTATTTCAATGGGTAGTAACTCTGAAAATAGTTTGAATTTTTCAAAAATCCTAGTTCAGGACCTCTGGAGAAATCTTTACTTCATATAAGCACACACACACACAAAATATTATTATTATGGAAGCATTTTTTATAAAAAGAGTATTTTTTGAAAAAAGGTTATTATAAGTTAATTTTTTGCCGAAATATTGTATTTAAATAACTTTTTTTTGTCAAAATGTCCTTAAAACAATTTTATACATGTATTCTAATCTATATATATATATATATATATATATATATATATGACACTAAAAGCATGAAAATTATCTATTTGTGCACTTTTTTAAAAACACGGTTCCGAATGTAGTCGGATACCTTAAGTATTTGAGTTTTTTAATGGTAGAAAGTCAAAATGAGAGAGAGAGAGAGAGAAACCTGCATTTTCCCCCTTCCACATAATAGCTTTCCACCCTATTGCATAATCTGCTTATATTAGACAAATTTTAAATTATTTTCAATGCGTTTATTTTTCACACAAATAAATGAGCAAAAACATCTAATTTTGAAATGATATCTTCTTTCGGCGTGTTTTGCTGAAGTGTGAATCTAAGTGAAGCGTCAGGTTCGGCTGCGTTACACTCATTCGGTTGATTGATTGAATATTAACGTCACACTGTTCAGCTACTCGAGGGCTTTTGGCGACGGACCACGTAATTTTGAACCATGGTCAAGTGACGTGGACGACACCTGAGCTGGCACCCCCCTCTCCTAACTACCACACCAACGGAAGGACGTTTCAGCTCTCGACAGATTTAACGTGCATCGCTGCCCTACAAGGCGGGTCTTTAGTGGTACTGGGCTCGAACTCGTGACAAGGCAAGCCACGAACCGATACCTGTACCACTCGGCTACCGCGGCCACTACACTCATTCGGAATTACTCGACTCTAATCGGCAATCGGGTTCGGGTTAGCGACGTTCGTTTAGTTTTGAATTACAACTTTTTAGGCGAGTGTTTTTTTTCCCCAAGAAAAATTTCACGCACACTTTTTCCTGTTAAGTTTCATTTTTTCTTTAAATAAATGTTATTTTCATGCATCCCTCTTCCACTCAACACGAGCAAATAAACGTGAAAAAAGGAGTGCAAGCGAAAATAATTGGAAAAGAAAAATTATTCTTATATAAGAGATCGAAGGTAAGAAGAAAAAATAAAAACATGGGATCTATTTTTTGAATCAGTTGAAAGAACATTTAAGCAATAAAATGTGCCAAAAGAATTAAAATCCAAAAATTTAACGAAGCTAATTGGCGAAAAAGTTGCGAATATTTTGGTATATATTGCCGATGACAACTAAGAGATTACGAGAAAATAAAAGCTTTAATTGTGAAAGAGCACGACCCCTATCCGTTTGTTTGCTTAGAGAATTTTAAGCAAAGTAAACGGCTTTCGGGTCATAAATTTTTCTAGCCTCACATAATATACAGCGTTGTATAAGTGATATAAACGGTACTTACGTATTATCGCAACGGTATTGGCGACATTATATGAAAAGAAGCACATGGTTGCCAATTCATCTTGTACGGCACATAGTAAATAAGGTTTGCCAACTTGGCGAGCTAGCCTGAACGTTGGCATTGTTGCGATAGTACGCAAGTACCATATAAATATATATATATATATATTATATAAATATAATCTAAATAGTAATTTACACATAAATACTTTTCAATTGGACTAATTGACATTTAAATCTTATGCACTCATATATAAGTATATAAGGATGCATAAATATTTAAAAATTGCCCTTTACAGAAAATGGATGAAATAAACAAATCCACCAATGAATGAGTATGAAAAAGAGAACTACTGAACGCCTGCATGTGAAAATGTCGCCAAAAAAATGCAGTACATCCGCCCAATTGGATTTTCTTGCCTCGAATAAATCAGTTCTCACTTCTATCGAGTGGTCATAAGCACACACACAATTTATTTATTTATTTATTTAGCAGAATTTATACTCATAAAACATATAATCGAATTAAATGAAGCTGAAAAATAAATTAAACTGTTCACTTAAACGATAATATTTCCAAGTCCATCAAATTAAAATGATTTTTGCTTCTTGGACAACAAGAAATTCCAAAGAAAGACTTTTGAAAACTGATAGCAAGGAAAATTACCAACTTGTGTCAATTAGCGACTCGGGGGCCTAATGTAATCCTGTTAGAAATTGTCACCAAGTGTTGTTAATTCATACCTGGTATGACATCAACAGAGACTTGTTCTGACTTCGTCTCAGGATGACCAACATCTCCGTCCGAGTCATTTGGCTGGATATCTCCACCAGGATCCTTCCGGTTCACATGACCATTCTGGACAACTGGTGGCGGAGGCGGAGGAGGGGCTTTTCTCTTCTTCGTATTCGGGACAGTGGTGACCTGAGCAGGCAGCTCCTTAGCATCAAGACTGCTGACCCCGGAACTGTCACTGGATGCCTTTTCATTGATGGCAACGCAGTGCTCTTCATGGAGATAGGAGGAGGTGGCCTCGTGGTAGCCACTGGAGTCGGAAGAACTCTGTCTGGAATGAAAGGGAGCCTCTGGAAGGACTGGAGGTGGAGGAGGAGGTGCTGGTCGACGTTTTTTGGGTTTCGATCTAGTTTGGTTGGGAGCTTCTGTGATTTTTATCGTCGGAGCAGGGCGGTGATGGGGTGTGATGCCATTTGTCAGTGACTTCTTCAGATCCTGGGAGGGTTGAATCAACATTAACAATTTATAATAAGATAATGACAAATTATATAATAGTAAATAAATGCTAATTATAAGATGAATTTTTTAAATGATAGTATATATAAAAATTCAAAATTTAAAGTAATGGTTTAATAGTCTTAGACGGGAGAAAAAAAATTAAATTGTTATGTCACTAATATTTGAAATTTTAGGCCAATAAGGCTGTTTTCGGCTAATGTTTAAGAATAGGACCCAAATTCGGAATATTTTTTCAGGTATAACAGTACTCAAACTTTAATATTATATTCCGGCTTCACGATCCTGTAGAGAATCACTTATTTTATCATACTACTCATTTTTATCCGAGTTGTGACACATTTTTTTCTTTTATGAAATTTGTTATGCATTTTTTCTCCTATACCATAATGTTAAATGAGCTATCCCTTTACATGTTAAAAGAAAAAACTAATTATTTATGAAATTTTAAAAACACTATATATTATAAGCAAATGCATGAGTTACAATGTCACAAATTTTGATAAAGTTTGAGGCATTTTTTCTACCTGAGAATGTGCTCCGCGTCAAGTTCATGCTCTTGTGCATATGGCGAAAACAGCCTTAAAAAACCTAATTCGATATATTTCCAGAATTTGACTATCAATATGACGATCACTTTCGTAATTTTTGATCCACTGGCAATTTTAAACTTAAAACTATTAATAGGAACACAGAAATAACAGCGGGAATTTATAAATTTACCTGCGCTCTTTGGTCAATAGTGGTTTTTTTCTCAGATATACTAATCTTGCTTTCTTTTCATTGTAATTGTGGATTAGGATCAATTTATAGAAAATTTATAGGCGATGAAGTATTAAAATTCCTTGAGCCTTTGGATCTTATGTAAAAGTAGGCCCCATCTATGACCTTTTTAAGTAGGAAATATATATCACACTTTGTCAAATACTCATATAAAGTGTAACCCTAACAATTGAAATGTATAATTCATAATACTAATCAAAAATTCTGTATAGAATCATTTAAATAATCCATCAACTTATATTTACTACAATGCTAGAATCTAAGCAATATATTTAAATAGTAATTCTAATAATAATTGCCTTCCATACTGGATAATTCAGTGCAGTTAAGACGAATTATTACAAAAATTATGCAATTAAACTGTATTTGCATACCGATTCGAAGAGTGATGATAAATAACTACAGTATATTCATCTTTTTGAAAGAGCATTTGGAATACTAAACATATATTATCTCATGAAAAAGTACTGACATTTTGTCCTTCACCTACCCACATGAAAACAACACCAGTTACTTCATGTCATTTTAGAATAGTAAATCATTTCATTCATATAAACGAAAAAGAAAAGTATTCCATAAAAAAAAATACCGATTGACCGGTCGCCAAATTTTCGCCATCGGTGCATAATTGACCTCGAATTGATAGCACAACGCCTTCGTAAATAAAACCGGTCCAAAATAAGTAAATGCTTGACTGGATAAAACGCCGACCTTGAACTTAAACCAATGCTTTCAAAATTGACTCGAATGTCATATCAATCAAAGGGTAAAAAAAAGGAAATCTGGAATAAAATTCTACGGCGTCATATTTTTATTTGCTTTAAAAATGGTTGTTAAATGGAAGAATAATTCCAGCTTGAAGGGTAAGAATCGTTCATTCATATAAATAATAGACAAAATCGTTAGGTTAAAATAATAACTACAGCTTATATTTTCCTCAAAAAGAGGAAAACTTTTGTGTGTGTTTTGTTTTAAAGTCGAAATGTCTTGCGTAGTGCTTATGAAGGGGAAAATTTGTTTATAGAATTGCTAAGCCTAATTTGTGAAAATGTACGAGTATCACCTGTGATGATCATTCATTCGCTGTTTTCTTTCTTCAAAAATAATTTGGCCTTTAAGGCTTTTATTTTGAAATGAACGAATTGCAGTGAATTGAGCATTAATTATATTAGGATCAAAATAAAAGAGACATGTTTTTCATAAATTTAGAAGATATATTAATGTAATCCATCTTATTTGCATGATTACCACACAAACAACAGTGACATATTAATAATTTATCTTTGTTATTAATTCCTGAAATGTCGTAATGATAACAATGAGCTTGATCAAAAGAATGATGAAGTTGATTGAAAATGGGAAGATAAGTTTTACAATTCCGGATAAAAACAAAACTAAAAAAAAAATTATGAATAGGAAAAAAGAAATCGAATCGAGAATCCGAAGATGAATTCGTGGAATAGTAATCTCTCTTCGAATAAATTTAACAAAAGAAAAACAAATTAAAATTAATTTCATCTAAGATATGTTGAAAATAACATGAAAAAAAATATTTTCGGACAGGGAAAACATATTGAAAATATACTAAAATTGGAATTGAATATTAATCTGAATTTCGAATCTCAACTTTTTGTACTTGCAATTGTTCATTCAGACGCAAAGCTTTTAATGTTTTACTAAATAATCAATATTTTTAAAAAAGGAGAAATATTTTTGGGTGTTTTCTTGTTCATATTACACAAAGGCAATAAACAAAAAGAAAGCTATTTGGAATTATAATTATATCTCTCAATACATACAGAAACAATAACCTTTGCTAGCATTCTAATGGAATATGAATTTTTAGCATAGTCTATAATATTTTTATATTATTCAATGTTTATTTTAATTGTACTCGGTTTCAGTTACTGCAGGACATGTTTACGATTCTAATTAATTTTCACGTTGAAGAAAACTTTCTAATCAGGTAGGGCAAGTTATTAAAAATAATTAAATTTAACAAAACAGAGAGCAGACGATTTTGAATTAGATGCAAGAATTTGATTATAATCTCAACCTCAGATCGCTGAACAGATGCTGAGAATATGGCTAGAGTTGGAAGAACTGTGTAAAATAAAAAACATTTACATAATATATTTAAACAAGCTAAACTCCATTCTTTGAACGTTCCAGTACCAATATCAAACTCGAAAAAAGTATAGAATTATAATAATAGTAAATAAGCTATTGAGTGAAGTAGCAATCTATAAATTGTCCTTGACATTTGACTACATTTAAAATTAAGACCTTAATTAATGTATTGATCGATTATGCAACGCGGGATTTATATCGCCTATTAATACGCGGGAGCTATTTATACCATTTTCATCAATTGTCTTGTGAAATTATAAAATAACTAAAATCATACTAAATTAAGTCGGACAGCCGCAGCAATTTGTGAAGCACTTGGAGTATGTTGTTTTCCCTACAATGATATACTGTTAGTGGGAAAAAGTGTTTTACAAGTAAAGTACTCAACTCGGCATTAATATTTGAATAAGATTATGGCAACCCTAGAAGTATACTAGACTATATTTATTAACTATGTCTCTGTGTAACTGTATTTATAGAGCAAACGACATGTCAAACTACGTCTTTAAAAATACATTTTTGAAGAAGAATAACATTTATTGTATATTCTTGGGAAAAAAAACAGTCAGTAACCATAACAACCTATTTATCATCAAATGGAGTCAGCTGCAAGGTTTAGAAGACATCTACAGTATTAATCAAAATAAAAAGCAACAATTTTAGTTAAAAATAAACTAACTTCTCATTGTGAAACGGGTAAATATTGAATTCCAATAAATAACATTGCATATAGTCATTTATCAAATCGGAATATATCAGCAAACAACCAAGGTCATTCCAAGGTTACAATCGTTTAGTTTTATTCAATGAGTCATAGTTACAATAGTAAAGAATCCAGTATTGTTTTCATGAATGAGAAAAAATATAGCTTTTAAGAGGAAGTTTGAATGGAAAACCAGCTGTCAACTGCACTTACCAGGAAATATTCAAGTGTGGGCAATACAATAACAATAGTAGAAGATATAACAAAGAAAATGGCTCTTCCTTTTATAAAAGTGTGAAGTGGGGTTTTTTTTATCCGAATTTTACTTACTTTGCGATTTGCATCTTCGGCCAAGAGACGCAGAATACCCGTTTTCTTTTTGTGTTCTTCTGTTCTTTTCGAATATGGAATGACATGAGAGGTTGAATTACAAATATGAGATTCAATACCTAAAAATCATGGAAAAAAGTTTAAAATGTTTTTTTAAAAAAATTGAAAATGTAGCATTGCGTTAACAGGAAATATACGATTAGTAAAATAACAAATACACAAAAACAATAAAATTCAACATTCGTCTTATTAATTTTCAAAAAACAAGTTTTTAACAATAATTAGTTGTGTCTGAAATGATGTACCAAGTGAATCATGTAATTAATACGGGTCCAGAAAATCCGCCAGAAGGCCATTTCAAGACATGATTTATGATGATTGAACGATTTGTAGTCAAATGCATAATTTAGAGAAGTTATCACAGCTAGTCATCAAAGTTTTTCGAATTTAAAAAAAATTAATAATTAAATCGTAAACAATAATTATTTTGGTACTAACGTATTATACCTCCGATCAATTTCGTCTAAATAAAAGACGTCGCCAAATACCACGATGTACGGCCAATAGTGGGAACGTACCCACTGAAGTTCAAACACATTAAGAATAAGAATGACTGCATTTGGCGACATTTTTTGCATTGGCGATGTATTTTCGTTTGATGAAATTGATCGACGGTATAATACGTAAGTACCTATTTTTTTTAGCATTAGAAAAGAAAACATTATTTAGTTTAAGTGTTTATAGCGAGATTATTCATATGTATCACTTTTTGTATGCATCTATTGACTTCGTTAGTGAAATATTCGTTATAAAGTAAAAATGGAACTTAAGAAGTATTTTATTCAAGTAAATAAAAACACTTTCATTGTAGTTTTTCAGTTTACTGTGTGGCTCCTAACCACGCATGGCTGTTGCTTTTCCTTTTATGCAGATGCAAAATGTTATAGAGTTCCTAAGAAAAAGTGAAGAAGTAAAAAATGAATTCTTCCTTTTTGCTTGTAAAGCATTGCAGTGGGCGGGCTAAGTTCATGTAACATTATGGTCACATAATAACTGCTATCACGTGCTTTCCAGCCAATCACATGACTATGACGTCACATGAAAAGACGCCATAGTCACATGATAAATGCAATCACTTGTCTCAAGCCAATCAGTTCTCTTCTCTGTTGTCAACTTTTGCTTTTTCCGTAGAATCTTTACTTTTAAAGTATGTACATATTTGTCAACAATTGTAATGCACATACATAAACAAAAGGCACTTGATTTAAAAGAGAGTACACGTTTAATATAAGATTTTTTTTTTTTAATTCTAAAAAACTTTTTGAAGAATCTTGATATGTATCTTTACTCAACTATCAAACATGAAAATTTATCTAAATTTTACAAATAGTTCTGTACAACAAATACAAGTCTAATGTCAATATTGAATTCAATACAGATCACGTGATTTCCTTTATCATGTGACCGTCATGAATTTAGCCTATTAGAAATGCCAGTTGATAAACAGAACAGAATTGAGAAGAGGCTATCGGGTTGTTATGGCCTTATTGTAGTACGGAGAGAAGGAATCACGTGGATTATATATAAGCTGAATGTAATACATACCGTGAGTGAAATAAATTAGCAGCTATAATTTTGCAAGATTAAAAGTTACAAAAATTGACAGGAATTTATGAATAACTAATTCGTGGTCTTTATAGTAGATTCTTTGGTTTTAAATATATTAAATTACGATATTGCCAATTTGAGACAAATTGAAATAAATTCCTTGAAGTAAATAGATGACAAAATTTTTAAAAAGTAGGATATCACTTTTGTTGTGCAATATCAGCATTTCTATGAATTGCATATTGCTCAAATGGTAATATTTTGAACTGTTTCAAAGATTTTGAAATTAATGTTATTAATATATCTTCATATTGGGCAAGCAAAAGTCTAAATGTAGAGAATGGAGGTGTAACAATATGTTACCAAAAGGTTTTTCAAGAATCTGACTTATTGAATGTAACTTTTGTAAGCCCTTTCAGGTGTTATCGCTCTTATGTTTAATGTGTGGTTTCTAAATACGCATTACAACAAATTGCACCAAAGTATTTGATAACCGGAAACTAGAGTATGGGTGTATTAAATTGGAGAACTGGAAAGTTTGTCCCGAGTAATAATCTCGCTCTTTGGTTTTCTTGGAATTAAATACATCTTTAAAGTGCAAACCAAAAAATGTGAAAATATTTAAATTTTAAAAAATTTTATAAACACAAACTTGCATGCGTAGTGTATTATATCGTACATACAAGGAAGTCCAATTTACTTTTTCTAAAAACACAGCAAACTGTGATTAGTATATATTTAAATCTTCTATTGACACGGCACCACTGGGCGGGCCCAGTCCTTCCCAGGAACCGTCTTCCATTCCGACCTCCGCTTGGCGGCAGTTCTCCAATTAGTTACGCTTAAAACTTTAAGATCTTCCTCCACCCAATCAGCCCATCTCTATTTGAGGCCTATCTCAAGTTCTAGATCCAATAGATTTGCAATTGAGAATTCTGAACGTCAAGGATGAGGGGTCCATACAGCTGATGTGACCAGTGTACCTCAAACGACCGATCTTGACATATGTAAGGACATCTGCTTCCTTAAATAACTTTTTTGTATAATTCAAAACTATATCGTTGTCTCTACAATCCAGTTTTATTCACAGCACCAAAGATATATCTAAGAACGTTACGCTCAAAGATGGCAAGCTGTTAAATACATTTAAATATCTTCTATATTTTTGCAGACATTTACGTTTTGTACAAATAACATAAGAAAAAAACAATAAAACCAACACTGGATTTTAGAGATCTGGTTCAGATACTTGACAAAAAAAAAAAAACTTGAGGTCAACTTCCAAATTAATATTCATTAACAAGCTGAATTAATTACTAAGCTTTAGACAACTGTTGGCATAGCATAATATATTTTATTTATAAGTTATTAAGTAGTAATAATGGAGGCCGCACACAGGTTGATGTACCTGTAAATGCGACTTTTATGAAATTATTATAGTTCTTGTATAGATTTAACAATTTTGAGCATTATATACGAATATTATTTAAAAAAAATGACTAAATCCTTATTTATTTATTATTTAACATAAAGAGTTACAATATAAAATATTATTGTATTTACATTCGGGTAAAACTCGTTATGACATTCATCACTGATTATTATTTTTCTATAAATTTATTAAATTCATAGAAATTGTGCTGTAGCTTTCTGTATTTCACTGTTGGTATTTTTATTTATGTGTAAGCATATATACAAATGTTTGGATCAAACTTCATAACGTGAAGTCTTAATTTTTCCTCTACATGAGCATATGTGGTAGTGTTGCTATGTTGCACTAGATGGCGTTTTAACATTTGAAAATGTACAATTGGCTATTCCCACCAACAGTCATTGAAACATACATACATTCATGCCGCTCTTTATTTATTTCCACTGATTTCCAAAATGTTGTTATCTATATACCGTAAAATCCCCGGCATATAACACGCACCTAAACTTTTAATTTTTTTTTTAGTTTTTAGGTATATTCGCCGTATACCACGAACCCTCTTTTTATCGAAGAAATTTGAAATATTAGTATACATTGCTTTTACGTTTTTAAGTCATTTATTCGAAGTATTATGCCAGACTTTTGAAAAATAGTGTACTTCTAGAACTACAACTCTTTTAGTTCATAAGGCAAGTCGTTTCTTTGAAATAAACAGTGTTTCGATGTATGTAGAAGTAATTTTTTTTTAATGCTCACATCTCTTTTGTTATTTTTAAAACTAGGGTTTTTATACCCGGCGTATAACGCGCACCCTTAAGTTTCGATCTTATTCTTTGTGTTCAAAGTGCGCGTTATACGCTGGATTTTAAGATAATTAAATATTAATTAATAGAAGTGCTAGCTTTTATGAAGGTCGCACAAGAAACTCACAGAAGCCGTGGGTTCCCCACCTACGGTATAAACACTTAAAATGTGTTAGTCTTAACAACACATCCCACTTTACAAATAAAAAAAACATTAGTTATATTGATTAATCACTATATATATATATATATATATATATATATATATATATATATATATATTTGTAAGCTTTAACCGAGAACTTGGATGATGCAAGATCAATGCAATATTTCGTCAGCTTTTCCCCTCCAGACACTAATCCTTCCCTATAGAGTTGATACCGCCTCTGTCTAGGGGGACAGAACCAATAGAATCCTAGAGAGCCCCATAAAGCATATCTTTTGGGGAATTTCACTCTTCGCTATCTCTTCCGATTTTCCCCATTTAAATATCTTTGTTCCCCTAAGTCGGGGTTCTTTTGCCTCCTTTAAAAGTATTGTGACACGTGGCTTCAGTGCTCTTCCTACGAAAGAAACCCCGTACATTCCATAAAGAGTTTAAAGTCCGTAGCTGTCGTTACTGGGTCGTTAAAATGTGTCAAGCTGGTAGGGTTCGAACCTACGTGGGGAAACCCCGTACATTCAATAAAGAGTTTAAAGTCCATAGCTGTCGTTACTTGGTCGTTAAAATGTGTCATATATATATATATATATATAAATTTCAAATAGTAAAAGAAAATAAATAGAAAAACTTGAAAATTTCTCATAATGTGTTGCCATATTTTGATACAAAAAATAAATATCGTTTGTTCTAATAATCCAAGCCTAATTTCGGCTTACATGAATTGGAAAGTAGTGTGATCTCCGTGGACCCGTACTCCGCTAAGGTCATGTCTCCGGACAAGGGTTGTCCCCGGTCACTGGGCCTCACCATCTGGTACCTTTTGAGGTCCAGTCCTTTCTCTTGACATACCATCGTCCGTAACTCGGAAATCTTGGAGCGGGGGGATACACGGGCTACGGTTAGCTGGTTGCGGGGGAGGTGCACTTGGACTCGGAAAGTAGGCTGGAAAGAAGATTTAGAATATTATAAAAAACATATTCTTAACTAGATTTGCTTAGTAAAAACGTAGAATATCAGATGTGATTTGTTCCAGTCATTTGGTTGAGTGGTCAGTAAAAAATTTTAACTTTGAAGTTGAATTTTGAGGAAAATGGTCAAAAAGCAAAAATTAGAATCAAAATGCCTATCTATGAAAATCTTGAATTATAGAATTAAATCTGTGCATTTTGTTGCTAAATAACTGGTTGTTTGTGTGTGTGTGTGTGTAAATTGTTTTTTTGTTTTATAAAATCTATCCAATGTGGTAAAAAATTTTAACCCTCAAATTTTTAAATTTGTGTTCGATTTTTTTTTAAAAGATCGATTTTTAGTTTTATATAATTTATAAGATTTTTTACAGATTTTCATAAATATTTTTTGAAGCCTTCGTGACAGATAATTGAAGTTATAAATATAGTAATCTGTACATGGCAACTATGTGATGTTAAAATAATATACATCTTATTAAAATTACTATAAATATATAGAAAATATGTAAAGTGATTTCGAAAATACAGATTTATTTTCAGAAGCATTTTTAAATACCGAAGATTTACTTGTTCTTCATAAGAAAACTATTATCCACAATGAAATTCAGAAAATAAAAATTAAATTTTATTGACCACACTAAATTTTTAAAATCTTGGGATCTTATGAATAATTTAAAAATCGAAGTATTCGTTGGAATAATTGAGTTTCACTAGATCTTAAATCTAATTTCAGAAAATGACGCATTTCAAATAATGGTTTATATTTCAATTAATTTAAATAATTTTAAAAAAGTTTTGTGTGTGAGTATTTTTAGCCGAAAGATTTTGATAAAGCTAAAACAAGATGTTTAAGAAAAAAATTAAAAGGCTTAGCTAAAAGGTTATCAAAAACAAAATGTTTACACAAGACTTAAATAAACTTCTAGCATAATAATATACAGTAATGTTTCTTGCGTAACAGAATAGAAGTAATATGTTCTGAGAACACTTTTTATGATATTTGTTTTACATTGTAATATATACTTAATTCTATTTAAATTTCTTTTTTTTATTTTGAATTATAGAGTAGTTATAGATATTGTTAATGTTGAAAATTCTTTTCCTTGTCACTATCGTCTGCTTTAAATCAATAATTCACGTAACTCTAGTTTATTTTATTATTTAGTTTATTTTGCTGATGTATAATCGTCTGCTGTTAAAAGTTATGTTGCTTAAGTTGGCATCTTTTGGAATTATTCTGAATTTACGTTGTTCGATTGGAGAAAAAGAAATGTTATAGCATAATCGTCGCTGGTTGAATTTAATATTAATTAATTTTTTCAATATTTTCGATATCTGTGGAATAAATTTTGGTTGCTATTATTCACAATACTATTCCTTTTTAAAAGAAAACTCACTTGAAACATACACATGCAAAATAATCAGAACAAATTCATAGCTAATGAAAATTGAAAAACTGTATCAGTCTTGCAACTAACAAAACATAGACTTGAAAAATTAAACATATAATATATTTGCAACACAATAACGTACAAATACTTTGTTAATTATTCATACAAAGGTTTAGTTTATAAAAATATCACACATTTACTTTTTGGTAGATAAATAATATTAACAAAAAGAAGTCATTCAGTTAGCTCAGGAAGGTAAACACATCTTACCTCGAACGGTCTATGTGCCGTCTTGGTAGGCCTCTTCCCAGTGATGTCATGATGAGAGTCCTTCTTGGGCACAATGCAAATGGTGTTGGCATCCAGCGATCCGATAGGTGTGCTGGGTTTGTAGTGAAGGGTACTGCTACCTTTACCGTCGTCCCCGAAAACGTGAATAGTGTGTCCAGCTGGACTGATTTTCGTCGCGGAGGCAGCCTGGACTAGTAGGTCCATCATAGGGGTTCTAGAGGAAGATGTAGAATTCAAGAATTGGTGAAAACATAAAAAGTCAACGATTTGGATATATTTAAATTAAAAAGGAAACACATTTTTATATATATCAAGGAGGAGGGAGAAAACTTTCAAAATGTGATTTAAAAAATAACTTCAACCTCTACCTGTGTAGCTCGAATTCAGTGAGGACGATTCAAACGAGCCGCATTTAAAATGTCTGAACTGACTTAGGGGAAGTGAAAAATTGGCGTTTCCATTCCGCAAAGAACGAAACGAGTTCGTTTTCTTTTTCCAGATGTTTAACGGAATGTAATTCAATCTATATTTACAAAGATACGGTGTTAAACACGAGTTTATTGTAAAGAGTGTGGCGGTGGACTCTTGAGGGCCGTGCCATGTTTTTGTGTACAGCAAGCAACGAAAGATTTGAAAAATTTCCGCGTTTAAAATCATACGTTGTGTGTTGTATTGTTTATCATTTTTTTGCTATGTATTTTTAGCTTCCAAATGACCACGTGATTTAATTTATTTTGCTTTAATGAGCTAAATTCATATGCGATGTCATCATAGTCACACGATAAATGTAATCATGTGTTTCCAGCCAATCCGTTCATGAACTTCGCTGTTGCCATCTCTTGCTTTTTTTTGCAGAAACTTTCTTCTAAAACATACACAATTGTCAATAATAATAATGAAAATAAGTAAATGAAATGGATTTAATTTAAAAATACAAGTAAAATATTCGATTCTTTTTTTTATATTTGAATTATTTTTTTTAAGAACGTCTCTCTCTCTTTCTCTCGTTATCCAGTTTTAAATTTTGAAAGACCAAAAAATAACTCATTTTATATGTTCTTTTCCAGATCATGGTTCCGGACGAAATTGGTCATCATAAGAGGCCTTGTACAATACAGTTTTACAGTTATTATACTGTGGTGTTCGAAAATGAAAAAAAATTTTTAATAAATCTGTTTCATCATTGAATTAATAAAATAAATGCACAAAAAAAAAACATCATGCTTTATTACATAGAAAATGAAGAAAAAGAAAAATTTTATTTAAGGTTAAAAACTAATAAAGAAAAGAAACTTTATTACAAAACTGAAAAATATTAAATGTTTCACATTTTTTTTTCTTTTGAGTGAAATAATCCTATGTAGATCCTCTTAATGATTTTTTAGATATACCTCTGGAACTAACGAATACATTTGAATGGAATTTGGAACACAGAACGCTTAGATCATTTTCCATTTAACTGCGATAAGACATCGAATCCTTTAACGAAGAAATACTTTTACGTTCTCTAATTGTTTTAATTAATAAATTAAAATGATAGTTAAATCCATAAAAATGTCAACAGTGATATCAATTTCATCTAGCTATATTATGCTGAAAACTGAAAAATGTTACTGACTTTACAACGGCCGTTGATTTCTTTAAGAAATTTGTACAAAATGACGGATTTTTCTTCATTTTCTAGTAATAATAATTATAAGGAGTCTTAAAATTATGTACAACGTTATATTCTGCTGGCCATTAAAATTTCAACACCATGCAGAAGAGATGATACAAACTCAAAATCTCATGAAAGGATAAAGATGTTGTGATTAGCAAATAATTAGCATTTAAGCGCAGTCGAACGACACAGGAAGGCGGAACAGCTGCTTAAATTCTGCAAAAAAGGAAAGTTACATAATGAGGCTCTCATTCGGAAATCACATTTGAATGTTGGTTGGTTGTGAGAAGATCATGTAATGCTTCATATAGAAAGTGATGAGTTTGTATCGAAATTCGATAGTGATAGAATCACGGTCATCAAAAACGCGGTTTATCGTTCCGAAATACTCCTAATCGCATTGTTTGGAAACTAACGATTGCCAGACGAATATAAAATCGAAGGGACATACTGAATCCCATCCACGATCTCAAGAACCTCTTTCTTCTAACGTCCAAGAGGACAGACAAATGGTCAAATGGACCTTGTA
>BMAV01020788.1:0-41786 GCA_019973955.1 Trichonephila inaurata madagascariensis
TTTTGTAATGGGGTTTAAATCAAATAAAATATATAATCTTTACATGCAGCCCGCAGGATTTTGTTTTTCTGCAAGGTCATTTGGTTTTCCATCCCTGTTCTAAGTCAAGATCGGCCAGCGAAAATGACACTTGAGAGTACAGCTTTGTATTCATGACCTTTTTGAACTTGGAGTTCTTTAGTCCTTCCTAAACTTGAGCGATGGGGGAAGAGAGCAATAAAAGAGGGGTCAGTTGGTGTCTTTATAAACGTTGTCACAGACTGTAAAGTCAAACTGGAACCCCACCAATCGAAAAAGAATGCAGAAGCTCTCCTTATCTTTAGTTTTGAACAAAAGTAGAAGGGAGAGGGTTTTTTCAACTGTTGGGAACGAACGAAGCCATCCCTAAACGTGAAAAGGGAAGATTCCTAAAGTGATGTCATTTTCTTCATCATGACAGCTGTCAGAACATAATCATCAGAAAGTTGAATAAAGTAAGCGAAATTTTGGAAGAATAGTAGCATTAAAAAAAATGTTTATTTCAAAATCGAGAAAATAATGAAAATTTAAAAAGAAAGGCATATAATTCATCTTTTATGAAGGAACTATTTACCTTCGATCATTACGACCAGTACGACATGAGTACGTCGCCCTTCCCTTGGACACGCCCAATCCCCCCTCCCAGATGAGGGCGCTTTTATCGTTTTCGAGTTTCGATTTCTGTCTAGCGCTATTATTCCTGCCCTTCGCTGTTTGTGACCTGCGAAAGATGGAGTCGGTGGAATGTGATCGATTTAGAATATCTTTGTAGATACTCAAAATGTATTAAATGTGTTCAGGATATTATCAAGAGTTGACCATATATATTAAGATACAAAAATAATTATCAAAGTTCTTCTACAATGGAAAATAAAGGCAGTTTTAGTATAATTTTTAACTAAAGTACTTGCAAAAATAAAAATAAAAAGTTCGTCATTTACACTCATGGACAAAAAAATTAGCGCACCAAGAAGGAGTTGTCAAAATGAAATGAAATTTTACATATGTAATGACTACTTTGATATAAGTAAATGATCAGAAAATAAAAGAAAAAGGATCATTTACTTCAGAGAAAAAGGCAAAAGAACGGAGGATTTAGTACCCTGTTGAACCCTCTATATATATATATAGCGCGAATGAACGATGTGATACGATCGGACATTGAGGCATACAAGTTCTGTATGATGGCTTGAGACATTTCGTTCCATATTTGCTGTAACCTTGACTCTAGTTCGTTCAAACTCGTGGGATGCCCAACTCGCCGTCGCAAATGTCCGCAGATATGCTGGATTGGAGACAAATCTGGAGATCATCAGGCCTAGGAAGGGTAGTCTTGTGATACCTTTGCCGTGTGAGACCGAGCATTGTCTTGTTGAAAATTGGCTCCCGGGAGCCGTTATATGAGTGGCAACACATGTGGTTGCAAGTCCCTAATGAAGATGCTACCATTATGCCGATGATTCTCCCTCTGAAACTGCGACAGCTGCTCATAGTGTCTTCGGAAACGGCGTAATGGCATGTTTACCTCATCTCTTGCTTTGTAAACGATTCAGCACACTCAAACAAGCTTTGGTTACCTGTTTTATACTCCACGGAGAACGACGCTAAAAGCCCTCTACCGTTTATACGTAATGCGCAATCACGCTGCATTTCTAATCATTTGCATATCTCCTCGACATGTAACTTCATGTTAAAATCTCGCAATTATTTCTTGGTGCGCTAATTTTTTTTGTCTATGAGTGTATGTGTTTTATTCATAGAACTGGTTTCGAATGTAGTAGGATAATTTAAGTCTCTAACTTGCTGTATCTTTGCTTGACTTTATTAGATAATTAGAACAATTCTACGAATCTCATTTGAAAACATGAAAATGGTGATTGTAGGGGAAATAGGGGAAAACAGAACGTGTGCTGTGTGTGATAAGTTAGATTTGCGTTGATACTTTAACTTATCCTGAGAATCGAGACTAAAAGAGTGTGACATTTCTCGCGTTCTTCTTCTAACATAACTCCTACGTTCTTTGACGGCCACGATTAATGGCAAAACTTTTCCAACCCAATACCAAGAAGAGAAACAAAGCAACAATGCAAATAAGATATACTTTAAAAGGATAGAAAGTTTAGTGAGATGAAGGGCAATCTTAGAGAAAGCTTAGTGTGGAACAGTTCGGAACAAGTGTTTAGACGGCCTACTCACAAGGAAGAAGGAAACGCCCACCTTCGATAATAATATTTATAAGGAAGAGTAATTGTACACGAGTACATCTATCTACAAGTAGCAGAATAGATGAGTCTTCAACCAAGGTAGGAAGGTTACTCTCTAAACGATAATATTATATAGAAAGCTAGATTAGGCAGATAATTAATTATACTTAGGATAAGTGATCTAGTTGTGCAATCTGATTTAAATATTCGGCTTACTTTGTGGTTTATTCTCACTAAAAATAAGTTGTTCATTAGAGATAAGTAATTTAAGTTATTCTTAATAAAAGTTGTATTAAGAATTATAAAATGTCTCATCCTTCAGATAATCCCCACCCACTAAGCAACCAACACGTCAAGCATCGACAGATGGCTAATGCCCAAAAGAGTCTTTGGGGAGAGAATATGCATAAGGGTAAAAATTTCTGGAGTATAAATGATTATAACTAGGGGAAAAAAAGAAGAGAGAAAACGCAAGAGCCTCTGATTTTTTCACAAGATCAAGCTATAATTATTTAAGGTATCCGACTGCCCTAAAATCATGATTTTTTTCAAAAATTGACAAATTTGTTTTATGATTTTATTTTATAGACCATCTTATTAGCTTGCTTAATAAAAATACCAAGCTTTTTGTTTTCCATTCACTAGAACAAAAACTACAAGTGTTTTAACTAAAGAAGATGCCATAACTTTACACAAGATGTCAAACTTTAAAATGCGTTTTACTCGAAATGTGTTTTTTTCGAAAAACTCAAACGCGGACAGTGTTTGCTCAAAAAGTTTTGAAAATAATTTACTGAAACTTTTTGTAAATGTTTTGTATAACAGTAAAAGTGTTTTGTTCTTCAGATTTATCAATCACTGTATTATTTCAAAATTTACAGTCCTTTATGTGAATATAATCACTGTTTTTTTAAGCAATTTCATATAGTCACTGAGATAGAGGGTTCTAGTTTTTGTAAAAATTAAAATATATATTATCCTGAAGGTCATTTCAAACATGAATAACAAAGTAACACATCGAAATTGAAAAATTGAGAATTCGTTAATAAATTTTTTGTACAGAGCGGGCCCCGTTTATGTAATTTTTTGTACATTTTTACCAGTTTTTCCCATTTTAATAATAATAAATTTTTTTTTGCTTTCAATTTTACGATTTTTGCTTAAAAAAATACTAAATAAACCTAAAATCACAAAAAATCCCCATATCTTCATTTTTTCAAAAAAAAAGTTGTCGCAAGTAGTCGGATACCTTAAGCAGCCAATACATCTTCCATAGATCTCTCATGAGTCTTTCAAATTAAATATTTTACTATAAAACTGCTATAAAACTTAAGAAAAAATCAAATTGAATAAATATTAAAAAAATTTCAGTTAACCTAATAATCATCTCATTATTTATTATTTATTTTCAACCCTTAGTTGCCACTAAAGATTGTACACGTTAGAATACGCAAATTCGCAGGGTATAAAAAAAATATACGCAGGGGAAAAATAATAGAATGAAAAAGAGGAAAAGCATAAAAAATTGAGACTTCAACTTATCGAAATACTGTTTATTTATAAAGAAACGACATATTTTATGATGTTAAAGAGTAATAGTTCTAGAAGTATATGTATATATATATGATTTATGATGAAAGTAAAGTTCTAGAAGTATATATATATATATATATATATATATACATATACTCTAGAACTATTACTCAACACATAAAATATGTCGTTTCTTTATAAATAAACAGTATTTCGATAAGTTGAAGTCTCAATTTTTTTTTTTATGCTTTCCTCTCTTTTTCATTTCTAATGCTATTATTTTTATACCCTGCGTATAATATATATATATATATATATATATATATATATATATATACTATTTTTTCAAAAGTCTAGCATAATATCTCGAATGAATTACTTCAAAACATAAAAGCATTATACACGTAAGGTTCAGGTTTCATCTTAAAAAAAGGGTGAGCGTTATATGAGGAATATACCTAAAAATTATATATAAAAAATTAAGCTTGAAAGTATAGGTGCACGTTATACGCCGAATTTTACGGCACTACGTACGTGTAATGCAAACACTTCTCACACATTCCCCTCAACATTATAAAGTAAAGTGGCTTTTCTAGGCAGATAAAATTACATTCTCCCATGTGAACAAATGATTTCGAAAAAAAAAAATCCAGCAGAAACACTTCACAAAAACTGTGTAAATAGCTAAGTACCCTTTGCAGAACCTTTTTCATATGAAATCCAGTTACCATAAATCTCAAACCTCTTATTTCTTCCATTTGGAAGTTGATTTTCAGGAGAGACTTTAGTGCAGGGGTACTCAACCTTTTTTTTTTCTGATGGACCGCATACATGTGTCAGCTATTTCACGCAGGCCGCAACATTAGGACAAATCGGGGGGTGAGGGGATGCTTTAAGACCAATGTAACATTAGAAATTTAAAATTTGGAAAATTGATCAAAATATTATAACTTCTGTGTGTGTTTTGCTTTCTTTTAATTATTATTTTTTGTTTTTCTATTTTTGTCATTAACACTAAATTAGAAGCATTTAAAAACACCCCCTCACAATTTCTGCATCAGTAAACGGTTTTATATGATTACCAATAATATAGCAAACTTCATATTACACCTTTGTCGTATTACCGCTGACGAAACACTTTGTTGTCTTTGCTAAGATTATTCATGAAAGCCTATTTATCACCTCTTGAAAGAGATCTTGGTGGAAAAGTGTCATTGAATGATACCTGTTTATTGGTATTTTTTAAATACAGCACCTTTGTGACAAATCAAACACATTTACTGATCCATATTTGTTTTTCATTACAAAATAGTCAACCTCCCAATCATCGTGAAGCAATATATTTTCTTCGAATATTTTTCATTTGCAAGATATGAAAGATTGTTAAAAATTAATTCCACCCATAAAATTGTTGTTATTCCTTTGTTGTCTGTTATCGCTAACCGTAAGTGTTCCAAATAGAAAAAGAATATCAATTCGAGCCCATAGGACACCTACAGAAAAAAAAAAAAAACTGATATATTTGATTTCTTGACAAAGAATTTCCCACCAAACTTTTAATACAATGTTCTTAAATAAGTGAATTTTTCAGAGCAATGGGCCATGACCGGGCCACTTAAAAAGGTTCGGTGGGCCTCATGCGGCCCACAGGTTGAGTACCGATGCTTTAGAGCAGTGCTCCGCAACCTTTTAATCGCCGTGGACCGGTCAACGTTTCTTAATTTTACCGCGGCCCGCTGAGAGGGCAGATGTTGATTGTTTATATTTTAGACAGTTTTGATTTAATAATTTTAATTTTATTGTATTTTATTGTGACTTCTGAATAAAATATAGCTACAGCAAAAAATAAATATAAAGTGATTTAACAAGGAATATTAAATGATTTTCATAAAAAGTAGCCCAAACCTAAGAAAAATATACTACAGTAAATAAGAGAGAAATAATTTAATGTTTCTTGTGCGGACCGGTAGTATTTGATCCACGGACCGGGGGTTGCGGAACACTGCTTTAGAGTATACAAGAGGCCGGACTGATCCATCAAAGAAAGCGGACGATTCTTGTTGCCTCCTCTCCTGTTCAAACCCCTCTAGCTTTCTATATTTAATCTAATTAATTTTTGCTATATTCTGTAAATGCTGGTTATATATGTTTAAAAAATAATTAAATTGACTTCCTTTTCTTAGTCTCACACTACATGAACATTCTTTTTCAATACGGTGCAATATAATCGTACGACTTTACCAAATACTTTCATCTGTAATGCCCTGTCATCCGTACAACTACGCCCTCAGATCAGAAATTTAATAAAAGATCTTACAGTGGTTTAGGCTTATTTCTCAGAAAGGGGAAGGTTCAGAGTGTAGTTGACCTTGGAAATAGTGTTAGATGGCTAGGACAAAAAGGAATCTATATTCGGGCCAGTGGTTAACACTTTGATTCCTGTACTTTGTTGTTTGCGACTTCCGGAAGAAGGGGTATCAACAAACCCTTCCTAGAGAAGAAACTTTTTTTATGCTGTTGATGGACATAGAGAAGGTTGTTTTTCAACCATACTACAATTGAAAAAACAGGTAAGTTTAATGTTGTAGGAACGCTTCTTTGTTGACTTTGTAGGCAGTGTTTTGTTAAGATGGCGCATCAGGTTGACACGTGCGCTGATGCCATTTACATCACTAGTCATGATTTATAGGGAATGTATTAGATCAGCGGTCGCCAAACTTTTTGACAATATTTTTTAAGTGTTAAATATATTTATAAAAAAATGTGGTATAAGAGCACATAAAATGTACCTAGTTAATAAAATGAAACTATTAATTGTTACCAAATTATGAAAGCTCTATTAATAAATCATAAAAAAATAAACGAGAAAACTGTAAAAACAAAACAATTAAAAAATGGTTCAAGTTTATCAAACTTTTAGCTTTATACATTTCTAGTGTGATGGATGTTCCTGCTTAATTGGAATAAAATTATGGATATTTGGATCCAATGTTGTTACTACAGGACGGATAACTGCATTCATTTCAAACTGTGATCGGTACTCAGTTTTGATGGTTGTGACAGATGAAAAGGCATTTTTACATAAATACGTAAGTAGTGGAGAACTGAATAAGAATTTTCGTAGCCTGTTCACTAAAAGGGTATTCACTTTTTATGGAAAGCCAAAACTGAGATCTTGATAAGGATGAAGGAAATTTAAGTTTGAGAGTTTCGTTGGGCGATGAGGCTTTCTTTTAAATGCATGCTTAAATTATTATCCTGAATTTTTGCTGCACACAGATCTATTATCTACGTATAACAATGCAACTACAGCAGTACGACTTATTTACCGTGGCGTTATTCTATGAAGTAGCGTTTTTATAACTTTTCACGTATTGTTATGAATTGAAAAATGCTTCAATGCATCTTTAAACATAACGTAATGAGTAAGTATATTCCACATTTTTCTGGGGACCAGCGAAATTTTCTCACGGACCACTAGTGGCCCGTGGACCACCACTTTGGCGACCTCTGCATTAGATTTTCCATGGAGTGTATAATTTATGAGTAATGTTAGGGGCTGCTCTGCCACATCTAGTGCTCAACTCGTGGGTCACCACTTCGGCGACAAGCTGTGTGAATGGCGGATCACTCTTGGTGAACTTGGCTGTTGATTGAAGTAGGATAACCTCAACTAGCCTCCTTTGGGTCCACCTTGGGGTTAAGTGCACGCGTTAGATGACTGGGACGAAAAGGTAAGTCGTTAAGTGCTTTTATTCTTGTCCATTGTTGGTTGTAACTTGCAGGAGATGGGATCGCTGCCAGAAGAGGTTCACAAAAAGAGAAGGATGAAAGTTCAAGGATACAGTTTTTATTTCAGAACGTGTTTGAGTAGGTCAGTTTTATTTTATCTATATTCGTCACAAGAAAATATTTTTCGATTTACTACTAGAAATTTTCTAATTAAGTATTTATATTTCTCAAAAGGAAAATGCATCAAGAAAATGTGTAGTTTGCTCCAAGAAAAAGAAATCACAGTGAATCCTGCTGTTAATGTGCTAAATGTAATGCTAGTTTTAGGATCAGGCATTTTTCAGAATGGATCAACAGAACTAATCAACAGAATTAATGCTTATTTTTAATTATACTCTGCAATTTAAATTTGTATTTTTGATTTTTTCATTGTAACGTTGAATGACTTTTAGTCTATAAACTATATTTCTGTTTTTACAAACGTCACTATGTATTTGGATGAAAAAAGGTGATACTGGGAAGGTGTGTGAGTGGGGAGGGGGTGGATGGGAGGAATCCTATAATATTTCACCGGCAGTTAAGGGTCTAATAAATATCTTTTTGTAATATGATTCATAAACGAACGACATGAATATAAAACATAAAAAATTCTAACATAAAATATAACCCTTTGAACCCACTACGTTAAAACAATAAACACAAAATTCATAGAAATTAAAACCTTTATTGAATTCCTAGGATACTAGACGATTACAAACGGTTGCATGACGTATACAATACCTTACAATTTAACCTGTTCATTTATTTCACTTAGCACCCTTCCACCGTGTCATTTAGCATACATTGCTTAGTCAGAGTACTTGATAATTGTTAGCTTTCCATACAAAAATACGTCCATGGCACATCTTAGTCTTATGATTGGCTCTTTGCCACTACTTGTAACGTCAGAACTTAGTTGACCAATAGAGTGTGTTTTGTGTCGCACCAACGTCATTCCCGAGAGGTCTTCGATTCGGGTGATTGAGTCGTTGCTGAGGAGCTATGCCAACACGTGACGCTCGTAGATCAAAACTGAAATAAAGAGAGGTTATTTGGGGTTAATTATAATTTTAATACATTTAATATAAGGTCATGTAGAAAAACAATCTCACATACACATAACACAGACATACTCGCATGACATAATTACTTGTAAACTTTAAATATGTGAATTTTCCCTGATTGTATTTTTTTCATGAACAAATATTCTTTAGTGGATACAATTGTCATTTGGGTACTTATGTATATCACAACTATACCAACTCTCAAGGTAACTTGCCAAGTTAGCAACCTCGATTTCGCATGTGTCGTACGAGCTGAAATGGTAATCATGTCCTTCGTTTCATATAATGTCACCAATACGGTTGCAATTAGGGATTGCAATATCGGACCTAAAGTTCAATGCCGGTATTCGGTATTTTTTATATCTTAATACCAGGATACCGGTTTTAATACCGGCAGTAGAAATTTTAGAAAAAAAAAAAAAAACACAGGCGTATCTTTGTTTTATTCGCCAGTTTTATTAGAAAGTGTAAATATCATAAAAATAATTTGTAACTTATAAATTATAACAGTATTAAAACCGTGGAATCTAATTTTTTTAAACCAAAAAAATTTAAAATCCTATTCATTTTTGGGGTACTTTTCAAATTTTTGAAAGGGATCTTTTTACGAACATTGCATCAATTGTTTCTTTACCGGAACTTTTTTTTAAAAAAATTTAGCTGTTGAAAATTTTTCGATCACCCAGGAAGGTTTTTTGCTCAAACCATCAAGATCCTTTTAAAAATTTTACTTCCAAATTTTTTTTTAAAAATCAAAACCCCCTATGTTGGGTTTAAACGGTTTAAATTTGACTTTTTTTGGATTTTTTCCCTTTTAAAAATTTTGTAATGTTTAAAAGGTTTTGGATCCCTTGACTTCCTACCATTGAGAATTTTAATTTTTAAGGGCCACACCATTTTTTTAATTTAAAAAATAAACAAAACCAAGTTTTATAATTTGATTTTTAGTTTAGACCCCTTAGAAAAATCGAAACTAAAACAAAAAAGGCCCCCCCGGGAGGGGGAGGGGGCAAGGAAGGGGGTACCTGTAGGTTGATAAGGTAAAAGCCCCTTCAAAAAAATTTTTTAAATTGTTTTCTTTTTTTCCTTATTTTTTCTCGATTTTGAAAAAAACTTTTTTTTTAAGGTACTATTTTTCCCAAAAAATTTCGCTTCTTTTATTCAACTTTTTGATTATTTTCGACGCTGCGATGAAAGAAAAAGGACATCACTTTTAGAATTTTTTTTCGTTTAGGGGTGGTTTTTTCTGTTCCCAACAGTTGAAAAACCCTCTCCCCCTTTTACTTTTTTTCAAAACTAAAAAATAAGGAGAGCTTTGCATTCTTCTCTTGGTGGGGTTCCAGTTTGACTTTTACGTCTGTGACAACGTTTTTATGAAAACCCAAATGACCCCCCTTTTATTGCCTCTTCCCCACTCCAAGGGGGGACTAAAGACCCAAGTTCAAAAAAATATGAATACAAAGTTTTATCCCTTTTATTCCCTGTCCGATCTTGACAGAACAGGGATGGCCAAAAACCCAAAAGACCTTGCGAAAAAAATTAAATCCTGGGGGCTGATGTAAAGATTATATATATTTTTATTGATTTAAACCCCATTACAAACATTTATTGGTTTAAAATTTTTTTTAAAAAAATGAATTATTATTGATTTTATTATTTTCTCTATACACGGATAATTTAATAAAAATTTAAAGCAATGAATCAATGATCTTTTCACACAAACCGTCGAAGTTTAGGTCTATTGAGATTAAATGCAATCCCTTAACGTATTCTGAGTTTAATTTGTTTTTATCCCTCACATTGAAAAAAATATTTCCTTAAAAATAATTTTCCGAATAATTAAAAATGTTTTTAAATTGGAGATGTACTGTGTATTTTTTGAGAGAGTTTGTAATAAAAAAATTTAGGAACTCTCTTGTTTAAATTTAGATTTCAACATCGAATTTTTGATACCCCATAAGTTCTTTTTATCTCCGTTTTACGTGTTTTTTCCCCAAATGGAAAAAAAGGGGCATTTTCCCTTAGAAAACTTTTAGGCTTGCTAGACATTGTGCTGACGAGAAAAAATTATCTCGTGGAACCCAAGGCAGTAAAACAATAGAATATTCACAATCTAATAGAAAGTATATATATAAAAGAAAAAGTTGAAATTTTCAAATTTTTTTAAAAAAAAAAAAGGTGTTAAAATAAAAGAAAAATTTTTAATTTAGTCTATGCAAATTATTTGCAGTCGCATTTCATATTTTGTCTAATTTGCCACCTTCGTTTTGTCTCCCCCCAAGTTGGGAAAAACATTGTTCTGATTGGTATTAAAATTTTTAGGGCTGTGTGAATAATCTTGTGCATTCTGAGTGTTTTTAACCTAAAAAAGGGGCCATTTTACTTTAATTTGATTTTAACGTCAAATCGTTTAAGTGCCCCCAAAAAGTTGTTTCCTCTTCTTCATTGGTTTATTTTTCTTTTTTTTATATTATAATAAAAATTCAAACCCCCCTTTTTGATAAAATAATGATAATAAACTGGGGAATGTGGCTCCACCCCTCTTCCCCCAACCTCTCGAGATGATTTGTGGCTAGATGGCTATTTAGAGTCCCACCATGCTGCAAAGGCACTGTACATTTATTAACTATCCAGGCTCCACAGTACTAAACCCAGGCCCTAATACGGTACAGCACAGTCGGCGTCACTAACCGCTATACTTCCGCATAGGTGGCAAAAATTTTACAAAAAGCATCGTGCCTAGATTTTTTTATAAAAAATTATAGTACATTTACATATAATTCAGTAAAATTGAAAATTGTTTAATAAAATAAACGTTTATATTTGTTGCGTTAGTTAGGTAATTATGAAAAATTATAAGCAAAATTTTAGGTCAAATTATTAAAAAGAAAATTGTATCAATACATAAAGCCCATTACTATATTAATTGAAATTGAACTAATATGCAGTTACAATCTATATTTCTGAAAACTTGTTTATACTTGTAAAATTATAAAAATAAAAGAAATCTTTTATAAAAACGCTTCTTCCCTAATTCTGACAATATTTTTAGTTAAATTATTCTTGTAAAACTTTTTGGGGCAATTTTTTTTTAGCATATTTGTTATATTGTATGCTATATATTACAGAAAAATGTAAGGGAACTGAAAAGAAAACCCTTTTTTCGAAAGGGATAGCTACTGATAAAAGTTTGCAACCCCTGATCTAGAGTTTCCTCACTAATACAAAACAAACAAATAGGCATAGATATAAACAAAAGATCCATGATATAGAGGGTTTGACATGCTAAATAGAGGGTCAGTCCTATTGGCAGGGTGGGAAAACTCAGGTGACGTCCCTGTCATTTATCCGTGATGAAGAATAAAATGTATGTGCATACAAAACGAATGCATCACGTTTTCCTTTCTTACTCTCTTGATGTCGAACTTCCTGATGATTTCTATGTTTATGTCATTAAAATTTTCTTTTGTCTTTTCGCTTCTTCCTTCCTCAAAGAGAAACTGAAATTTGCTTTATATACAAAAGCAAATAAAAACACGTTTTATTTATTTTTAAAATAGAATGCGTCAAAGAGAAAAGTGTCGTGGATTACATAAGCTATAGTACAAGAGAATGTATTCATATATTTAGAATTATCAATACTCAAAATCTTTAAGCATTTCGCAGTTAACAAATACTTTAACTAAAATTAACGATCCAAAAAAAGGGAAGAAAATCGGAATTTCACGGATTCTTCCAGCCTCCTGAGTTGTCAAACATTAAAATTGTGGAACGACTTGTCTGTGCATTAAATATGAGGAGGGACGAGGACTGTTCCATGTGTCACCTCCACACAAAGTATGTAACAAAAGTGTTTAAGTAAAAAATACTATTTTATTGGTTGATTAGGCATACACTTAGACAGAAATGAGAAAATGAGGAAGTGGAGAGTTAAAAATTTTAAGTACCTATATAAATACCAGCATATTATATTCTTCAAAAATTAATTTTTCAAATGCAGATTTTTTTAACTTTGCATTTATTGAAGATATGAAACTTTATATGAAGATATAACTAAAACAGAAACGAAAAAATAAAAACAGTATAAAAACAAAAACAAAAATTTTTTATGATTTAATTACGTATTTTCATGATGCAAAGTATTTACATATATATATTACATATTACCTAATTAGCAGTAGTTCATTGGTAAGCACTTATATAATCCAGCAAAAAGACGTATTTACAAGGTTTTTTGCTTTTTCCTGTTTTCCTGAGCTTTCAGACCTAGCTGGGTCACGTATCGGCAGATCTTAGATATTTGACCAAAGTTCTGGGGAATAAGAATTTAAAAATGTGTTCCAACTTTTTAAACATTTTATCTCGCCAAAAATCATCATCCTGAATATTTTTTCTATTTTTTACACCCTTTTTGTCCACATTACAAAAAGCAATATTCCTCTTTCCTGTTACTTGTAATTGTCCCTGTACTTGGTAAAAGTAATCGTGATTTTTATTTATTTGTATCCGGCCGAATCTATCAATTTTCCAGAAAAGAAATTTTTTTAAGCTTATTACCATCAGGAGTTATGTTCCAGCAAGAAGTGGGACATTTAACTTCCACAATACCATTGTCAACTAAACCATCGGGAGTGGCAGCTAAATATGGAAATTTTGGATGTATGAAAAGTCCGCTTGGCAAACACAATGATTCTCAATTTGGAGGTTTGTAAGAAAAGAATGTGAAAACTCATTCACTTTTATCCCTGAAGATTCAAGAGGTATTTAATAAATATTAATTGTTCATTTTATGATTAACAAAATATAATTTGTCTATATATAAAAAATAAGAAAGAGAATAAAAATACAGAGAACAATCCTATTTTAGAAGACGTATTACAGTAATTTTTCAATTGCAACCAAAGAATGGACTGCACTTCCAAAGAATGGCGCAAAATGTAAATAGCTTGAATACCCTATGGATTCTTAGAAAACTAGCCCCATTTGGAAAGAAAAAAACCTGTTACAACTTCCCATGGAAGAGTCATAAATTACCATTCATCAATGAGACATACGGGAAGTTCATGTATCCTTCCGTAAATAGCTGTGGAGTTACAAGTTTACTTTCCTCTTACCTAATGTGCAATGCGTTGACTTAATACTCATCAAAAGTAATTAATTTAAAAATTTTAAAAGTAGGCGCGTTTGAAAGAGTGAAGCAAAAAAGGAAATTTTTCCAAGTTTTTACTTTTTATCCGATAATTTAAAATATTTTTATGATCGTTTTAATGCACTAGATATGAATTTTCAGATCTTAAATAATATTTAAAAAATACTTAGAAATTTTTTTTTAAAAAAATCGAAATACGGAAAATTTAATTTTTTTCGGCCTTTTAGATGCATTTTATTCCATGCAATTGCAAGCAATAATTCTAGATGTAAATTATAGGAGAAAAGAAACTCCATAGGATTAACATTACGCTCGGCTGTGGTGGCGTATCAACGGGGCCTTAAGGTCATTCTTATTCATCATTATGGGTTATTATATATATATATATATATAATGAATCTGAAAAATATTTTGAACCTCTAAAGTAAGATATGCAAATACAATGTGAATAACACAAATTCACCAATTTAAAAAAATATCGAAATATTACGGCATTTTCTTCACAATTACAACCTTGTTTTCTCAGATACGAATATCAGGCTACGAATCCTGCGCGTATGCAGTATCACTCTGAGTTGTAATAGGATAGTTTTGGCGTGCCTCCTTGGAGAAGATTGACATATTTATTACTTCTCTTGATTGTACGATGCAACTTTATATTCGCAGTCTAATTAATTTCGCCCGTTAGAGAGACATGAAAACAAAATGGTATTGCTATTTCCCTATGTTGGCGATGTCTCATCATATAGTGGCGACAATTAAAAAAATTCTTGTTAATACCGAGAAAACGGTATTTAAACTTGTGAATACCGGTGAAGCAAAACATTCCTTTCATTTTGTCTACATTGGCGCCAGCCAACACATCGCTTGTAATTTATTACTGATCAGTGAAATGACTATTTTTTATTAAGAGAATAAAACTAGATTTTGAAGGGAGAGGTTGTGTGTGGCAATGTCTCTCACTATTTGAATAGATATTGATTATGATTTAGTTTCACCGGTATGACAGAATTGTACAAATGGCTTAAAATACTGATATTCGGTATACCGGTATTGCAATGCCTAGTTGCAATAATACGTAAGTACCGTCATTTTGTGTGTGTGTGAAGCATTAAACATTCATCAATACTTATTTTATACATATACCTAATTATTTTTTTCTGAGTTAGATTTTTATATAATACGTCGACCAATTTCTTCAAATCAAAAGACGTCGCCAAATGCGATGATATGCAACTAACAGTTGAAAATCATTCCCGCGCTTGTTCCAAAACAATAATAGCAATAACAGTATTTGGTGATATTTTAAATTGGCGAAATTGGTCGACGATATAATGCGGAAATACCTTTTCATGTACCCACGGAACATTCAAATCAAGCTTAATCATTAAACATATTAGGGAAAAGAAAGAGAGGTAAAAGCAAAATAGAGGCACTTTTTCTGTTGTAGTATCTGTATGATGTAGTATCTAATAGTGACAATAAATAAGATATAATGCGTGAATTTGACATAAAAAATGAAATGTTATGGTAATAATGGAAATCTGTAACTTAAATAAAACATTTAATTACTAAAAAATACTCCATTTTAACCCAAGAAAATTTTTGAATATTACCAAGCGCATTCGTATTAAATCAAATATGTTACACAAGTATTTTAAATATTTTTGTGTATGTTTTTGCTATTTATGTTATAATGAACTACACTCGCGCTCATGCTAATTGAAATATAAAGTTTGAATGAATAAGACTAACTGGGGAAAAAAAAGCTTATATTTTGTTTTTTGTAATTTGATTGTGAGAATAGAATTTTGATGTTTGGGTCAAGATTTTTTATGATCAATTTTTTGGGTTGATATATCTTTTAATTCACGATTACTTCCAGAATCTTTGAATACAAAAAGTGCATAAATGAGAATGCTGTTCAAAATAAAATAAACCTGCTCCATATAAAAGTTATTAACTAAATTTTTGTAATCTTGGCATTACCATTTCTCACCTTTTTAACAGTAATAATTATTCTCCAAATTTTAGTTTTAAATTTTTTTATTGTATTCTTTTTTCCTTTTGTTGTTTTGATACTTTTAAATAACAGATACTCAATATGTTTATCAAAATCTGGAAGATGAATGAGATGAGATCATAAGCTTTAAAGGTCTATTAAAAAGCGTAAATTATTAGCACATAAAAACAATAATAACGTCTTAGGAGTCGTAATTTTTGAAAAATATGGCCTACTGCGATAGGGTAAGGGACGTGGCAATTCAAGAAGCACCAAATTATGCTTCCACTTGTGAAATTTACTCATTTCATCTTAAAAATACCAAAGCTTTTGCGACTCAAGCGGAAAAAGAACCCCTTACTTTTGAAGAAGAAATTCAGTTCTCTGAAATTCTAATAAAAAGTGTCTCAATTCAGTCCACTACTGATGAAGTGACAATTTATAAGACTTTTCCTTCATTGCATGAAATTCGAAAGATGTTTGAACAGAAAATTATGCCGTATTACTTATCATTGAAGAACAAGGCAAGAATGAAAGCCATTTGGATCATATACGGAATGAGTTACCCACCAGCTGTTAAAAATGTTTCGATTGAAGTCACTCCCGAAGATTTTGAAGCTATGGAAGAATGGTTGAAAGATGAAGTGGTATTTGATGCAGTTTCTACCCCCAAAACCTTTACAGACGTAAAACAAGAGCTTATTGAAGAACCTGTTGATGCTTATCCTCAAGAAGATATCAGTGAAATGTCAGTTCTTAAAGTGGATGAAATTTATCATAAAGATGCCGCAATTCAGACAACCCTAGATGATTCATTTATGCTCAAAAAGGTTGACATTGAAGAAATTCAAGAGACATTGAGAGATGAAGACACTAAACATAAAATAATTGAAGAACAATTAAGCGAGGAAGAATCTAAAATTGATAAATTGAAGCTAAAAGGCGATGAAAAGCCCAAAAGAGAAATCGAGAAGCCTGTAATCGTCCAACCCAGGAAAACTGTTCTAGAAACTAAAGACTTGGAGCTTTTGAAACAATTTTTATTGGAAAAAGATGTCTGGGATGTAGTATTTTGGCAACTGTATAAGGATATAGACGAAAAGTCTGTTAAAATGAAATCTATATCACAGCGCTGTTACACTTTATTAACAGAAGAAGTCTCCCTGTCTGATCACTGGGCAGATAATTTCATTGCCGATTTAGTGAAAAAATTCTCTAACAAAACTCAAGATATGCTCAACAGTTTCAAAGCACAGATTCAGTTACGAGATCAATCCATGAAACTTTACTGGGAACTGATTTCTCCTCCAGCTGCTCGTAAACTTCTTCGGGGTACTATATTTGATACCTGGGATACTTACTTTCATAATTACCAGAATGTGGAGTTTAAAAATGAATCTTCTTTGAATATCTTGGAGAGCGAGTCCGTAGAAGCAGTAAAAAAAGAAGTTAACGATAAGCTCTATTCAGTTTTCCAGCATGTGAATGATATTAGAAATTCAAGAAAGGAGAAACAGACTACGTTCCAGACAAAAGACAGTGCTGTTGACTTAAGACTTCTGCAAAAAGACGTTCTAGAGGTAGTGCAGGCTCTGCATCGTCAGGTTTGTGAAGAAGTAAGAAAAATTACTGATGTTGTTCAACTTAGATATTTGCCTTATAATGATTGGATAAAGGCTGGAGAACTGCTGAACCATGATGGAACCATTTACAGATATTCCGAGCTTCAAGAAATATTTCCACGTTTGTGGATTGGGGATTTCTCAGCCATAAGGACATCCTGTCGACTGAGAGGTATAAAATTTCAGATCGTATTAGGAAATTGTAAAAAGTGCTTCACAGATTTTCACGACAAATGTTCTTCTTTAATGCCACGCCCATACATTTACAAACCACCAGTTTTTACAGTAAATGGCAATTTGCATCAGATGAATGTAGAGGCTATAGACAAAGCCACTTTCCCTATATTCCAGTATTTCAGATCAACATGTGACTATATCGATAAGTCTTTGTCCTCATCAGAAGAAGCTAACGTAGCGGTGATATCAAGACAAGGAAAGTGTAGATGTGTGGCGATTGTACTTGCTTATCTTATGTTTAAAAGGAATCTAACTTTACGAGAAGCTGTAAAACAGATAAAACAGAAAAGAGCAATTCGTCTCAATTTAGGATTTCTGATACAGTTGGTTCAATTCGATCGTAAAATTCACCGTGAAAGAAAGAAACCCGTCACTGTGCGCATGAAGAATGTTTTCGAAATCAGAAAGAAAGACTGCTCCGAAAGTTTCTGGTTTAGAGAAGAACAAACTGTTGAGAAACCTACAAAATCTTATATATTTTTGGACGACAGATTTTCACGTCCCGATCTAAGACTTGGCTTAAATACCAACGTATTTCTCCATTCTCCGCTTTCTGCGCCTGGTCCTCATTTCTATACAGACATCGAACATTCAATCTTGGAAACACCACTTTATGAGATGGCGCCTTTTAATGATATGATTAAAAATGCTCTTCGTTGGGATGAGAACTAATTCTGAAGCAAACAGAGTTCTTGTGCAAATTGATTACTAAATACACATTCAAGTTTTTAAATTTTAGTTGTCTATGTCATTTAATATATATGTTGGTACTCATGTATTATTGCAACAATCACTGACGTTCAAGATAACTCGCCAAGTTGGCAACTCCAATTTCATACGTGTCGTATGCGCTGAATTGGCAATCATGTGCTTCTTTTCAAAGAATGTCGCCAATAGTTTGCGCGATAATACGTACCTATATGTTAACCATAATAAGCAAATGCATTAATCTTTTTTAAGTACTTACGCATTATACCATTGACGAATGTCACCAAATGAAAAAACGTCGCCAATTTAAAATATGTCGCCAAATACTATCATCGTTATTATTACTGGGTTTGAACATTCATGGGAACGGTTTTCCCTCCATTGGCTGCATATCACAGCATTTGGCTGCATCTCTTGATATGACGAAATTGGTCGACGGTATACTAAGTACTTATTTTGATAGTCTGATAATAATTCATCTAAAATTAAAAGTTTCTGGGAACAATTGCTGCAATGTTGATAGTCTGATAATAATTCATCTAAAATTAAAAGTTTTTGGGAACAATTGCTGCAATGTTTTCTGAAACATAGCTAATCAAGTGACTTTTAAAGCCCGCAAATGTTGTTATGCCTTCCAGACAAAATCTAGAAAGCCAAATCCTGCATCATATCTAAAATCTCGCCAATAATGGATAATATGATATTTCTGCCGAGTTTTTTTTTTAAAATAATGCGATTCAACATATTTTTCCTAATTTAGAGATAAACAGATGATAATTAAGAGTCTTTCCTATGAATATTGAAAAACTGTACTCATTAAAAGTTTTGATCATCCTTTTTTTATCAAAGATTTAAATAGTATGTGTTTCAGAGTTGCTCTTAAATAGTATCAAAAAATAGTTGTTCTTAAGTAGTATCCCAGTCATTGGATGTAGTTCAATTTTTACTTTGTTTATAGTTTAATTTTTTTGGTGTTAGTTCATGGTGGAAATCTTACTGTTATCGGTTCTAGCACTGTTGGATTGTAAAGGGTTTGTTGAATGGGAATATTTGTAAATATTTCCCCAAAAATAGCACAGCAATTAAATAAGGGCGTTGTGAAATTTTTTGGGAAACATTTAAAATTTACTTAAAAAAGAAAGTCCGGTTAAAAAACCCTAAAAAAACATGTTTTTCCATAGAAAAATTTCCCAAAAAGGTTTTTAAAAACATTGAATTTTTGAAGCCGTTTTTATAAAAAATTAAAAAAGGGGAATATTTTCCCACCAGTTTTTTAAGAATTTTAAAACGTCGAAAAAGAATGAGCGCTGCCTGTAAAATGCAGAATGGAAAAAATCTTTTAAAAAATTTTGGAAACAAGAGCTTTAACCCCCTTTTTAAAAAGGGAACTTAAACTTCGTTATATTCAAAAGCACCCAAAAAAAAATATAGTTCGGGAAAAAATATTATATCAGCTACTTTCTATCTTTTTGAATTATATATTGGCTTATAGCATATTATAATAATATCATTATTTATCATAAGTTTTACGAGTACTTGATGTATTTATAGAAAAAAAATGCAAGTTTACAACGAGTTATCAATGTACATTTTTTTATACATTTTGTTTTTGATCCCTTTCAATTCCCCCGTATTATACCCCGACCAGTTTTTCAAAAAAGGACATCATACCCGCGATATTAAACCAATGGTAAAAACGCCCCATCTTTGAATATTGTAATACAGTAGAATCTGTTTTTGTGCGATTTTTTTTGAGCGAACTTTTTTTAATGCGGTTTTTTTTGTATTTCCAAGGGTTTTTTTGGCATACAAATCTTTTTTTAATGTCCCAGTGACGTAACAGAGAATGTTAACCCTCCCCCCAAAAGTCAGGGTTTTGGTTTTTTTTATAAATTAAATAAAAAACGTACAAAAATTAATCAGCCCCTTTGGGGCCCCCAAGGGTTTCAAATGTTACGGAGGTGTACGTTACTTCACTGCAAATTACAACCCTTTTAAGACGCCCCTTCATTTGGTTTTAAACAGTCTCCTAAATGCGTTCAGTTGCGTTTTTCTCAACCCCAAACAGGCCCTTTGTTGAAAGACAAACTTTAAAAAAGTTGCGGGTTTTTAATAATTTGATAGATTATGTTTGACTTTCAAAAAAGAACCGGACTCTTAGAGAACGGAAAAAAATTTTACGGGGGTCCAGCTTTTCCAACAAATTAGAAAAGCATTTTTCTTAAAAAAAGATACCAAATTTAAAAAAGGAATTTTAAAATTTAAAAAAGGGGTTAAAAACTTTCATATCTGGTTATCGTGACATTTACAAGCAACTGACCAACCGACTTTCGTCACAAAAACTTATCTTTTACTTTATGGTGTCAAAAAATGAACCAATTGAAATTGTATCTTCAAGTGACGAAAGTGATTTTGAACTAATTCATCACAAGAAGATGAACAATTTGGAGTAGCAGTAAGAGAATTATATATATGTGCTTCTTATAAAAATTATAAATTATAAAACTTCTCAATGCGAAACTAAGTGTTTTAAAAATGTTTCCAAGCGTATATAATTTAGTTATATATTTTGTTATGGAAGTACTTTCTCAAAAATTTCGTAGATGATTGGTGTATTTTCTAAGTGCGACTTTTCATATGCGGTCCCTCTCCACCGCATAAAAAAAATTCTGCAGTATTTCAATGAAGTTGTTTGTTATATGTAAGAATTTATGAAAATTTCGAATATTTTTTTGTGCAGTTATTTTCATGCGGTCCCTATCTACCGCACAAAAACAAGTTCTACTGTAGTAACAATGACTGCTTTTGGGACACACACATTTTTCGAAATGGTGATATCCTTTGATTTGGTGAAAGAAGTCGTAAGTACAACACATTTTTGCTATGCTGCTCCTTTATTTCTACCAGATATTTAAGCCATTCACCTGTTGGATGAGGGCGAGTTTCCATGGATAATATTTTCTCCTGAAGACGCGTTGCTTGCCTCATTGTATGGGGGTGGCGGATCTGTTGGCGTCTCGCATCCCATCGATACACCTCCAGCAGTTAGATGTCTGGCCAGCCCTAGGTAAAAGAATTCAATTTTTGAAAGCTTATAAACTCCTAGTAATTGAGGTATTTCCGTAAATTATTGTCAATATATAATGAAAAAAGATTGTGCAATACAAATATACTGTGGACTAAGAGTAATATTGAAGCTCAAAGGCTCTTATAGCCTATTATAACTAAAGTAATGAGAAAACACATTAAAAAAAAATATAGGAAAAAGAAAAGGTTTTGTAAATAAAATTGGTGTGTGATTTGACAAGACAGTTCACTTGTGTGAGCATATGCTTCTTAATGCTCGATTTACAAAAGACAGGCCTTGATTGGCCTTATTTTTATTTGTATAATTTTCCTTATAATTCACTTATAAGCACACAAACATGCAATAATTTATTTATATTATAATAAATAGGACAGGATAGATTTTGTACATAAAGAAAGAGAAAAGTTTTAAAAGCTTTCTTTTAAAATTCCTACTATTAGTTCACTCTCTCCCTATAAGAAATATATATATCTTGTTCAAATTTTCAATCGTTAATAAAATACTTTCTATTCATCTATTCAAGTTCAAATACTTTTTTTTAAAACTTTTTGTGGATGACACCTGATGTTAATGTAGTTTTTCAGATAGTAATTCACTTATTAAATTAAAAAATGAATAAGTAATAACAAACAAAAATAATAGTCCAACAGCATATATAGAAAGGAAGATCGCTCGTTGTGCCACTGGAGCATAATGGATAGCGCGTTGGACTTCTAATCAAAGGTCGTGGGTTCGAATTCCACCTGAGATAATCTCATTTCTGAGAATGCGATTTCTTTTTTACTGTACTATTTTATTAGAATGATTAGTTTTAATGAATAAATAAATAGTAACACAAGCAAGAAAAAAAAAATAGTCCAACACCATATATAGAAACGAAAAGTACGGGCTGGGTGGTGAAGTTGGTTTGTCGCTGGCCTTCTGTATCCAAGGTGCCGCGGTAGCTGAGTGGTATAGGTATCGGACCGTGGCTTGCCTTGTCACGAGTTCGAGCCCAGTATCACTAAAGACCCTCCGTGTAGGCGCGATGCGTTAAATCTGTCGAGAACTGGAAACGTCCTCCTTTGGTGTTGGTGTGGTCTCCTTGGACCATGGTTCAAAATTACGTGGTCCGTCATCAAAAGCCCTCGAGTAGCTGAACAGTGCGACGTTAATATTCAATCAATCTGTATCCAAGGTTGTGGGTTCGACCCCGGCCTAAGCCGGTGGATTTTCATGATGCAGAAAATCGACAGCGGCCATGTCATATGATTATACGGCATGAAAAAGATCCCTTGAGTGTCCATTTGGCTTGAATGTTCTCGGCAAAATTAAATTCATGAGTACAAATTTCGCATCGGCAGAGCTCAGCGCCTCCCTTTGTGAAAGAAACTGGGCGTCAAAATTACTTGTGGTAATTGGTATCACCTAAATGTGGTGCCGCTCTAAGAAGTGATACCAGCTTCTGGGGAATGTACTAGATCTGTTAAGGTAGAAATACCAACAAGCACAGCTCCTTTAGACACAATTAGACAAACAGAAAGGAAAAAGGAAAACTGCATAATATAGGAAATCGCTTTCTTTTTTTTACTTAATGTTGTGATTCTGTCTAATGTATACTAATGTATATACATATTTATATTAATTGTAACTATTTAATAAAAGGTATAAAATAAAATCTTTCTTTGTTGACCTAAGTAGGAATTGACTTAATTTTTTTTATATTACTTGTTTAAATATGTTGCTTTTTTACTTTAAAGAGCAGAGGAAGCCAAATCTTATTTAATAAACGGAGGGGTAGGTTGTTTGGTTGTGTTAAAAGTTTCTATCCCGTCTAAAAATAATGATGGATAATAACTTTAGTGATCGTGTTTGAAAAAAATAATGCGTTTTTTAGAAAATTGTATTTTGTTTCTTCAAAGGTCTCTTAGGACATTTGACTCTACTACAGCAGGCTGCTTCTAGTTATATTGCGTACAACTTAAACAGATCAGTGATATGTTATTGATACTTTGCTGCAAAATGCATTACTGTTTATTATACGTCATTTCGGAGCAATTTTTTAACGTTAATACTAAGCCCCATACGACTCATATATCTCTGGTCTGCCTTTATGTTGTTGATACCCTTATATTTTCCTTAGACCATTCTGCCTTTCTTCCAGACCTTCCACTAATTACACTAATTAAAAATATATGGCATGTAGTAGTTTCGCAGATTTGGCAACCCAAAATGTTGCAGATTAGGAGCAACAATTGATGATCGTCTAGCAGAAGGCATTGCAGGATGAGATAAGGAACTTTTATTGCTTTTTAAGCCAGTTTCTCTCGAGTCAACTTTGTGCCAGTCAACATGTTTCCTGTCACCACATCTCTAGCGCGAAGAGAGGTGAAAATTTCTTTCCCCACGGCACACCCACTAAAAAGGGAGTATCAGATTTATTGGTACAATGATTGAGTCCGAAGAACCATTAAAAAGCTTTCTTCATTTTTAATACACAAGTAGCCGCATGTGAAGATCGTAGCTTCCCCAATATCTTTTTAGTTGAGTCAACTAGCGGGGAAGAGAACGTGGAGTTCGAGAGATTGAGGAAGTGGCAAACAGGAACACATATTCAGTTAATAAACTTTCCGCCTTCTATGAGCAAGAACAATCGAAGTCTCCTGTGATTATAAGAATAAACATAAAATTCGAAAACGAAGTAGTTTTTGTTTTTGGTACATGGAATTTTCACAAAAAGAAAATTTAATTTCCCCCAACATGGAATTTTACTGGTTGCTGTTGTTGAGCCCCCAAAAAAAAAAATATCGATGTTCTAGTTTTTTGAAAAAATGTTACTGTGCATAAATTTTATTTAAATAATATTAAAAAAAAATGACAGTTCTGATTATTATTTCAACCGGAGGGGGGAGGAAAGAATCTGTGGATGCGCATGCGTAAGGATATAAATGGATCTCTAATATCTTCGCTATCTTGTTTCCGACATTTGGGTCTTCTGTCTTAAAAATCTCTGACCCCTTTCCCTTCGTTTGAATTTTTTTTTATTTTTATTATCTAAATTTAAATTCAAACAAGAGTTTCAATTATAAAAGAACTTTCTTCATGGTGCTTCAAACATTTTTTTCTCAAAAGAGTTCATTTTAAAACTGAAGAATGAATCTTAATAAAATTGTGATTTTTTTAATCCTAAAACAGGGGTGGCGAACCCTTGGATCATTTCATTTTTTTTTAAGAAGTTTTTGGGGGAAAAAGCGTGGCGTCAAATAATTTTGACGTGATTATTGGAAAAATATAGTAAAACTAAATACTAACAACTCAAAACTCTTTTTTTACAAAAAAAAAATATTTTTGGGGACTTATAGTTGTAAATATTTTAGTTTAAAAAATTTAATTCAAATTTAAAAAGTAACATAAGTGTAACTTCTGTTGCAGATTGGATGACAAATAACTTATATTAGGATTGTAAGGTGTTACTTTTAGTAGAATGCATGCTGAATTGGAGTCATCAGCCAAATGATTTCTAAACAATTAATTATGTTTGCTGTAGTTCACTTTTTTGACAAGAAGATTTGTGATTTGTTTAAAAATGCCATTTTACAAACGATGCTCTGCATACCACTGTTTCAGAACATAAAACACGCCCCCTTGCCTTTACTAATAATGCCATATTTCCCTAGTTTCACCAAGTTTGAAGTTCTCTTTTTTAACTTACTATCTCGCATTTTTTGTTTTTTTTGTTTAACACCCTGTTCAATAACAGTTAAAATCGTAAATATAATAAAAAATTAATTTTAAAAAATAAATTGTGTAACAAAAACCCTTATCTATGCGTAGAAAAATTTTTGTAATAAGAAACTGTAGTCCACTATGAAACAAAAACCAACGGGGTGTGCCCCCCCCCCATTTTCCCAAGGCCCAATCACTCACTTTTTTTTTGTTAATTCAGAGAAAAAACTTTTTGTTTTGAAATAAAATGAAAAAAAAAAATATTTGATCGCTGGCGTGCCCAAAATATTGTGTCGCGTGTCACTGGTTCGCCATCCCTATCCTAAAACATTTTTTTTACAATTATGAAATAATTACGTATTTCAGGAGCGTAATTAAGGCACTAACGAATAATTGTTCTTCATACACAGTATAATTATCATTCCCCAATTTAAAATAATGATTAGAAATTAATAGCTATATATATACATAAAAGTTATATATATATATATATATATATATATATATATATATATATATTTTTAGTTTGGGCGTCTCTGGTCCTTCCGCTAACATAACTCCTATTTTTTCCCCCGGCCCCACAATTAATGGCAAAATTTTTCCCCCCAATCCCAAAAGAAGATAAAAAAGATAATATGAAAAATTAGATATACTATAAAAAGGAGAAGCTTTGATGATAGGATATAGCGCGACAAGCTTAGAAGAAATAGTGTAAATTTAAATTTTAATCGATAGCGTGACAAAACTTAGTGTGAAATCTTCCCGATCCAAAAGGGTTTGCAGTCCGATAGTTTAAAGGGAAAAAATAAAAAGCCTAAGATAAAAAATTGGAATCATCGTATATATATAAAATTTATAGATAAAAAATTCTCTAGGTAAAAAGGGAAGGGGGAACTGAAAAAAAAGGGAATATTTGATATAAGTAATTAGATGAATAGGATTTTTGATAATTTAGATAAAAGGGTCTAGTTGCGTGATCTGACTTAAATACACGGGTTTTTAAATTTGGGGGTTTCTCTCACTTTAATTAAAATTGTCAAAATAAATTTAAAATAAATATAAGTTATTCTTAATAAAAAATTGTATTAAGAACTACTATGTTTTTCATTTTGATAATCCCCTCTGTTTCCGGGGAAACCCGGGACAATTTTGGTCATCACAGGATTTGGGATGCCCGAAGCTTTCAGTGGAAAAATGGTTATTATAAGGGTTCGTTTAAAAAAAATCCCAAATTTTTTATGCCCTAAAAATATAATAAAACTTAAATTAAAAAATTTTAAAAAAACCCTTTTTATTCCCAAAACTTTCTATATTACTTTCGCCGGTTTCTCCCTTTTTCTTTATGTCTGTTGTATAAATGCTAAAAAAAAAAAAAAAGTTACGTTCTTAAATATCATCGATTATTGAGGCTTAGGTTAAAAAGTCAGTCAGAGAAAAACTGCAGTTTAATATGGAGAAAAGAAAAAAAGAAAGAAAGCCCAACCTTTTTATTAAACGAACAATAAAAATGGTCCCATTGGGGAAAGAAAAAACCCAAATTTAGTTATAAACTCCAAGAAGGGCATAAAAAGTGAAAAAAAATTTAGGTTTTAAAAAGCGACTACCCACGGTGGTAAAAAGGCCCAATTTTTTCCCGAAATTAAAAAGGGCAATTCACATTTAATGACGTCGTAAAACTCATCTTAAGAAAAGCAATGGCGTATGTATGAAATACATCCGAGACAAAAACAGCAACTTAGTTTTCCGAACGATTGTCGAGACATTTAGGCTTAAGTAACAGCAAAATTTCTCTCGACTCTATTGTGACATTTTTACGGTTATTATCCTACGACGCAATTCATTTTTAGAATTGGAGATACACGTGGATTGCTTAACTCTTTTCTAGAAAATGGATATTGTAAACACAGAGAGATAAATGATGCGACAAACGAAGCCATAACGGATCAATCTCAAGAAAAGATCTTTTCAAATCGAAGCGTTTGATTCATAGAACAGCTTTGTTTGCTTGTTTGTATTTATTTTGAGAATTAAAAAAAAAGAAAGAAAGAGGAAAAGAAACCAACCACTTTGATATACAACTGCCTTGACACCTTCAATTGAGAATGACTTATAGTTCGCAGCTTGATTTAGAGTTATTTGAAGTGGTTGTGATTCTCTTTTTTCCATTAATTTTTGTTCCACATAAATATCACTTTTAAACTGAAACATAAATCGTCTGCATTTAAAACCGAATAAATTATTTTTCGTATTATTATTCCAATTATTCTTAACAATAGATTCCTTTTAAGCAAGAATTTAAAATCTTATGCAACATTTTTCTTTGCTATTCATATAAAAGCTTTTAGAACTCTTTAGATTACATCATTCCATTTGTGTAGTATTTTTTTAGCATTGAATCTAATTTCACTTTGTTCCGCTGGGGAGAAGACTTTTTAGATTAATTGGACTTAATTTGTTGTTGCAATTAAAAGCATTTTCATCAAATACTTTCGTACATTAATAAATTTGTCCGGATAATAGGTAAGTACTTAACAATCTACTTTTAAAAATATTTTGGATGAATAAAATGTAAATTACAGTGCCATTTACACTTTACAATTAATAATGAAGATCGAAAGCAGAGAATTGTATATTTTAAACAATAGATTTGCTACTTTCATTACAACAATGCAAATACTCGTATGAAAAACAAACAAAAAAATTTAGTAATATTAAAACATTTTCCTCTTTATGGTGCATTTTGTTTTGTAAAAAATCAATAAGCATTTTTATTGGTATAAAACGAAAACTTACTTAACTAGTAAGGGATTATCAAGAATTTTTAATATAAACAGTTTTTCCCATTCGATTTGCTTTAATTTATTAAACGTCAATAATTTTTTATTAATATGCATACTATAAAAATTAATGTAATGATATCAGCATGCGGCTATTATTTTTCCGGAATCTACACTGCTGTTTGTAAAAAATGCAACACCATGATGGAATCATCGAAAAATGAACTTGGCGAAATATAAATTATAGGATGTTGGTAAAATAGTAAATTTTCAAAACCCCCCGCATGCGTGCCCACTGAACTGATGCTGAAAGCGTATAAATAGGGGGCCCGGGAGGGATGTTGAAAAATAGTTAATGATTATTTGTTAGTGGCGCGTTTAGTGAGACCAAAGTATGCCTCCACGACGAAATAAGGAGAAATTCCAACGATTTATGGAATTTGAGCGGGGCGGGATTATCGGTCTTCGAGAAGGAGGATTTTCCTATCACACAATACGAGCTCATGTGCAGCGGAACTGTTCCACAGTGATGCGAGTTTAGAAGCAGTAGACCGAAGAGCACCCACTACTCGAAAAACTGGCAGTGGACGACAGAAAATAACGTCAGCGTGCGGCGATCGATACCTGCTCCACAGGGCGGTGAATGACCCTACAGCTTCCTCCAGGCAGTTGGCTACACATTCTTCTACTGCTACAGGTGTACTAATGTCGGCTTCGTCAATTCGTCGACGTCTGCTGCACCGAGGATTGCGTGTAAGGATGCCTTTATACAGGATTCCCTCAAGGCAAACCATCGACGGCCAACCATCAATGGGCTCATGAGCACAGAGCCTGGCAAGCTGATTGGTACCAAGTTGTCTTTTCAGATGAATCACACTTCAATTAGTGGGACCATGATGGCTACATACGTCTTAGATGCTTCGCCGGTGAAAGCTGCCTTTCAGAGTGCGTTATCGAACGACATAGTAGCCTAACACCCAGAGTTATGGTTTGGGGTGCGATTTTGTATCATGGACGATTTTGTGTTTAGGTTAATCTCAATTTCAACAGGTACGCCCGTGAAGTGCTACAGCCCGAAATCCTTCCCTTCCTTCAAGGCATCCGCGGGGCTTTATCTTTCAGCAAGGATAATGCACGTCCATATTTGCAAAGACTGTTCGAGACTTCTGTTCAATAGCACATGCAACTAGCTAGCAGCTTATCTATTCGTCCGGATATGTCGTCTATTGAGCACGTGTGGAATTTGGTTGGTCAGCGTCTCGCTCGGGATCCGCGTCCTGCAGCTTCAAAAGACGAAATTTGGATGCGCATACAAGCAACATGTGTGGAATTCTCTTCCACAAGCAGACATTCAGAATCTGTTTGACTCCATGCCACGTCGTATAGCAACACATATTGCAGCGCGTGGTGGCTGTACCAAATACTGATTTCGAACACTTAATATTGTTTTTTTGCTTTGAAAATTTCGTCATTTATTTGTACAAATACAAGTCGTTTGTGCATTAAATTTCATTTAATTCTGATAATTCCTTTATGGTGTTGCCATTTTTACAAACAGTAGTATAGTTTCATTGTTTGTCAATTAAATATTCTCAAGTTTTTATAGAAGAGTTATTACCTCCTATAAGGAAGTATGCTATACAGCAATTAATAAATCGTGCGGGACTACTTTTTAAATGTCTGCTTTCACCAATAATAAACTAAATTTTCAAAAAAATTTGTTATAACAATGATAAACTTCTTTTATAATACCTAATGAATAAAAGTAAAAAAACAACTCAGATGCAATTTAAGTTAGTCATAAGCAAAAATCAAGAATTGATTTATCGACTAATTGGTGTATTATAATAATTTATACATTTTCAAAAATTCAAGAAATATTTGAAATTAAACCAAATTATTCAGAACGTTACGACAGTTTTGAGTGCTATGTTAATCTAGAGAACTTTGCTTTAAGGTATCCGATTACGTTCGGAACCGTGATTTTAAAAAAGTGCATAAATGGATAGTTTTCATGATATTTAATGTCACTTAGATTAGAATACATGTATAAAATTTGTTTTAACGACATTTTGACAAAAAATTTATTTTTTATATATATAAATACAATATTTTGCCAAATTAACCCAAGAGTAACTTTTTTTCGAAATGTTCTCCTTTAGCAAAAAGTACTTCCTAAAGAGCAACTGGCACTTTGTGTGTGTGTATATAAAATAAAGACTTCTACAGAGAGTCTGAACTATTTTTTTTTTGGAAAAGTCACATTACTTTCAAAGTTACAACCAATTGAAATAATTTTATCGACGTTTTTATCTTAAAATTTCTCCCCTCTGTTGTCGTAAAACATGGATAAAACCACTTCTAAGTTATATATTTCAACAATTCTAGTTGAGCCTCTGTTCAGAGGTCTGAGCTATATACAGGCAAAATATTATTATAATATAAGCATTTTTCACAAAAGGAGAATTTTTTTTGAAAATTGGTCATTTTATGTTCATTTTTTGTCAAAATATTGTACTTAAATAATTTTTTATTGTAATAATATTCATAAAACAATTTTATATACATTTTCTAATCTAAGTGACACTAAATATCATACATATTATCCATTTATACGCTTTTGCAAAATCACGGTTCCGAACGTAGTCGGATACCTTAAACTATTTTCCTTATTAGAAGAGAAAGGACACTTTATTCATATACAGTAATACCTCGACATACGCTACCTGACTTACTCGAACCCGCTGTTACACAATTTTCAAGTATCCTTGATTCGTTTTTTGCATTTCAGAGGAAAAAAATTGGTGAAATTGGTAATGCGATTGAAGAAGTTGTCGATCTTGTCAGGCAAATACATTTAGTAGTGGATAGTGATGATGTTCAAGAACTGCTGGATTCCCACAATCAGGAGCTGACAATGGATGAACTCATAGAAATGCAAGAGCAAGGGATTGAAGAACTTGAGTCTTTAGACTTAGTTCATTTAGAAGATCAAATGACGGTTGGCAGTAGCGCGCACAGTAATTTTTTTCAAGGAGGGTCCGGGGGAAAGTCCATATTCCTGTATCATGCTCCTTTTGAATTTGTCGATTTTGGGGAAACAAAACCAAAAAACTAATTATTGAATAAATAATTAGCTTTAAATTAAAAATTAACAAAAAAATTTTTAAATTTAAAATTTTTATGTACTTATATTAGAATCATAATCAATCGGAAAAAAATCAAGGTCTTTTGGGGGGGTTCGGACCCCTAGGACACCTCCTTGTGTGCGCCACTGACGGTTGGGATTTTGAAACAATACCTCAGTTTAATTTAAAAAGTGCTACAATTTTTAGAAATATATCTAAAGATGAGAGTATTTTTTCAACAAGAAGGAATAAAATAATTATTAGCATTCTACGAGGAAATTTTTTGGGGAAAGGGAAAAAAAAGTTTTTCGACCCAGCGAACTTTGTTAGATTTTATGAACCCACAAAAAAAAATAACTTCGGCTTGCGATTTTGTATGCGTGTTAAATAAGATTTCATTGCACAAACCTTTTTTTTCCCTACATTATTATTTTCTTTCTTCTCCGGTACCAATTAAAAAAATTGTATATATTTATATGCGAAATCATACTCCGACTTACGTGAATTCGACTCACGCGGTTGTCACTCAGTTTAATATCCGTCGCATAAGTTCGGGGTATTACTGTATTAAATAGAAAATCTTGTTATTCTGTAAAATTATTAATTTCAATTACATCCATTTATTTTTGAAATAAAAATATTTAGTTGAATAATCGTTCTTCAATACAAATCGTACACGAAACTACATTACCTCTTTGTGTATTCATGGGTATTGTGTATGCATGCTCTGGATTATCCAAGTTAACCAGAACATGGGGAGCATCCAAAGGAGTGGTCACTGATGAAGGTTGACCAGAGAAAGAGTACATGTTTGCCATTCCACTTGCAGTGCTGCTACAGTGCATCGTATATAAAGGCCCTAAGGAGAAATTGATTTATAAACGCATTGAATTTTTATTGATAACACACAGCAAATCATCTACATCGGTATGACATGACTTGTTAATACTCCTTTTATTAATAAGTATTAATTATATAAACCACTCAAATTAAAATATCAGAAAATATTTTAAATGGAGAAAATAATTGTTAATATTTAGTATCACTCACTTTTGATTATTTCATTATTGCTTTAAACATAAAAATTGAAAAGTTGGCCGAAGTTGAATAATATAAAACATATGAGATAAAATTAAAATAAAAAGTTGACATCACACTTAATCTAAAAAATTTACAAGTCTTATCTCTTTTACTCCTGGGAGTTCATTAGCTAGTAAAGTAAATTAAGTAGACGTAATGACTGCTCGTTAAAAAAATTACTTGGCAAAGTGTCAAATTTTTGTGGTCTGCATTCACCCATCGGCCAACAAATTTCCATTTACATTTTTATTATATGTTTTTCCCACATAAAAGCAGATTATGACCAACGAAAAACATCAATAAATTAAATAATAAAAATTAATTTATTGATTTTAAATGATGATTTTATGTAGCTTTATTCATATACAAACTCTTTTTAAATGCTTTAGAATTTCATCAAGTTTTTATTTTTTACACTGATTCAAAATTTCTCAAACAAGTTTTAAAAATATTTTTCAGACAAAATGATTCTCGAACCATGCTGGTTCAAGTAATTCTGATTTACTTGATTTGATAATACCGATATTACATAATTATGCATTAGGAATGAGCTTCGGAGACAGAATTCGTTTCTCTTTTCCTTAATAGATGGCGCTTCCGCTAGTGAATTCAAACATCGAAACCTCGGAATCTGAATTTATAAATTCCCTGTTAAATTTCGTTCCACTTCCAAGTTTAATACGTCTCTTTTAAAATAATAGAAACTGTATTAATCCATTCTTTATTTTATATTAAAACTGATTCTCGCTTGAATGTACAAGACTCAGAGGTAAAATATAAAATGATAGTAATTTTTAAAGAAAATATGTCAAATTTATCAATTTAAAAATATAAACCAGTTTTTTTTCCCGGGTGGGGCAGATTCGAGACAAAATGTTTTTTTAATTTTTTTTTTGGGTTTTCCCAAATTTTTGGTTCTACAAATACATGAGTGCATCTTCACGACTTATGATCACAAAACAAAATAATAATAATAATAAAGAAAGAAAGATAATTTTATAAAAAAATACTATAGAAGAAAAATTTCTTCGGATGATTTCAGGAAAAGTATAACTTTTTTTAACGTAAAAGGGAAAAACCCAAAAATGAGCCTTTTCGTTTTTTTCCCAATATAAAAAAAATATACTACATACATAGATTGGTCGGAACGGAAATTAGTCGTAAGCGAAGATACCTTGTTTTTGATAGTACTATACTGTTCGAATTAATTGGGATAAATAGTAAAAAAAAAAATTTCAAAAACCCTAGCTTTTTATCATTACATACCTTAAGTTGACAGAAAAAATTTTCCCTTTAGTACGAAGATGTCCTCCATGTACGAAATGGACCCCCATCTTTTTTTTGGGTATTAACTTCACTAGTGCAGCGCACATGTTCTTAAACTTTATAATCGTAAAACCACACTTATATAACACTTTTTATCATTTGTTCTGTTGTGCAACTCATCTTAGTTGAATGATTCTTGAGAATATGTAATACATTCTCAATAGGATTTAGGTCTGGTTAATTACTGGAATAATTAAGCACTTTTATTTTATTTTATCGTATAGAAGTCTGGACGAATATCGAATCGTGATAAGAAGGCAAATCATGTTGAAATATTCCATCAAATATTTCCATCGATGGAACAATTCTACAGCGAAATATTTCTATGTATTTGACATAATTCATCATATGCCTTTAATAGGAACTAAGCTTCCGGTGACATTTGTTAGGAGAAAAAAACCCAAAAACATCTGTTTAGAAGGGTGTTTTGCAATCTGTTGGATATGATCTGGCAGAAGAGTTTCAACTTCACTTCCTCTAACTACAATTGATTTGTATCGCTGCACAAATAAAGGCGTTTCATTACTAAAAATCACCTTCTTCTAGTCGTTAACAGTCCAGGATCGGTATTTTTAGCCAAGCTAAACGTTTTTTTTTTCCATTTTTTTCTGAGTTAGAAATTGCTTTTTGGGGTTTTGATCCCTTTACGGCAAATTTCCCAGGTACGTTGAAGACTCATTTTTAGCATAAAAACCAAAAATCTTGGGGAAGATCTTTTCTTGCCTGTTTTGATTTATTTTGCTATTTCGAGAATTTAATCAGTTTTTGGAGAGGTCCGTTTGAGCCCAGTTACCCTTTTTTCTTTTGGAGACGATCATCAAAAATTTTGAAATGTTCTTAAAATTTTAAAAACACTTTTTTGCCCAAAACTGCACAATTGATTATCTCTCGCGTCATTAAAAGTGTGTTCTTTAAAGAACGATTTTTTTTAAAACCCCTTTTGGAATAATATCCATCTCTGAACAAGCAATAGTAACAACTGAACTACTAATGTACTAAAACCAATCAAGCGGGTAAATTACAGTCAATGTCTATCCGTGACATTACCTCTGAGCAGATACAACCGGTTCCAGGTGGTTCGGGACATAACTGGTAAACACATACTAACTCAGATAAGAAAAAAAATGTTTGTCCCAATTAATTCGAGCAATATAGAAACAAAAGACGAAATTAGGTGTTCTAATTTTAACTATTACACGCACTCGTATAATTTTAAATTCCATTTGAGGGTATGTTTGACTTTTCAAAATATAATCGATAAATGTTTTTAGGATGTTTGAAATTTACATGAAAAATGCGAGAATATTATTCAACTTTTTTTTTGGATATCAATGTTATCAATTTGCTGTATAATGAGATAAATTCATGATAAATATAACCACGTATTTTCTGGTTAACGCTAACAGTAGACTTGTACTAGTAAAGTCAGATACAATTTTGGTTTTGAATACTTGGGAAAAAAGATTCTTTAAAAAATCTTTCAGTATTAGCGTGTTTTAAGGAGAAATTTCGTGCATCAAATAAGGAAACAAACAAAAAAAACTTCCATAGAATTTTGCTTTTGAAATTTATAACTATTTAAAGCTTTATTTGTGTTTTCTATCATTTGCTATTGTAATAAAACATTAAACAGCAGTTAGAAATCTTTTTGAGTTATTTTTTTATTTTTAAAATGTTTTTTAATTTGGTTTGTGAAACACATACTGTAAAAATTTAATAGCTTAAAGAGCGAGAAAAAACACATCCCATCATTTCGATTCATTTTAATCTTTTTTGGAAAAAAAGTCCCCCACACCTTTTTTTTTTTAAAAAAAATGTTTGCTTCAAATACACTGCTGGCCACCGAAATGCTACCAAGAAAGACAAAGTGCCAAACAAAATTTATTTTTTTAGATAACATTTACCCAAATATCAAATGATTTAAATTTTTAGATTCTGTGAAGTGTGGTTCCCCCCAGAATCAGAGCCAGGGCGCCGCCATTGTTGGGGATCCCCCCCACACACGCCACGGCATTGATTCAAAGAGACTTTGAATGTGCTCTTGGGGACAGACCCAAAAAGCTTCCACACGTTTCCAAAGTTTATCTGGGTGGCAGCTGGGGTGTAATCTGGGGCAACGTTGAGCAACCATGGACCCCATGTTTTTTATCGGCGAAACATCCGGGGAACGAGCCGGCCAGGAAAGCAATTCAATCTGGTAATTGACGAAGAACCTTTGGAAAAGTGTGCCGTGTGGTCGCGCATTACCTGTTGAAATATGGCTGTGACCAAACCCCGGGGAAAAAAGGACAACTGGCTCCAACACCTCGGAGATTGCGTTTTGTTTTAAAATACCCGGGAAGCGTACTAGATGAGTGGGAGTGATATCCCAAAACCGCCCCTACCATAATACCCCCCGGGGCAGGACCAGTGGGTGGTGCATAACGCAGCTGTTCAGCATTTTTCCCACGGGTTCCAAACTCGAATCCGACCATCGTGGTGTTAAGAGACAGATGCGTGACTTGTCAAAAACAACTTCATTCCACTCCACCCACATCTTTTTTCATCGCCCCTTGGCGGCGGAGCGTCTGTGGTTCGCGTCAGGGAGACCAAGCAATGGACGTCTTGGGACAGACCCCCCCTCTGTAAACGGCGTCGAAAGGTACGCGCAGACACTGAATGATGGGTTACAGACTAATGTGCTGTGCAAAGGTTCGTGATGTGACTACCGACCGTCACTCCCATGAGCACAATTTGTCTGTCTCGTTAAGTGGTAGGAGTGGATGCGATCGACACGTTGGTCCGTCGTACCCTCCGCATCCAACGGTCACATATCCGCATTACAGTTGTTTGCTTTCGTCCAACACGGACTAGATTTCCTGAAAAGATAATCACAATCTCTAGGCCACTACCCTTTCCCCTTTCGAACTCGGATACTGATCAAAAGCTATCGCTGTTTTCTACGAGACATAACTGATCGTTTTTAAAAACAAAAGAAAACACCAACCGAAATTTGAATCGTCGAAATCTCCAAACCTTAAATAGCGTTTTTTGAGGTGGGCCACGGGCCCGGCGTGTATGTTTTTCTGGGCTGAAACCCTAATCATTTCATATCTCACCTCCGCTAATGCATGTTGTAAATTTCATGTTATTTGCATGCTTCCTTCAGGGTGTTGCATTTACGGTGGCCAGCAGTGTATTTGCAGGAATTTTTTGAATATATATTTCCGTTACTGTAATTGTCTAAATAAATTTTTTGATTTTTTGGGAATTTGGAAGATGTTACATTACTCATGTATTTTTTATAAAAATTAGGCAACAAAACTAGGAAATGTGACTGAAAAATTGCTTATTTAAAATTATTCTTTATGTCTAAGAATTTTAAAAATACATTTATTTGCACGAATTAATTAAAATTAACTTTATCGCATTGCCTAATGTTTGTGTTAATTTTAATAAATTAAAAAATAGTTACTTATGTATTATATCGTCAAAATTTTCCAAATGAAAAGGCGTCACCAAAGTGAAAAAATGTTGGTTAAATTCTGTTATCGTTGTTATTATTGCTGTGTTAAAAAATGCTCGCAAGATTTTTCACTATTGGCTAGATATCGCGACATTTGGCGACTTCTTTTGATTTGACGATATAATGCGTAAATATCAAAATTTTTATAATTTTTAAAAACTTTTCTCAACTTTATTAATTAATATCAGATGATTACCGTTACACTTTGTGCATATTTAAAAGCTCTATAATTTTTGATATTTGTGGGACAAATACATATAACAAAATAAATCTCTACAAAAAACTTTTGACATTTTTCATTAAACTTTTTGAGGAAAATAAAAAAATTACTAGTGATGAAACCGTGAGGAAGAAGAGTATTTTTCTTTCGTATAACTGAAAAACGAAGAAAAAATCACACCTCTGAATACACTTTTACTTCAAACAAAAAGTAAGATTTCTTTTCTTCATGGTATTTATACATGTATTTTAAAATCTACTATCTTTAAATTGTAAGTCGAATTTTTTTAAACCCCCTTTAAAAAAAACCCCTACTATTATTAAAATTTTTATATATATATATATATATATATATATATATATGTCGGTTTGAAAAGTTTAGTAAAAATTTAAAATAAGTAATAAATGAAAATAGAGCGAACTCTTTACCATCGCGAAAGGTTTTGGGAAAAATAAGCCTATTTAAAGGTGGGGAGCACTGACGAAGGAAAAACATATCAAAAAGGCAGCTGGTGACCCTCCGTTGTTGTCTATTTTCTACTGGGTTTTTGCGCCAAAGGCCGCCATTTTGGGTTTTTTATGAATTTTGGCGGAAGACGTTATTATAGAGATGATGCCTCTTCATTTTCCAAAAAACCCGGGCCGACATATATATATATTTTTAATTTTAAAAATACTTTCTATTCATCCATTGAAAGTAGGAATTGACACTTAAAAATTCATTTTTAATATTTTGTTCTTACATAAGTTCTTTTTTTGAAAGAAAATGTTTAAAAATTATTTTTAAAAAATTTCGAGTGTACTTACCACCATTTAAAGATGGATGAGCTCTTCTGTATGGAACGCATCTTCTGCAAATGATACAAGAGACGAGAGCCACTAGAATTATCATTAGCACAGAGCCAAGTGCAGATCCTGAAAACCGGGGCCAAAAAAGGCTGAAGGGAAAAATTTTTAAAAAACTTAAAAAAATTGGGTTTAAAAAAACAAAGAAATTTTTTGTTTTTAAAATTTAATTTGTTTTTATTTATTTCAAACGGGAAAAATTTTCTTTTTTATTTTATTTAAAAATTTTTTTAAGAAATAAAATTTTTAAAAAAAAAAAATTCTTTTTAAAAATTTTTCAATGAAATTAAATAAAAATATTTTTTTTAATTGGCTAATTTTACCAAAAAATTTTTAAGAAAAAAAAAAAGGAATTTTTAAATAAAAATTAACAAAAAAAAAAAAGAAAAAAAAAAAAATTATTTTCTTTGACAAAAAAGGTAAAAAAAGGAATTGAGAGAAAAAAAGGGGGAAAAAGAAAAAGTAAAAAAAAGAGAGAAATAAAGAGAGGAAGAAAAAAATTAAAGTAAAAGAAAAAAGAAAAAAAAGAAAAAAAGGGGAGAAACAAGAGAGAAAAAAAGGGGGGAGAAAAAAAAAAATTGTGGAAGATGACAATTTTGATATGAATTGCATAAAACATGCTTGAAATTATTTTTGCTTATTTAAAGAAAATTTTAATGAAAATCATTATATGTAAGAAAAAGCTTTTGTCATTGGTTTGAAACCCCTAAAACAAAAAATTAAAAATTTTGGCATATTTGGCATAAGAAAAAAAATAAAACAAGGGAAATTTTTTAAAAAAATTTAAAAAAATTTTTTTTAAAAAAAGGAAAATAATTTAAAAAAAATCTACTCGTATTTTCATTGAAAATTATTTCAGTAATATATTTTTAACAAAAGTTTGAATTAAAATTTAGATTTGAAAAAAAGAAATACAGGAAAGAAGATGAATATTGACATGCAAGTAAATTTTGAAAGAAATAATTTGCTTTTTTTAATGACAGAACATTAATAATAGAACAACAATATATAGGGCAAAAAAGGTTTTTGAAACTTTTTTTTATAAACTAAATAAAAAAAACAAAGACGTTTTAAATTTCCCGGGAATATGGAACAAAAAAGCATCCCAAACCGGCACTTTTCTACAAACCCAAAACACCATTTAGTAATCCTCTTCAAATGTTATTTTTGATTAGGACTTTTTCTCAATTCCCGGAAAAAATCTTAAAATTTCATTTTTTCCTGGCAAACCCCTCGAACGCTGGGGAAAAATTCACTGGAATTCGGAATGTCGCGAGATATGCAACGTCACGAACATCGGAATTTCATTTCGATCGGCAACATTGGAGATGAAAGGCTATGTCGAACGCCGGCGAAGATTCCCCAACGCATATCTGGGATGACATCGAATCTCGTATCAGAGAAAGCGTTGTTCCAAATACGGTTGGGCGAATCCTGTGAATTTTAATACCCTACGCAAATGTATTTTTTAGTTGGATCAGCGTTCAATTTGATGGGGAATGACATTCAAGTGAAGCAAATTGGGTTTTTTCATTATTTTTGGTTTTTCCTCGATAAATATTTGGTATTGGGTACGAATCGTTGAGAGACAAAGAAATAATTCATAGATTTTTTAAACGTGAAACTTAGTAGCGTTTGCATGTTTAAAAAAAAATTGCTAAAAATATCCATTGGGAAAAATAGTTTAACTTTGTATGTTTTTTTTTCGGTTTCTAAAATGATTTTCTAGAATATCTTGAACACAGATAGCTTTTTATGTTTTTAGCTTTACGCATGAATTTTCTTCAGAAAGTATATTGGATGAAAATTTCGTATTGAAATACGAAGTAATGAAATTATTTTACCATTTGAATTTGGACTGGGAGTATAAACTACAATAACCTGAGAAGAAATAAAAGCAATAAAATGATTTTAATATCTTCCTTATTAAATTCCTTCTGGCATTGTGGAGTTCTAGTTTACTTTTGCAATAAAAATCTAAGATTTTTCTACAAGCTACATTACTAATTGGCTTCAAATTGTACCAATGAAATATTCTTAAAAGAATCCTACTTTTAATCAATATTATTCTATCAAAACAATGGTATTTTTAAATAAATTATTAGGCTATAAACCTTTATTCATAAATATATTCCTCAACTGAATGCAAAAATTAAGACGTAATTTTCCTTTTTTTCTCATTGTCACTCTTTTTGTATACAACACTAGCTGGTATACCCGTTCTTCGCACAGGTGAATTGAAAAAAAAATTAAACAATGCAGATTGAAGTATAAAGAAGTTTTTTTTTTAATGAGTTAATTTTACGCGAATTGCAAACTAAACAAAAATAAAAAAAAACTTTTGCACATCTCACTGAACAAGAAACATATTTTTAAAATTTTAAATCTGAAATCTAATAGCTGATAAAAAGGACCCTTTTTTTTTTTTTTTAGCCCTGTAAATCTCTCGTGGCTAGATTTTTGAAAACACCTTCCTAAGCTGATCTTTGCTCAGGTAACACATCTGCAAAAGTAACACATTGATTCAAATTTTGTGTAATGAATGTTTAAAATAGCATAAATAATTTATATCGGATTGTAATAAAATTAAAAATTACTTTCTGTTGCATTTATTTTTTTGTTAAAAATTGAATATTCGTAAGCAACACCGTCCGCAAAAATGGGGATTAACGGAAACATTGGGGAAAAGTTGGTATGGGGGCCCAATTGGCATCATTTTTAACAACCATGTTGGCAACTTGGCAATTAATTGAACGGTCAGAAGTGATATGCTGTAGTGCCACCGGGTGGGGAGCTGCAACAAGGAGGATAGCACAAAAACCTTCTCATCAAAAAAATACATATACATGCCAATTTTCATAGTGAACGGTTGAACGGTATTGGAGTGAAGCGAGGTCATATGCACAAACATCCATTGCTATATTTACGGATATAACGTAGTATAAACATAACACTAGAACAGAATATTTTTGACTAAACATTTTATTAAGTAACTTCAGTTTCTGTGAATTTTATATAGTGCATCAAATTTGATTTGTGTGTACAACGTACTTTAAAATTAAATTACATTAAATAAACTTTTTATCACATCTGCATGATATATGATATGGTTAATATCTTATAAAAAAAGTTGGGATAAAAAAATTATTTACTTCTTAATTTAAAGCTTTCTTTTGAATCTAGTTTTTAATCCTTTTCTAATGTAAGAAATCCATAAAGGGTTTCTTAGAATATGGTATATATGTTTTCGAAATAACTATCTTCATAAAAATATACGTAGCATTTATTTTTATAAAAAAAAATCAAGAAAAACATTCCATACATATTCACACACACACACTTTGCGAATTTCATACTAAATGTACTTTATTTCTGTTTTATGTTGGCTTAAATCGTTTTTTTAAAATACACTTCCGTAAATTATAAAAAGCAAGAGCGAGTGATAGAGTTACAAAAGCTCATTTTTAATGATTTTGATCGTACAAAGCGCAGTCATTGTGAAAATTTATTTTTATATTCTTATTCCATAAGCATTAATTAACACATTTCCAATGAGAGAAATAATATGTGAAGAATATTATGGTTGCGTCACAGTGTAATTTCACCGTTAATCAGATAAAATAAAATACTATTGTACATATTTTTATATAATAATCAGGGGTTTATAACCAATTCTATTCCTAGTAAGTGAAATGAAGTTTTGATAAATTACTTAGTATAATTTATGTTACGACGTAACTTCATTGTCTCTCAGAGAATCAATTTATAAATTATGGAAGAGTTGCGCATATAATGAGAAATATA